>WOVY01003373.1:195000-533167 GCA_013436015.1 Rhipicephalus annulatus
AAAGGCTACAAAGAATCATTCCAGTCTCATACGGTGCGTGGGAAAAAAGAAATTTTGAATCTGTTCTCGTAAATTAAGGCGTCAAAGAATTAGGATTATGGTGGCGAGTAAGTCTTGATAATAATATGCAAGATAGGGGGAGGGGTTAATTGGTAGTTTCCGATTCCAAAGGAAATAAAGAAATTCTAAACATGCAGATTTACGTTTTAGTACAAGGCATGAAATGTTGTTAGCCTGCATTAGTTCAGTGGGTGATGCATACAGAGATAATTTTGAATAAATAAACCTGACAGCTTTTCTTTGCGCATTCTCTAGGCGCGTGATGTTGGTCTGCCTTTGCACCAAAACACTGCTGTGCCTGGAAGTTTTTAAATATCTCGATCCTGCCTGTATGAGAAAATACCTGCACTGTACGGAGAAGTCTTCGGACATCTCACACATGGTGTTAGCGTGCCAGTAAATTCCGCGCCTCACCCCGAAACCGCACCCCACCCGGGAGAACTGGGAGGCAGCCCTGTTCAGCTGCTCCGACGCGGAACAGTCACAACGAAAGTTGGGAAAGAGACCGTTGTGAACGCTTTTGGGGAAATCAATACAAGCACTTTTGCAAAGTACCCACTATGCCATAAATTGTCATTTTTATAAGGTATGCAAGCGCCACAATGCCATTGTTCGCTATTCTGCGGATAAGTGAGCTACACGCTTCACATTTCAAGGCGATATGCGCATTTTGTAAGTGATGGAGCTCATGACGGTGAAGAATTATTGCTGAGCTCTTCGTAATTGGTTGTAAGCATTAAACGACCCAGTCGTTACACAATTTGTACAGTATGACGCCTTGTATGATGAAACAAATTTTATTTCGTCAGGGAGAACCCAGTTTTTGATGTTCTACTACTACTACTATACGCTATTTAACCTATGTTAACGCAATCCCTTGCCGACATGATACCTGCATTGTCCTTTTTGCTTGAACAGCGTGGTGCAAGTTTTTAGGTGCCTGTCGATCATCGCAACACATCCCAATTAGTAGCTATATATCGCATTTATTGTTTCAACGTTGCGGCGAAACTGTCACATTTTTGTGCGCTGGTTGATGCCATCTTTGCGCGGTGTTCACGATATGCTGGTGTCCATGTGTGTGTTAACAACTACAGGGAACACAACATTGAAATCGTGATCATGGGTGTTAACCATCGGGATGGAGATGTTGCCCCTGTAGGCGTCAGAGGGCGTAAATCTTCGTCAAATGGTGCTGTTACACCAACAACGCCAACATACATTGTACAAGCCCTCATATATCGACGCAGAATATATATCATATATCATATATCATATATATTTTCATATATCATATATCAGTATTTCATCCTCTTGCCGCCTTACCAGACGTGCCACATTACATAATTTCAATCTTCCGCCTACTAACAATGTTTATGGCAAACGATTGCTACAATTTGCTGGAGTAAAGGTCTTGAATAATATACCATGCCAAATAAAACAAAGCAAAAGTTTTGCCTGTGCTCTTAAAAAATACTTTCTGCAGAAAAATGAACAGGTACACTAACACACACCTCGTTGTAATCTCCACTTCGTTATGTATAGATTATATGTCTAACAAAATCATACTTGACATGGTATACGTATCTTTATGTATTTGATGTATTGTATACATACAATCCGTTGTTTCCATGTAACAATGCTGCAAGATACTGCAAATGACTTATCACAAATATTTTTCCTTGTTATATTTTGTTTCGATTTTTTTCTTGTATGATTGAAGTGTACTTATATAATATCTGCTTTGTTAACACAGTCTGTTCCTTTGAATGCATATTTATTTAGACCCCCTACTAGCCAGTGGCTATGGGTCTAACCAGTGTTGTGTATTTTCATGTAGTAAGAGAACTTGAAATAAAATAAAATGAAAAATGAAAATGAAATGAAATAAGCGCTCAATTACGACTGTAAAGACGCGTTTCGCTTTCGTGATATACCAATTCCTATGACGGAGCGAGCATTCATTCGATTTTAGTTGGTGCTGTATTGAGGAACACTTTGGTGTTTGAATGTTGCGCCTACTGCTGCACTTTCATGGCATGTTAGTTTTGCACATCATGCTGTTGGTCAAAACAACTATGTGGAAAAGGAAAAACTCAGGATCATTCGAGAGCAAAAGGCTGGCGGGCTAAAACATAAAGAAGTGTTTATTCAACACACATCTTTGGCACATCATCAACATTTACGCAAGACCTAAGTTCTTGCTTGAGAAGTTGACAAATGAGATCTTTCTTGAGTACTACTATTCAAGTAAAACATCCGCTTACTAGGACGGAAGATCCAAAGAAACACAACACTAACAGAAAACGCAGACAGAGAATGCATTTAAAAAGAACACCAACTACAAGATGGAAAACATAAATAGAATTGTTACTTCAGTTATATTTTTTTACAATTAGAAATCTGCCATAAGTTCAACTAAGTTTAACATCACTGTACACGTAACGGTTACGTATGCAGCAATGTGTCACGATTTTTCTGATGCCCGGGAACTAAATTATCTTTTGTTCAGGTAGAGGTTGTCATGAATGTATAGTTTCCCTCAAAGCCACTTATGGAAAGTTACATAGTTTATACTCCTGTGATTGCTTAATATGCGATTCTGAAATTTCCATTAATATTGAGCCCGATTGTAGGTATTTGCATGCACGTCATGCATCTATCTCTCACGCGTAATATTTTCCACTGATGATTGCTTGGTGGCTGTGAGGCCAGACAAGCGACGCTAAAGCGCTGCTTTCTTCTCGCCGTTCTCATTTTTTGCAAAAACTGCTTGATTGATGAAATAATTATGGTGATAGCAATTATATGGATACTCTCGGATGGATTTTGCCACCGGCGTCAGCGCCGCCGCCACTAACCGTATATATATACGTATCTATATATATATGAAAATGCAAGAAAGAAAAAAAACAGACAAACACTTCGGTGCACGGAATCGAATGTGGGACCTCTGCGTCGTGAAAGTGAGGTGTTAACCACTGAGCCACCTCGGAGCACATCCTTCACCGTTCTAACGGCAAGCAATTTATATCTGCCATTTACCGCTCACGAGAATCTCGAGGGGAATTCAGTTTTCAGTATTACCAGCAAGATGGCGCAATGAGCACACATAGCCACATCGCGCGGTGGCGCCCACTCTAGTCTCCTACGCGTACCTTGCTCGACTTAGGGAAGGGGAGTGACGCTCCCTCGCGCGAAAGCCCCCAGAAATACGATGTTTTAGGAGCTTTACCTCGCGCACCCTTTTCTCATGGTGGCGAGGAGGGGAATATCGTACGTCATGGCTGGCCTCGGGCTTTACCTGGAACGATTCTGCTGTAGTTACTGGACACACAAAGGCCACTGACATCATTGCAGTCTTCGTTTGTGAAAATCGCGCACTTTTCAGACACAGCGACGTAACAAAGAAGACGCTTATCTGCGTGCATCCGTACCTGTGAGTACGTTTCGTGCGTAATTTGTGCGTGAGAAACGCGGGACACGTTTCAATCTGCTTTCCATTCTGCGCGTGACCTTTCAATTGGTAGCTATTGCGTTCATTGCTTCGCCATTGCGGCGAAGCTGTCACTTTTTTTATTTAACTCATTGTTCAATAGTCAAACCGATGGTTGGTCGGTCTACTGTGGCAGTAACGTTTGCAGTACCTCAGATGGCACGCTCTTATCGGTACTGCTAAGGGGTGTCGCTCTGACTAGATGATTGATTGATTGATTGATTGATTGATTGATTGATTGATTGATTGATTGATTGATTGTGGTCGTAGCTACGGTAGCGTCTAGGGAGGAACGCTCGCTCCGTGCTTAATCTCGGAACTATGTCATGCTTTCTTGTTCGTTCTTATTAATAAGGTCTTCCTGATGGTGACGACATTCTCCATTGTGCCGGCTGACGTGCCTCTTCGAACTCATCCACAATGATAAGGGGCAGAATAAGATGCCTCTATCATCACCGAGATGTTCCCCGTCGTCTAGCGTCTGTGGCAACGCCAGATGCACTGTGTCCGGAAGGGCGAAGACAAGGGCAGATGCAACCAATGAGATTACACCAATCACTGTCACAGGAATGTGTCGATCCCATTCGGCCTACAATGCGTGGAAAAAGAAAACGCCAATGAACAGGACATTGCATGACGCTGTCAAGCATTTGATGACTGTATTTGAAATGAGGACGAATCTCCAGTCTCCCTATGTCATCTTCACTGCTTGTGCGTGTGTACGTGACGTAGGGATACATTGAAACTGATGAATTATCTGTGGTTGACGCTGGCGCAATCAGAAAAGTATGCTATACAGGCAAAATACATGGGAGCATGTATGAAGACTGCAATTATTGCGAAGAACTTGAATTTAATTTTACTCATCTCATGGCATAATCACTGCCGGAACACCCCCCCCCCCTCCTCTCAAGAAAACAAAACTCTTACTATGCCTTTACTAAGGGTTCCTTAGATCTGATTGACACATTTTGTAAGCATGCTGTTTCCAGAGTTCCCGGTGGAATGGGCTCACTTTTTGTCATACTACGCAGTTTTGAAACTCGACTAAGTAAAGCAAATGTGCTATATTGGCTATTAGAGGAAAGTATGGAAAGGTCAGTTCATTCGGTAATTACTCTTGGATAATAGTTTGCACAGTTTTACTTTCTGTTTGAGAATGCACAAGTAACTACATTGTTTACTTATTCAATCCATCTGTCATGCACTTATGGCTAGAGTCATTATCACTCAGTATGAACACATTACCATCACCAGCTTTGTGGGTAATTCAATACAAGCGTCACCTGAATATGATACATAGAACGTAAAGAAAACTCAGATATTAATGTGAACATAAGTAGTTGTAAGGCAGAAAGTTTCCTTTCTAGATGTTAAGCACTAGACAAAAAGAAAATTTAAAAAATATACTACATTATACAGTATTAGCTCAAGTTCCACGAGGAATGTTGTTGTTAGTAACAGTTAGAACATCAAAGGGAGTGTGGTTCCAAACTATATATGTGCGAGAAAGAAAGGACATCAATGGAAAATAACTTCGTGTTACATGAATCACTCCAAACTAAATTAAAGCGATCAACTTGGGGTGGTCGTCTAA
Source organism: Rhipicephalus annulatus (assembly GCA_013436015.1). Classification (NCBI taxonomy): domain Eukaryota; kingdom Metazoa; phylum Arthropoda; class Arachnida; order Ixodida; family Ixodidae; genus Rhipicephalus; species Rhipicephalus annulatus. The sequence goes on from WOVY01003373.1 coordinate 200,154, forward strand.
AAAATTGCGTGCGCAATATATAGGGTAATGATAAAATCCATCAAAAAAGGGCTAGACATGCATTTGTACTTTAAACCGACAGTAAAGGGGCACTATGGTTATCTGTCATAGTAATGCTTATAGTTCCATTATAAAAATAGCAGATAAAAATAACTGGTTTATAGTGGACAAGCTTGAAGGTTGTTATCAGGCTATCCTGGCCAGAATGCCCATAGAAGTAGAATGTTCCCATTTAGTCCCGTTGCTACAGCCTCACGTTCATTCGAGTAATTCTAACGTCCCCAACGCTGTAGACTGAGAGTGATGTCGTATACCGAACAACATTGCCGGACTGTGACGCTGTGTGTGCTCCCCATGTATCTCTATTCTCTTTCTTTGCCCTAATAACTTTCAAACTCCTTCATTCATTTCCCCTGCACTGCCCTTTCCATCCCCTATGCTTAGCGCACCATCACAATCTCACCAATGCTGCCACTTGCATACACACGAGTCCTCCAAGGTCTCCTAGAAGACGCTGCAGCTGCACCGCTCGCCCACGGACAACGGTAGGGAAGACCTCGGACGCCACCTGGTAAGTGATGGTGTAGCTACCAGCTATTGTAGTCAGGCACAAGCCAGCCAAGGCCATCGTCCAAGCGTCCGAGCCTGAAAAATACACACAGGCACAGCTTTGAGCAGGCTCAACTAGAAAGAAATACGGGGGTAGATACAGTAAAGAAAGGAAAGTTAACTAGATTTCAAGAAGTGCCACAAGGCTTGTGTGGCTTTTTGTGCCGATGAGCTGCAATACCAGGCTCAAGGGATCTTTCATTCGGTGAAAGGCCGATCATCAAGTCTCGCCAAGGCAAACTCACGAGTCAGACGATGGTGGTCTAATTTAGGACGTAATCTTGATAAATTGGTATACAGCTACAACTGCCAACGAAAATTTCAGCAATGCTGTGTCGGCTGTGATTCGGTGTGACACTCCCCAGCTCATTCAGTTATCGCAAGTGGTACGGCGGGTTCACCCATGAACATAACTGTAGGCTTAATTCGGTTTTACATTTGGCTTGCGCGATGATACAGCTACAACGACGATTTAGCAAGCCGTCACAAATCGCAACGAGTGTCAAAGTCATCTTGAAAGAAATATTCGGCGAGCTCATTATTTCACATGTAGCACGTTGTCTAACCGGTGCTTTTTACTATACACATTCATACAGTGAAGAACGAGCTCCATATTTCACCTTCAATTTCTATTCACGCAATTCTATCCACTAACGCATGTGGAGCAGGCTGGTCGTACACACACCCGCGAAGTACACAACATGTAAATGCTTTTCAAGAATTGACAAGCATTTCTAATGTCAAACATTAGCCGCACACTTTGGCCAATGCCGTTTTCTTAGTGCTCGTCAGATGCTAAGAACAGTGCAAGTGTTTTCTACTACGTATTTCACGTGTAATACGTGTATGTCATTACAATTTCAACTAGCAAATACGAAAATAGTTTTTCGCTTATTCACATATGAATACTGCTTGCCTATGCGTGTAGAATGACGAAACAAGGGATACTTGTATTTACCTCGCGCTTTAAAGTCACCGCTTTAATTCTGCCATTTCGTCGTGAGCAAGACCTCTGAAAATGTCGAGCCGTATTCGCCAAAACGTCCTGCGTTATAAAATTGTTCGTCAGAAAAATCTCACACAATTCTGATGCTGCATTTATCATTCTCTCAACAACATCCTAAACGAACACATTTTCACTTGTCGGCTCGTCGGTAGATTCTAATGTTCTAAGGTTGCACGAGGGGCTTTTGAAAATTTCTTGGACACTTTAAAGCACGAAGTCTCAGTAAAGCGACCGAAATTAGCATACGCTCATTTTAATGGCACTTTGGTCACCTTTGAAACGAATGATCGTAAACCTGCACTTACAGAGCCCACCTTGCACTCCTATAGAATACGTTTAGACGAATTGCAGTACATATAGTACTTTGCCTCCTCTTTTTATAGAGGATGATTCAATACTCAGCTTCAAATTCTAGACTGCTTGTGGCAGGGATGAAATAGACAACTTGAATAATGAATTTTAGCGTTTGAATTATGCATAATAAAGGGGCCCTGGAACACGTTTTGAGCGTGGTCAGAAAACGCTGCCGAATGGAGTTCGAAGCTCCCGTAAACACGCGAGCCAAATATTACATCGCAGCACGTGGCCTGGAATTCCTAATAAATTCTCAAAGTCAGCTGAAAATTCTTTTCTCTTATCAGGACAAATGACGCTATAAGCTCAAAAATCACTCATCACAGCCATTAGTTCATTCGAGAATGGCACGCTTGGTCGTTACAGAAGCCGCCTTGGAAGGCCGCTACTTGTCCACGTGTGCGCACGGGATCACGCTGAAAAGCCGTGTATGCGAGGTGGGCGTGACGTGTTAAATGCAAAGCATTTCTTAGCGAACTTCGGTGACTTTGAGCGTATCTATCTATCTATCTATCTATCTATCTATCTATCTATCTATCTATCTAGCTGCCTACGACTTTTAACTCTCCTGGCCGTTTCGATAATGGTATCAATACCAAACTTGGGATGGCATAACATGACTGTATGAAGAACATATTTGACTAGTCATAACATGAAATTTATTATATGTATATGATTAATGTCATGATTTACATTTCATGGTCCCGCAGCTCTTGCGGTGGTTTTGTTCACATGGCATGCTGCAAACCTGGTATGGTATCGCATGATTGCATGGCGAACACAAGCGACAGACCCTGACATGAAAATCATGACATGCGTGTCATGTAACAACATGACTACATGCCGCGCTCATGATGCGCTCGCGGCCGTTTCGATAACGTCACATATACTAAATTTGGTATTACAGTATGTGAATGGATGACGAAGGTATCTGACTGGTGCAAACATGATAATCATGACATGCTTGTCATGTAATAACATGACTACATGCCACGCTCATGATGCGCGCTGGCGGCCGTTTCGCTAGCTTCACTTATACCAAATTTGGTATTACGGGGCGTGAATGGATGACGAAGGTACGATACCGGTGAAACATGGTAAACATGACATGCGTGTCATGTAACAAAATTACTACATGTTATGCTCATGATGCGCTAGCGGTCATTTCGCTAGCTTCACATGAACCAAACTCGGTATTGTGCGACACGAACGGACGGCATAGGTAAATGACACATCCAAGCATGATAATCACGACATGCGTGTCATGTAACAACATGACTACATGCCACACTGATGATGCGCTTGCGGCCATTTCGCTAGCTTCACATATGCCAAATTTAGTATTACGTGACGCCAATAGATGACGAAGGTATGTGACTGCTGCAAACATGATAATCATGAGATGCGTGTCATGTGAGAACATGACTACATGCCACCGTCAAGGCGCCAATACAGTTCGACGTGACGCGGTGCGCGTACTTGCCGGCGTTCATTTATTCGCGTCACGCTGGCGTTGCCACGCCAGGCGCCGATCCTGTCATATACCCGCAGGCGCGCGGCGCGCTGCGTTGCTTTGACGCATGCGCGTTTCAGCGCGTCCGGCGTCCCTCCGTCACGAAAAGAGGGAGACACTGTGTTGTCTGGGTAACGCATCGGTGCGAAATGCGGCATGTATGTCGCATTTCACGCCGGTTGCCGTCGGGCCGCGTTGACGGACGCTGGTAGCGCCGGCTGTGCCTGTCATCAGACTATAGAGTGCTCGCGTTTTGCTAACGTAGCGTCGCTGTGCCCAGCGTGCACGCGCGTCAATGCTACATTAGAGTATATTGGGCCCTTCATGATGAGGTCGCGGCCGTCTTGCTAGCTCCACAGAAACCAAACTTGGTGTTACGTGACGTCTATAGATGACGTAATATATGACTGGTGCAAACATGATAATCCTGACACGTTTGTCATGTAAGAACATGACAACATACCATGCTCATAGCGTGCTCGCGGCCGTTTCGCTATCTGCACATATACTAAATTTGGTATCACGTGACGTGAATAGATGGCGAAGGTAAACGACACACCCAAACATGAGAATCATGACATGAAAGTCGTGTACGACATCATTTACCTCCACCTCGTAACGTTGTGTTGATTTTAAAGTGGTGACATATCAACATTTCTCATTCGTGCTTCGCATATCATCGATTCCCACTGTACGTGGGATCTGCCAATTTTTTTTTCGTGTCGTTTCTCCTTGTTTATCTTCCAGCGCTTTCGTCAGGATGATAGGTGTACAAATATGCACATTACTCGTACAAATTTGTACAAATATTTTGCGCACAAGGACATGGTAAACAGTCGCATGTTTAGTGTTTCATGACGATGCCAGCTGCAACATGGCTATTACAAACACCAGAAGCGGTCAGCTTTAATGTAGCGCTTGTGCCAGCAAGGATGGCGGCCCTGGATGGCGCTTCACTACAATTCTCGTAACCCGACTTGACAGCTGTATGATAGGAGTACAAGTATGTAGTATAAATGGTTTATAATATTGAATAGCGAGCACTGCAGCCACAATTGGTGCTACACGAACATTACGGTCTGCTTGAAAAGCGGTTCCCAGCCCTGGCGCGGCTCTGTGGTAGAATGCTATACTGCCACACAGGATGCTGGATGCTGGAATTCGATTTCTGCTGGGAACATGACTTATTCTATGCGTTTGCTGGGTCAACACTACCGATGAAAGCTTTTAGGGGTGAATTTCCTTAGGGCCGACTTAGTTGGCGTCCATCACACCCCACAAAACTCAAACCGAAGCCTATAACACCTGCACACACAAAAAAAGAAACAAAAACTTATGTGTAAGTTTTCTACAGTGGTCACTCTTGGCTGCACGCTGGGGAAACTAACAAGACATAGTTTTCCATCACAGCAATATATATATATATATATATATATATATATATATATATATATATATATATATATATATATATATATATATATATATATATCCCGGCTGACGAGTGAGATTTGTTTGCCCCCACCACTTACGGCAGATTGTACCATTATTCATGTCAGTACCAGCAAGTCGTGTTCGTCAAACCTTACCCCTCCATACAAATTTTAATTTACCTAAGATCAAAAGATGATCACGAGAGGATCCTGACGTAGGAAGCTAGATAGGTAGATAGATAGACGTCAAACGTGCTTGCAGTACGCAAAAAAATGCTTTGCATTTAAAATTTGATTATCTGTAAGCACTTCTGCATTAGACAATAATGATCAGAGCTTGACGCACTGTTTTAGTGGGAGGAAAGCTGAATGGATGGTCTCGGTTAGCTGCACTGTCACTTTGCAAAAACCAAGTTTCTGTAACTTTTATTTGATATAGAAAAAGATGTCGGCGCACAAGTATGGCGCCGGCTACTCCTTAGCCCTTGAGTGAAAGTTGAACACATATATTCAAAAAAACATACAAAGCATTGCATGGAAAATAGAACACTCAAGCACACATATGCAATAACACACTTATGGGCAGATATCACAACACAGGGATAAGTCAATGAATGAAGTGTTTAATAATGTACTTCGCTAACATTCAGTCCAACCAGAACTAAACAGCAGAGCATTAAATTATCGATCACGTTTAGGGCGAGGCAAACACTCTGAATTGCATTCTCAGCATTTCAGGTCAAAGGACAGCTGAAATGTTCAGTTATACGCAGCTTAGGGAATCATTGTCGTAATCTCCTTTTTGAAACAGGTCCGAGAATTTAGAGCTAACGCCTGTCCCCAGCACGTACAACTTGAGTAGAGCGATGAAGATTGAATAGACCTGTTGGCGAAGCTCCAGTCGATGCCCAAGAAGAAGTGGACCCGATGCCGAGGCAAAAGCATGCATTGTTAGGGCTAGTGATAGTGGTCGGTACAGGAGTAGACAATATCATAGACACGAGCGGGGAGGCCGCTACTGTTTCACTATGTCTACCTTCTACTCTTCTTCTTCGAAGACCGCATCCGTATTAACGTAATATATGGTTTGGTCGATTGAGCTGTGGAGCTAGGGTAGCTTTTCTGCTTCTCTGCTCAACACAGATACGCTTTCCAACATGAAAGGCGTATCTGTGTTCGGGGTTTCCATCTACAAAATTCTCAGTTACGTCTTGAATGTTCAGCAAGAATATATAGGACTCTCGTCAGATACTGCCTTGCAAACTGGCTAGCTAGCATAGGCCTGATGGGCAGTGAGACATCAGGATGGGTAACTCGTCGCGATGGTCTACTGGTTGGTGAGGTGCTGCACTGCTGACCCAAAGGTTGCGGGGTCGAATCCAGGCCATGGCGGTTGCCTTTCTCTGGAGGCTAAGTATCAGAGGCTCGTGTACTTAGATTTAGGCGTGTGTTTAAGAATGTCAGACGGTCAATATTTCCCGAGCCTTCCACAACGGCATGCCTCATAATCGTATCGCGGTTTCGGCACGCAAAACTCCAACGATTACTCTTACAAACCGAGAAGGGTATAAGTTTAAGGTTTGCTGAGTGTGTTTGTTTTTGTTATTCGCTCTATTCGTCTTACTTGCTTGCATATATCTGCACCACCACGCAACAGTACTCTATAAGAATACAACAACGTCTGATTCGTCACACCCACCAATTCGTACAATGCCCATGGTGATGCATGCAGTGCCCCCTATTATAAGAAAAACCGTGTTGGGCCACCGGCGTCCGAGCACGTCAAGGGTGAGGATGCAAAAGAGATCCACCGGAAGCTCGAAGGCCATAGCAGTCGAGTAAGCTGCGTAGATATTGAGGTCGAGCCTTCCGAGCTCCAGAATGCAGCCACTGTAGCAGAGGTTGATGCAGAACCTGCAGAAAAGAACAAGGCAAAACATCATGCTTCTTATCGGTTCGTATAATGCCCCGTTGTAATGTTCTTTATGTCGAGTTCCAACGGCAGAGTCGGAGCTGCCGATGGACTTAGCGAGTGAACACGCGTCTCTAGTGTGCAGCGCACCTTCAAATCCACGATTAAAGCACAGTCAGCGCTGCCGGAACAAGCATTAGAGCAAGAAAGAAGCGGACGTGTATGGGTTACCGAGAATACCTAGAGTGTGTATTTATTCCATTCCGCTTGTACGGACTCCAGCGAGCTTTACTCGCTCGCTGGATTCTGTGCCGACCGGTTGTGCCCTCGCGATCTCCGACGACAGCGTAGCTCTGGCCGACTGGATTAGCTGTATACGCCATCTCCTGTCGCCGACAAGTGCTCTCGCCAGTAGTGCCCCGTCCTCGGACTTCTGCAACCGTGTCCTTCTTTCCTCTGTTCTCCTCACTTCCGTCGCTCCCTGTCCCACCACCTCGCTCTCTTCTTCCTCTCTCTCTCTCTACCTTTTAATCCTATTCTTTTATTCCCTTCTCTACCCCATCCCTCGCGAGCTACTGTTGAGGTGTCCTCTCACTAAGAGATAGTTACGGGGCTCACTTTTTTCTTCTTTCTCTTTAAAAAATCACTTTTTAAAAATCACCCCCACTGCCAAATTCTGATGAATTATCACTCGTACTGGGTAGTTTGTGTATCTATCCCTATCAGACGAATCTCTCAAGCAGGAACGGCAGTTTTCTGTCTCAGAGTTATGGCTATCGAGAAGCGAAAGCTATATTTCGCCCAATTTGCCCAGTCGCGCACGTCTTCCAGCAGCGCCCCCCAAGGAAAGACTTGCTGAAGGACGTACGTCACACCGATTCTCGGTCCACTCAACCGATTTTGCCGAAGCAACTTTTCCTCGGGGTGACTCCCGTTCCGACTCCACTTCGACTCACTCATCGGAACTCTTGGCTGCCGCCCTGCACTCTGCCATTGGAACACGCATGCTCCAAAAAAAAAGCAGAAAACCTTGCGCCTACTCCGCCATTGAAATTAAAGGTCAAACATCTGAGGCTGGTAATTCTCTCGCCTTCCACTGGGGTCACTGGCTAGAGGCATGAACCACATTGATGACCTAATATGGGCGCCAGTGACTGGTTACGCTTGAAAACGACATTTATAACCCATTCGCATCACTCACGGGAGCCAGTTAAGCGGTGCGGCATATTTCCCACCTGAAATTGCTCGGAATTCAGCACGGTGAAAAATTGTCAACGTTAAAACTTTTTTTTTGTCTGCACAAATGGTCACAAAGTGACAGTTTACGCAAACAAGCAGAAACACACCGTGCGGCTATAAATCGTGGTGCTAGTTTTGAAGATACAAAAGTAAAGCGGGATATTTGTTCTAGTTCAAACAAGCGTACGTGGTGGCATAGCAATGAAAGTATGAGGGCATAGCACTTCACGAAGTGTGGAGACTCACCATGCGGCGTATATTAATAAAGTCATCCGTCGGAGCCGAGGCAGCTTCAGCATGGCTTTAGTGCTTTCGTAGAGGCTCGGAATTTCTCTTACTGTCCCTTTGTCTCCACCCTAAGATAACGTTGAGTATTGGTCAGCTGCCATCACGTAGTAACATCACGTAGTACGTGACGCCAAGCAACAAAAAAGGAGTGTTCCGCACCTGCCGTGACGGCAACAGGTGGCGCTGACTGAAGCTTCCACGTTTAAATGCACGTATATACCCTATAAAGTGGACAGAGGGATGACCGCCACCACAGCTCAGTGGTAGAGCACCAGACGCGTTATTAGAAGGTCTCAGATTCAAATCTTGCCAGTGGCAAGTTATCTTTTCGTTCACTTTACTTTCTTTACATTTACGTTGCATTTTTTCTATTAATTCTTCTATACACTACTGGCATTATCGTGAGCTAGTTTTCACTAATGTTGTGTCTAAAAAAGAAAATAAGCCCTTAAAACCACTTTCCTTTAAGTTGCGTAAGTGCGTGATGAGCATTTGTGAGTGATATAATATGCAGTATATTAACGCCCAGCAATTCATTAATTAAATGCAATATACTTGTTTTAAAGAGAGGGGGAGGAAAAACCGAAAACCGGGCTCTCACGAACTCGACTATTTCACATCGCAGTTGCTTCAGTCTATGGTACAGAGTCCAATCAAACGTTGTCAATCTTCGTGGTACAGTTAGATCAATTGCATCAAACCATCGGCAAGTAAGCTTTATAATAATAAAAACTGATCTTTTTCTTCTTTTTTTTTGAATGGCAGCAAGGCTTCGTGATCGCAAATCACATAAAGTAACCTGAGTGAAAGAAGGGGGACCTGGGATCAAATCCCGGCCTCACCGATGCATTTTCGATAGAAGCGAAAATGGTTAAGGCCCGGGTACTTAGCAATATTTAGGGGCACGTTAAAGAAGCCCAGGTGGTCGAAATTTCTGGAGGCCTCCACAATGGCGTCCCTTATAACCATAACGTTATTTTTACGTTAAATCTCACCAATTATCATTAGAGAGGGAATCTATGCCAAGGGCGTTGTTGATTTGTCAAACGCAACCAGCTGGATCCAACAGAAAATTTAGACAACACAATTAGGAAACATACAGTTAGCTTAACTTGTAACTGGCACCACTCAAAAATTAGAAGGCATAGTTACGTCATGAAAACTTCATAGAAACACCGTTGCTTTAATTTATTTCTATTTCAACAATCTATCAATTTAGTAGCGTCCATTGAGAGGCAAAGCTTGAAAAGCTATTTGATATCTGCCAAATCGTTTCATCACTCACAATCAAAAGTTCCAAGATCTGTTCCTTTGTAATTTTCTTTCCGTTCTTCGATGCGAGCCGCTGGAGCAAATGGATCGCCTCGGCAACGCGACCCGCCGAGAGAAGCCAACTGGGAGATTCGGGAATCCATCTGCATGTGGTGCCGCACTCGCATCAAATCAACTATATAACACTTAGGCTCCAGGCCAAAAAGGCAAGTAGCCCAGAATGGTAATTCGCAAAGTTTATCACAACGCTGGTGCTCGGCACTCTGAAAGCTAACGAGTTCCTTTGGTGTGGTGCACATTCCGAATATGCAATTAAGTCGTAAACCACTGACAACACCACGGGCACCTTGTTGGTCATTTATATGTCCATAATTCTGTAAAGTGGCATTGAAGATCTAAAGGCAGTAACAACGATACGCTTGGTGGCATTTCTCGTATGGCCGCCATACGCACCTTTTGTTGAGATTGAAGGTGCTTCGGTGAATTTCTCTCTACTATTACAAACACGAACGTATGCGCTGCGCGTGTTGAAAAAGTCCACTGTTGTTCTTAGCCATACGCTGCACGTCGGGATAAATTTTTCAACTCCACCAAAAATACCTTTTTAGGTTTGTAAGTCCAGCGAAAAATATTCATTTCGAAAGTTGCAGCACTTGATCTGAAACGTTGGAATATTTCTTCGATGCTAAGATAACTGTCAACCCAACAAACTGGGACATGAACAAAGGTTTCTTAATTTACACTAGAAATAATAACTCTAACAAAAAGTATTCAATCGAAAAATGATATAGTTTTTTTCAGCAACGTCAGAGTATTTCATCTGCGCTAAAGAAGTTGTCTTGTTTAATTTTTTTTTCGCCTTTTCTTTAGATTGCTCAAAATAAAAAAAGTATGCTTGGCCCAAGTTATAGCTGTAACACCCGGTATACGTGATCCTTAAATGTCATCCAAGATAACGAAATTTCTGGCCTCATATTTGGTGGTATTACCTGAACAGCATTTGAGTGACAGGAGTGTATAGATAATTTATCAGGCGAGCCATTGACCGATGAACGTGCTGTATATAAATAGATCTCTGAAACCTCAACGTGAGTGTGCGGCCATAACGTGACAACAGACAAATATAGTTGCGGTATAGTTTCAGAATACGGATTGACGAATTTACGCATACCACTGGTTATCTTTCAAGAGAAAGGAAGGAATGAACAAAAAAGAAAAGGCAAGGAGGTTAACCAGATGAGCGTCCGGTTTGCTACCCTGCACTGGTAATAGGGGCCAAAGAGAAAGAGCGGACAGAAATAGAGCACTTCGCTCACAAAGATGTACAATCAGTCAGTCACTGAGGCCGGAAACTTTTGTGACCAACAAGACTTCCGCCTTCCGACATGCGACAGGGAAATTGCGACCTTGGAGAAGGCCATGGGCGCTCCGTGGGGACTAGTGAAGCGCTGAAAACACTGGATTGAGAACCACCAGCAGTGTCAGGGCTGTTCGGGCTGGCGGAGTATTCAGCTTTTTGAAAAGCATAAATATGGTGTCTGTGAGAGATTGTAGCGTCGCAGGGATTTCCTGGTCTTTTTCAGGCATGGCATGGTTAACCAGCCCTGTTGTTAACTCAGTCGATGTTGGCTCTGTCTGCTGCGACCATTCGATTCACTGTGGATTGCGCTTTGGCTTTGACTGTGATTGTGGTTCTGGCTGGGGTTGTCACTCTGGCTGCATCTTTGGTAATGCCGGCCAATTATCACTGTCCAAACGCTCTGGTGTGGTCCTGTCCTCAGAAATTGACGCGGACACGTATGGTCTAGGAAGCAAAGGAGGTCGTGTCACATGTGAACGACATGTCACAGACTCCCTTGAACCAGTAGGCTTCAGGAGCGCCGCATTCTAACGACAGCAACAACTTCCCTATGAGGGGTAAAATAAATGCTGGGTGGGGGAAGCTAAGGCGGTGCACCAGTGTTTTCGCCAAGCAGTTTTAAGTTACGAATAGGGCCCCGCGTTTTCGGAGTCAATCCTTCTTGAAATCCTGAGGGTGTTCTTTTAGGGGCGAAGCTCCTTGTGGCGTGGGTCTGTCGCTCCTCCGTATGTATGTATGTATGTATGTATGTATGTATGTATGTACGTATGTATGTATGTATGTATGTATGTATGTATGTATGTATGTATGTATGTATGTATGTATGTATGTATGTATGTATGTATGTATGTATGTATGTATGTATGTATGTATGTATGTATGCATGTATGTATGTATGTATGTTCGTTTCCCCACAGGGGTTGTCAGATAGGAGATGACGGTACTTGGAGTGTTCACTAGATGGACGCATGGGCGGATGCACGGATGGACGGACAGACAGACTAGCAGACGGATGGATGGATGGACGCACGAATGAATGGACAGACAGATGGACGGACTCACGGACTCACGGACGGACGCATGGATTGACGCATGGGTTGACGCACGGATTGTCGCACGGACAGATGAAAGCACAGACGGGCTGACGGACACTTCGCCCCACTCATCATCATTCACTCCGTGTATATGCTGTGTTTTTTTTAGATTTTTTTCCTCTTGTGCGAAATTTCGTGTATATCAGAGTTTATATCTCTTGAATATCCAACTCTGACATTCAGTGTTTAATATGTATTATAAGTTGTTGCAATGTCTTCTTATTCATTTTATTTCTGATGAAAGTGTATTGAATTGTTTCTGATAATAGTGTTTTAATCCTTTTTATTTTTTCTCACTTATTTTTCATTTTTTTAATAATAAGGCTATTTATATGTGCACTGCTGTCAACTAACCAAAGGGTATTTTGGGGGAGAGCAGCAGCTGGTCAAGCTGTTTTTCGACTTTTTCTCCCAGCCTTTCTCATCTTCTCGATAAAAATAAGGGACTGGTTATTATTATTATTATTATTATTATTATTATTATTATTATTATTATTATTATTATTATCGCTAAACCTTGTTGTAATCGGCGCAAGCATATACTTTACGAGGTTGCTGCGCTGATGGAGATGCACTCCTTTCGATAGATGATCGTGAGGTTTTAAAAGGTCCTTTGCATGTTGATAATGTCCTTTTAAAAACAGAGCTTATAAATTCCAATTGTCGAATATTTAGCCGGTGAGCGTTTATCGAATTGTTTTCGCATTTATCTGATAACGGGGACCCTAGTTATAACACTTCATCTAGAATAAGAAATGAGGCGCCAAGATACTGAAAAAGAATCTGTTTCGTAAGTGTTATTCGTAATAGGTGAGTTTCATTCGACAACAATGCGACCATGTTCTGTGCAATACCTTTTGTTTTTTTGTATGTGTGTGTGTATGAAAAGGGCTGGTGCTGTGCTAAGTCCCGTGGGGCGCTATTGGTGCGTGCTGCTAATTTGTTACCAAGTCATGGTCACGGACGGTAGTTTAAAACCAAGTTATCAGGCAACTGTGAGAGCACATTGATTGGATTGCAAGGTTGTAAAACTTTGAGCACGTACATGCATGCTTTCAGGGTTCGTTAAAATGAGTCATGACACAGCTGGCTTGTGCGACAACAGGAAGCTTTTTTTTCTATTATATTACTTTTATGCTTCTCTAGGGCTCCGCGACATGTGACCCACAGGGAACTTATTGACAGCTGGAGGCAAGCTACGGTCATTTATACCACTGTAACAAAGTCTTGGAGGACTCTCGAGCTTCGTCTACAAGAGCAGAACGCAATAGCGAGACGGGCTCCATTATTATCGGCTTCTCACTCACTATAGCCTGCTTCGTTACTTGGTAGACACCTCAATTGTGCCGCGAGGAAAGCGTCTCCGTGGCGAAAAATTGATCAGGCGACACATCGCGATAAGTGCAAATAATAAAAGCCGTGGATTCGTGTTTAGATCTAACCTGGGCATTCTGTGCGACAATAACGTAATCTACCGCAGATCTCTCAGCCCCTCCTCCCCTTCCCTGCCAGTGCTTGAAGCCGGTGTGGGAGAAAACCATACCCTGGCGTCACGTAGTTGCGTTAACGCACGTGATATTGTATGGAAGAAGTACAGAATCACAACAGGCATCTCATAGCACGTAAATCGCGCAACCAGTGGATGGTTTGAAGACCTACGCATTACAAAGCACTCAAGTGCTGTTTGTCAGCAGCAGCCATTGTATCAACGAAGCGTGCGGCTGCGTTGATGCCTGCGTTTCCCTCCAGACGCCAATGGTTGGTTCGCTCATTCGAAGTTGCAATGAATTATGGCGAAGAGGGCATTTCGCGACTGTAGTCGCAGTAGAGGCATTCTATAAGAGAGTTCAAAGCGGCTAATATTAGGCACACAGCCGCATTTTTCTCCCTCGTGACGTGGTTCAGGTTCCGACTGAGAACCGACGCGAGGCAAGCGAATGAGTAGGCTGGACAAACAGGTTCAGATTATACGCTATCACGTGACACCATCGTCAAAGTTTTATATTCTTATACAAAACAAGCACTTAGTAAACACTATATTATAATTCTTCTACAACATTTTGTTGCGTCAGGCAACGCTCTCACATTTCAATGTAAGCGTTCTGCAAGATAGACAAATTTTGTGAATTCCCAAGCTCCAACTACGTCTCAAGTTATTCGAACTTGATACGTGAGATATACCTTGTTTAGTGATTAGTCATGCCGGAAAACGGTAACTGCACAATAAACAAACTGCCGGCATATTTTTCAATGTCCGTCGAAGCTAACCAGCGGCAACAGGCGTGATCTTCGTTTTGTATTTTACGAGAACCAGATACGGGCCCGCTTATACCTTACGTCGGAGTTTTTCGTAAGATGCACGTTATCATAGCGAAGCCAGCTGACCAGTGCAAACGCACACGTAGGAAACAAAGACTTTGTAAATTCGGATCACACTTCTGTAAATATTCTGAAGGGAACAACTACACAGCTCACAATTATCTGGAAGCGGCCTCCCTTCTTGGAACTAGTATACGTCTGTAACCAGTCGTTGTTGTTTTTTTTTTCACAACATTGAACAAAAACCTTTTTCTGTTTATGACGATCGGCTACCATGATATAATAAAAAGTTTCTAAAGACTGATTGGGCAACACTAATGATAAGTTGTTATTCCGGGAGCAAGGCATCTATATTGTTACGTGAATGACGAGTCGGTATAGACTGTAGTCCGTAGGCTATTTACACCATGTACTTAAAATGGCGCTTGCAGTGCTGGCCACTTCAGCTCCGAGCTTGAGCCCCGCCACGGTGGTCTAGAGGCTAAGGTACTCGGCTGCTGACCCGCAGGTCGCGGGATCAAATCCCGGTTGTGGCGGCTGCATTTCCGATGCAGGCGGAAATGGTGTAGGCCCGTGTACTCAGATTTGGGTGCACGTTAAAGAACCCCAGGTGGTCGAAATTTCCGGAGCCCTCCACTACGGCGTCTCTCATAATCATATGGTGGTTTTGGGACGTTAAACCCCACAAACCAATCAAATCAATTAGCTCCGAGCTTGAGCAGAGAGAAATCTATTTCCTTCGGGGCCGGCGCACATGCGCATCGTTCAAGAAATCAGTATGAGCCACAATAGCAACTAAACCAGAACAAGAATAAGGCTGGTACTATGCATATAGCATAATGTACCTCACTAATGTTGTACCCAAATCAATCCAACAAACAAATAGGGATCTGAAGTTAAGATCTGTATGTGGGATCTAAACCCCCAACATTCCAATGTTGTGGGCTTGGATCTCACCGTCGGAAATGTGTTTTTTTCATCCGCGTCAATTATTTCAATTTACGTCGTATAGTTACTAGACTACAGCTAACTACAGCAGCGGTGTGTGCTATTCTTCTCTTGGCCAAATTATCTGCTGCGTTGTCTACCCAGGATACGAGCCCCGCGGGAAAATTCCCCTTCCTTCTTCCATTCACCGATGTCGCTTGGCTATTAGACTCGGAAGCTGGTCTTGACGCGCGTTGAATTTGAGTTGTGCAGCCTGATCTATCGAGAGCTACTTAATTAGCACCTTGAGAATCAATACGTGGAAAACAAACGTACAATAGGCAAATCAGCAGAAGTAGGTCAGAAACTGCTGCAGCGTAAAGCAAGGACCGCCAGCCTTGCGTCAGGTAGCCGAACCAGGGCACTGCGCAGCCGACCACTCCCCACGTGGTGGCCCACACAAAGGCGATCAGCGTCCGTCTCTGGGCCACCGTGTACTCGATCACTGCGTCGGGCGCAACCCGAATAAATCATTGCTCAATTCGGCAAAGCGACACAAGAGAGGTATCAGGATAATGTACTCGATTGTTACAGAGAGCGTACAAAAAAAAACTAAAAGTTTTCTAGAGAGTTAGAGATGGACAGCGGGTAATAGAACAACTTAGAGGCATATTCGATTACTTGGAAGCAATTCATTCACGAAAAGAGGGCATCGCACGTGTTTTATGCACGAGCTCATGCTCTTTAAACATCACACGATGCTATCACAGGACAAATCCCAGAGACCTTAACAGAAGTGGTTGTAGAAATAATAAAAAACAAATACAAACACGGCATCAACCACTAAGGTACCATGGTGATCTTAGTGCTCTACAAAAGATGCGCACACCTCCAACAACTCCCGTTGTATGGCTTTTGTCAGTAGACAGTGTCTTCTGTTTAAGGACTAAACATCATATGAGATATTCTAACGTAAAGGGTAACAATTTTATTTCTACCTGTGGATGTTTGTGCAATATAGTGATTGCGTTGCTCTCCAAGGACAACTCAACCACGAGGGCTGTGAATTGAACCCGCGACCAAATGCATGACACCCGAATGCCAAATTAGTGGAGTCACTGTCTTTGTTTGTTTAGAACTAGAACAAGAATTACAAAGTGTTAGCTACATGTCGGCAAAAAGCGTCCATGTTTTCTGTACGCAGCTGTCATTTTTCGCACCTTGCAGAGTATGTCGGTGTTTCCCATGCAAGTTCCCTCGTCACACATATGTTACACGCAAGGTTACTGAGTACGGTTCGCATACGAAAATTTTTAACTTATCCGGCTTTTTCGGAATTACCAAAAGGTTGGCGAGCATTGCCACGTGTGCTCTATCAGACCCGTTAATAAAACGAAAGTCTTATGGGACTCATGCGAACCTCATCTTGAGCGAATATCCAGCGTGTTGTTCAAGAAGTTACATGACCGCCTTCACAGCTCATAAGCTCAGTAAGACCCAGCAGCCCTACTCCAGGTCTTGAAGGCAGCGTAATTGAGCGACCACCTGTGTTGTGAAATGTATGTACTGGTGGTTTCTTCTCTACCTCTCTCTCTTTTCTCCTTGATTCCGATCCCCATGCATAGGGTAGCTGACGTAGCTGACCTTCGCACCTTTCCTATATTTTTTCTCGTTCTCTCTCTGCCTCACATAAAACCACCCGCACGCGTCGTGGATAAAGTTACGTGAACTGCAACCTCCCAAGGTCGATTCTTTCTCTGTACGTGTGACCAAAAAACCTTTGAAGTGGCGTTCACGTGATATAAAAGTGATAGCCGCTCTGTATGGCTAATATAGCCAGGTGGCTCTCACTTTTGAGTTGTTTTAAGCGAATGCACAAGGGGCCCTCTCAGTTTCGCTTTTAAGTGCGAAGCATTTTTAACGAGCAAAAGGCACTTTGACTATTTCTTTCTTTCTTTTTTTATCTATCTATCTATCTATCTATCTATCTATCTATCTATCTATCTATATATCTAGCTAGCTAGATAGCTATCTAGTTAGCCGATTATGTCTGGGTGCTCTCGCGGTCGTCTCCTTAACTTGACACAGACAAATATCTGCATGAGAGGACGTAAGTGTAAGACAGACGCGATGAACAGGTCATTACATTATAGTGCGAAATATTTGTCGCACCGTCCCCCACTGTGGAGCAGTGATTATGGTGCTCGGATGCTGGCCCGATGTTCGCGGCTTCAAACCCAAAGGCCCTAGGAGCCCCCTCCCCAAATTGTGGCATCCTCAAATAAGTAGTTTCCTCAGAATAGGTGTTTTCTTCAGATATTCAAGGCCTTCACCAAGTGCCCCCCCCCCCCCACACCGCTCCGAAAAGTTCTTCCCCACGGTCCTGCCAACAATATAAGCACGACTTCCCAAAATGCACGAAAATGTTGGTACAACTCACCGCGCTTGACTGCGCGCAATAAAAGCAAATCAATGGCCCCTTCGCATTACACCAACGCTCAGGAAGAGCGGGATTTGCGTAATTTTTATTTGACGGGGTCAGGTGGTTCTTGTCAATACTGCTAGCGGTATGTTATGGCGCTCCAAATTTACGTCATATTCATTGACGCCAACGAATATTAGTATAGCTAATTAGTGCTGCGATAAGACCTTCCAAATACTCCACCAAGCATAGTGCCACACACCACATATAGGTATATGAATGCGCCACAGCTTCCGCCAAATAATTAGAGCAACACCTCCTTTATTTCTTTCGATGCCAGTTCAAACAAGCGCTTCTCAACGGGAGATTTAGTTCAGGGAGTGGCCGTGATGCACTCCACATGTTGGGTAGCACTGCTTACGTCACACGTGCTTCCGAGTGCCTTCCCCAGGAGATGCGATAGACGTGTTCCCCACTTCATTATCATACGTCAGTCAGATTTGTTTCCTCGTGCTCATTCTTTGTGGCTCAAAGCAATGCCACCACCGCATCACAGCACAGCGTATGCAGTAGCGTTGCAGTGACGTTTCCCAATTGGTTATTTTTTTATTTAGTACATACTGCAGTGAGTACATCAAGCAATATGGGCGAAAAAAGGGAACACAGTGAAAACATTGTAAACATGTTATAATACGTCTTCTAACTAACTGTCACTACTACTGAAAACAAATACATACTAACTAGGACGTACATCACTGAAGAAAGTGCACATATTAATAGAAACAGTCTCAATAACAAAAAATCACAGTTTCGCTAATAGGGCGAAGCAAGGAATGCGATAGCAACATGTTCGAATGTTTCACGAAGCAAGGCTAGCATTTTAGGAGCAATATTATGTGTAGTAAAGATGCGCTTACTAAGTAACCAAGTTTCTTGCGGCGCGGTCACAGCAGATGTCGCAACAAGGCTCGTGCGTAGTGACGGCGTTGATATCCGCTGGCGGCCAACTCATTTACGCCTGATCTCACGTGACTCTACAAAACGCTGATGTAAGAGAACACGGCCGCTCCAGGTAGACTTTTGGCACCATTTTTTTTTTTCGTGTTGAGAGCGCATCCCCTAGAAGCTCCCGCTTGCTGTGGGGGCACAAGGCGCGCGTTGATCGTTGCGCCCGCCCCCCTTGTTCGCTGGCGAGATAAGCACGCGCTCAGACGAGCCCGGCCGGAAAGGCGATGTTCGCTCCGCAGAAAAAGGAGGCTAGCACATCCTTCCCCGTATATGTATACATACATGTGCACATACGTCAATGACGGCAGCGGCGACGGCAAAAACCAGCCGAGAGAGTCCATATAATTGCTATCGTAATAAAAGTGAAGAAACTTAACTGAATATATGAAATGATAACAACCAGCATGACTATCAACAGCATTGTCTAAGCAAAAAGGTCGATATATATTTCGGAGTCATGAATGCCACGTTCAGGAAAAGCCTATGAATGCAGTGTATTCCATTCGCTAATGGTTCAAGGAAAAAAAGAGCGTTTAAAAAGGTTGGTAAGTGCAGAGTATGGTGTCACGTTATGACTGTTATTATGTCTGGTTTGCCTGGAAGAAGACGGACACAGGTATTCTCGAGAATCGATATTAAATTGCTGATTGCGAAGAAGGAAGAGAAACATCACAAACAGGAAAAGAAACCGCATAGCGCCATGAACGGCGACACGTTATCTCAGAACACCGTATCTTTTACAGAGCCAGCGTGACCACCAGCACTGTGAATGCGAGGAATGCAAGACGCTGCTCCACAGATCTGTAAACAACTGAACAAAAAATTACTTCATATGATTTCCGTCCTGAGGCACTGCGTGAGGGGTTCTCTTCCCCGTGACGGCAAAGCGCACGTGAGGGCTAGACAATAGGCAATTGATAAAATGGGTTAGAGGAGAGGGTGGTGAACGGATGGATCGGGTGCATCTGGCTGGCATTGATAAAGTAAAGCAGATGTTGATAATAGGGACGTTAACGACTTACCTAGCACGAATATCACACTGTTAACGGTGAGTGAGCCCATGCCAGTGAAAAACCGAAGCACAGCAAACCCCACGAGGTCGGTGAAAATAGTACCAGCGACGTTAGCGCCAGTTCCGATAAGCGTAAGTATCACTGCAGTCTTTTTCCTTCCGATTCTGCACTGGAGAAAACAAGGAATATACGTTCGGCAGTGCGCATTCCTTATCTACCAGCGTAATAAGTGCGAAGCACTTCTTAGCGAACCAAAGCACTATGCCCATTCCTTTCTTACTTTCTTCCGTCCTTCCTTTCCCTTTTTTTCTTTCTTTCTTTCTTTCTCTCTTATTTCCCACGTTATATCTATCTATCGCTCTATCTATCACACTTGCATGGTATTCATTATATCATAAATCATCATAATTTTTGTGTAGTGGGAAGGCGTCCACTATGTCACTATTCGTCATTCTTCTGCCTTTTGTTTCTATCTATCTATCTATCTATCAATCTATCTATCTATCCGCCTACATCTGGCTGCTCTTGTGGTCGCTTCCTTAACTTGTCATGCACCATAAAAGTACCATAGTAGTACATAAGAGCATGTCGCAAACGATTAACAGGTCGTGGAATGAACAACGTGAAATGCCTGCCACGTACGTCATGAAATCTTTTCTCTCAGAGTGCGAATCGACAGGAGGACGAGCTGTGCACATTTGTTCGAGAAGTATACGTACGCAACTACGTAATATGCTACAAAAGTTTTGATAAATTATTGCATACTTATCTGACAAGATTCCGCAGATCAGGTACCCGGCCATGGACCCAAGCCAGAATGTCGTGTGAACCGTGTACATCTTCCAACTATCCCCACAGAACCACTGGTTCTGTCATGAATCAAAGCAAGAAGCATGTTAAGGTTGCAAAAGCAGAATGCGTTAAATAAAATCATTCCTTCCCTTTATGAAGACTTCAGACATTACAGATACTTCTGGTCACCCGAAAGTTATACGGACAATCTAATGGGTGAGTCATTTTGCCATCTCTGCTGAACATCATGAGGTGATGCACCAGAGATAATCTGAAGTGATTATAGCATCAAATGATACCTCCATTTTTTTCTTTTCTCATTTGTAACAAGTCGCTAACAGTGATAACATTGAGCTCAGTCATACGAAGAGACTGCTGTGAAACCATGTGCATCACCCAGTTAGTAAAATAGAACTGTGCATCTATATGAAGCGAGCTGAGACTCACAAACTAATAAATGGAAGAATAAGTAATTATTTAACACGAGAACATTGTAGAAGAACCAATATTTGTGAAGTTCCTTTTGATTCCAGTTTACAGCCCACACTTCGTATTCTTCTATCCGTTTCCAATAGCATGCTGATTTCGCAGTTTGCCGTGAACACATTCGTCGAAACCATGTATGTATCTGAGACTAATAAAATGTGGTCAAGCCGGCAGCATATGGCACTTTAGGCCATATACTGTCAGATCAATTTCGGAAAAAACACCCTATGAGCTTACACAATAAAAGATGAACCTTCTGCTCCCAACTATCTCAGATCTAGAAGTTCACGTCAACAAGAGCCCGGAGAAATGCATTTGTCGTTTTTGTCACTCACCTCCATAGTTATCGTCTGAAAAAACTCGCTACGGTCGTACTGCCATCCAGAGGTACATGATTGGAGATTGCCATGAAACCTTGTTTCGTTGTAGTATTCTAGTCTGGAAGTGTCGCGGAGGTCCTGGCACTTGCCCTTGGGCAGTCGACCCATCTCATCGACCGAAGGAATGCTGCCGTTTTGGAAGCACCACTGGCTGAACGGTGTCACCAAAATTAGGACATGTCCGAGTGCGTACAGAGCCGTGTGGAAACCGCTCAGCACCAAGACGAGCATCATGACCGTCTTGTTAAACAATCCGAACCCACCGGCCTTTACTAACACTTGCTCGAAGTCCATGGCTCAAGATTGAGAGTGCAAATACTTTCCAGTGCAGTGGTCCTTTTTCTTCGAACTATATGAACCCTCGGTTAGCTGGAAACAGAGCAGAAAAAGTATGGCTTTCACTCGACTGTTCCATGATTGCATAGAGTTTCTTAAAATTAACTAGAGGGGACTCTAGCGCTGCGATCGTTCAGCGATCATGGGAATGATGGGTAGCACACAAATTTGCCTAGTCTTTGTACTTGCTGGCTTTGAAAGTACTTGTGGTTTGTTTGATGTTGTGTTTTCGTTTTGTTTCCAATAAAAGAACGGACAGTTGTTAGTTTGTAACCTGATTTGAATCGGTGAGCATAAAGCATTCAAGTGATGAAGTGCAACTGCTGAGCATTTGCTGATTGGTCGTTTCGTGACAAAGTAGTTGAAAGCCATGCGAGCTGGACAATGCCGCAAGTACGAAGATTAGACACGTTTGTGTACTACCGATCATTTCCATGCTCGCTGAAGCACCGTGCGTTGCATCTTCCACAGACACTAGCGCAAGAGTTGCCTCTATGGTATATATATAGGGAAATCTATGCATCATTTCATGTGTCACCAACAATGCGAAACCGGTAGACTGCGCTCGCGGTACCATTATTTGCTGATTGTTTCGGTGCTGCCGGAAAAATTGGGTCCGTGGCAAAGTGGTCCATGTCACTGTTGTGTGTGAAAAAGGCTTCATGGAATGATTCCGCCATTCGTAAATCAAAAACAGTACCACTGCAGTACGCGATGTTGAGGTTCTCCAGCGAATTAAAACATTCAGTAGGGTTGAGAGCTGGGCTAGTTGGTGAGACATCATTTAACCATGTGGTGTAGTAGCGCAAATTCGACGGGGACGAAGAGGACAAGAAAACACGACACTCGCTAAGTAGCGAGTGTCGTGTTTTCTTGTCCTCTTCGTCCCCGTCGAATTTGCGCTACTACACCATATGGTTAAATGAATTAAAACATGTCTGCTAACCTTTTAGTACCTATCTTTATTCGGGCCTTCTCGTTAGTATATAATCTTAAGTGTTTCATTAACGCTTCAGCGTACTTTGTATTCCTTTTTTTTCATCGTTGTGATGTCAACAAGTGGCATACTTTGCTGCTTAATTCGAACCGCTGTCTCGGAATATCAATCTCTGTGTCTCTGAATTAAGCTCTGTGTATCCAACTGCACTCAATCGTTGCTATTGATTAACGGAATTCAAAATGCCTATAGTATTATCATACTTGACCTGGATAATGTCGGCTATGGAAATATTATAGATATATTGAACATCAATCAATCCATTGATTACAATACTGTGGAATTAGTCACAAGATTCCGTAAACCACAGGATCTACATCTTTGTGAGAAGCAAGATTAGCCGTTAAAAAAATGCTCATGCTGCTATCTTCCTTTCGAGCCCTTTCTGTAAAGTTCTTATCAATATAATAAATATATGTGCAGTACTGCTTTGAGCTGTACATTTTCTTGTAAAATACGTTAGGAGAAATAAGCTGCTCGCATGGGAGGTCGAACTTTTTCTTCAATGTAAATGGGGGGTGGGGGGCAAAGGGGAACGAAACAGCCTGTGATTCATGCGCGTATCTCGTGCTTGAATTCGAAGTACTTTCGCTGGACGGGCCCTATACTGCACTGTGACTCACCAACAACACGTCGGCAGCTCGATGACTAATCATGCCAGGTGACCGATATGACTCGCTGCTTCGAATCCGCGGTGATAATGGCACGTGCGTTACAGACGCTGTCCATCGTCTCCGCGATCGCTGCACACGGATTCGTTTCGAGAACCACACAGGAAAAGAGCTATAGACGTACAACACGACGTGCTGTTTCTCGCGGAGCGAGTCGTTCGGGAAATATGAAACTCGTTCAATACGTACCGTACGGATCATGTGACTCACGGAATGAATCAACGCAGCGTTGTGCAGTCTGCTCAAAACCTCGCGACGAGTTGCTTTCGATCGCCGCAGGATCGCAGTGCGGAGAGCACGTTCATTTGTCACCCTATCCGACGCCCGCGTGCAGCACTTAATTTAGTTTGTCAGCCAGCAATCCGAAACTCGCGTATTTTGCATCGGCGGGACATCGGAACCCTTGCAGGGCCAGCATGCGCTACGGCAGCATCTCACACGTGCTTGTGCGTGGTTGCAGGCAGTGACCTACCGAACGGTTTCGTAATTTTCCGTGTAAAGCAAGGTATGATTGGTCGGAGTGCGGGCTGGAAGTGAAGCGCTTCACGAAAGCGCTTGAACACGAACTCTCTTGGGTGATGGAGGAGGCCACCGCCTGAAGGCGCAGCGCGCAGTTTTTGGCCGCAGCCTACCGCATGCAGCTGAGAACTTGGCTCCTGGCCCGACAGCAGTGACAATGGTTGCAAGGCATAGAAAATAAAGCACGCAATGGCGCAAGCAGTGATTGCCACACTCCCCTCTAAGTAAAAGGGGGTGACAGAAATATCCCCTCGTTGCGAATAGAAAGTAAGAGTAATCCGTCAAAGTTCTACCAGGAAGACCTTGAGATATCAGACGCTGGTGTTCTCTTTGTTTTTTAACTTCCTTACGAAGTGTGAATATCATGGTTGCCCCTTTGGCTTTCTTTTACGATGGCTTGCCCCAAGTGCACTTCACACGTAGTGCCTTTCTCTTCGCTGTGAAGTCGACTAATATGTAAGCGGATTTGTGAAAGTAAATTTAATCATATTTGTTGCAGTGCACTACTTGGGTCCATCATGCTAGGAAGCGCAACCACTATTACAAAGAACACACAACACAAGCGCCTAACTTCAACTAAACTTTAATTGCAAACGTCAGAGTTTATAAAGGAGGTGAAAAGAGAAAAAGAATAAAAAATGGTAGACAACAAAAAGTACACGTGCGAGTCCCGTACATTATTATTCGTTATTGTTTATCACCCCATTTAAAAAACATAGTTCTTTCCGCGTGACTCGAGATAAAGGGTGCACTGACACAATCAAAATCATCGCGCTTCCTAGCAAGATGGATGCTTACCAACTGGCCCGATACATTTGTTTACTATATATATACTTGGGGCCATGAGTTTCTCTATACCACCTAGTGTCCTCAAAGAATACATAATTTCGAAAAAACTGGCAGTACGCAATCGCGTTGTACATTCTTTTTTTCGCATGAGAATACAAAAGATATAAGCAGTAATGAACAACTGCCATTTCTGTTATTTTCTTGTATTAATACCCTTGCCGCTTTTCACGGTAAAAAAGTGCTCGTATAAGCTAACTACACAGTAGAGAAATAACACAACGTATCTATGCTCGCTACGAAAATGCGGGTGGTATATGCTGAGGACCTTCTATCGCTAAAGGTTAGCGCGACCAGACTAAACGCATAAAGAAATAACAAGACAAGCGTCGACTATATATAGGAACGGAAACTTTCAACGCCAACACACATATGCTACGTACCGACGTCCGTCCGTCATGCAGCATGCGCAGCAAGCACCCGTAAGAGAAAAAAAATAGATGAGTCTACCACTACATATTCGAGTAATGTACACTTATGTTTTTGTAGTACCAATTTCTTCCTGTGCACGCTGTATGTATGGCAGATGGGAGCCCATTACACGTGTCCTGGATTTAGAGCTTTTAGACGGAAGCCAGCTATTGTCACGCGGTTATCGCTCTCTCACGCTGTCAACTTAGCTTTTGTGCTTTATATTATAGAACCGTTCCATGCAACTAGCCCAGCTTTAAGCCGCACTGCAAGGCTACGTTGGAAGTGGGTGACATCTAAGCGTATTTTGCGAAGTTCGGTTGTTACAAAGCCTTGAAACAATGCTTACTAACGCTCTAGCGTTAAACATCGCAAGGTTCGAATTTCGACGGTGGCCTGTTCGGAGCCAGAGATTCTCAACACACTCCATCGCATCACAGGTGTGACTGGCCCGATCTGTCACTTCGCAGCCGCTGGGACTGATGGTTACTTGGTATGTTTGTATGAAAAACAGAAGGATTGGTTGATTTATATGTGGGGTTTAACGTCTTAAAACCACCATATGAGCATTAGAGGCGGCGTAGTAGAGGGCTCCGGAAATTACGACCACCTGGGGTTCTTTAACGTGCACCCAAATCTGAGCACACGGGCCTACGGCATTTTCGCCTCTATTGAAAATGTAGCCGCCGCAGCCGGTATTCAATCCCACGACCTGCGGGTCAGCAGCCAAGTACCTTAGCCACTGGACCACCGCGGCAGGGCTTAAAACAAAAGGAAGAAGGGATGAACAACAAGAGAGGAGGCAGGGAAGTTAACCAGGCAAATGGCCGGTTTGCTGCCCGATTCCGATGCATAGGCATGGAAGACGGTGACAATGGCACTAGGGTGTTCTGTCTTTGTGTGGTAAGAGAATGCAGCGCCGGCCATGGTCACCTGTATGAGGCCGTGCCCCAGGCCTCTTTGTGCAGTTGCACGAACAGGCGGACTTTTTTTTTTATCTGGTACATCACCATTATTCTAATGCGGCGCTCTTGCAGGCGGGACTGATGCTTTACTTCTGCGCTATCCCTGCATCAATGCATGAGAACGACTCAGCGAGCCATGAATATAAAAGTGGTAAGTGCAGCCATGCGGGGATAGGACAGAGCAGAATGGCTCAGGGGACAAACGTGTACAAAGGACATCTTTATAGAAATCAAGAAAGAGAAATGGGTAAACTACTGGTCCCTAAGACGAAAAATAGATCAAATTCCAGGGGACTGTAAACGCAAGCAGAGAAGGCATAAAGTTAGCTGCGCAAATGAGAACTTCGCGTTGATAACGTGGTCGCAGCAAGATTAAGATCGCCACAAGGCCGCGACACGACAATCATCAGAAGGACGCGCTAAGTATTGCCTCTTGATTCTGACGAAGGCCATGCCACGGCCGCAACGTTAACCAGTAGAAGCGTGCAGTATTCGTAAAGTGTGCTTCTTCATTTCATTGACTATGTGTGCCCCCAGAGCTTCGTAATGTTTCATTGAATATATATATATATATATATATATATATATATATATATATATATATATATATATATATATATATATATATATATATATATATATATATATATATATATATATATGCGCGCCCCCGCGGTGGTCTGGTGGCTAAGTTACTCGACTGCTGACCAGCTGGTCGCGGGATTGAATCCCAGCTGCGGCGGCTGCACTTTAGATGGAGCCAAAAATGCTGTAGGCCCATGTGCTCAGCTTTGGGTGCAAGTTAAAGAACCCCATGGGGTCCAAATTTCCGGAGCCCTTCACTACGGCGTCTATCATTCTCATGTGGTGGTTTTGGGACGTTAAACCCCATATATAAATCAAATCAATATATACAATCACCTAACCGCATTCAATTTTGCGCTATTCGCTTCTTAACCTGCAGTCACCCAACTGTATATTGATATTTCACTCAAACGAAACCCCGGCAAAATGTTCATTTTCTTAGGTGTAGCATAGATCACTTACCGAAAATTCAGTGTAGTAAAGGAGTAAAGAAACTACTAGAGGCCTGCACGAACCTTCTCTGTTGAGGCAAGTACATTGCAATGGACTCACCCAGTTCTACCCATGCTAGGTCTCTTGTTTTCAGCTTCATGAGCAACCTGCTGGACCTCGGTTCACAGCAGCTGCGTATGCAAAGATAAATTTGTTTTGAAGCAGTTTCCCGTCCCGTTAGATGGTTAGTAAAAATGTTTAAAAAGAATCAGGCATGGTCTGAAGGGTACAAGGTCGTACGTGTCGTTGCTGCAGCTGTTGGGCCGTATATGATCGAAGTTCACTTGGTGCAAATTGTTGAAGCGTGAATATCTGAAGGGCGCATTTTTTTTGTCATATCTATTGAGTACAGACACTAAAAATATACACCACTATTCAAGTCTACTCGCGAATTTCAAAGTACAAACTTCTGGCTATTCGAAGTGGGGAGATGTTCTGCAGAGACAGTGGCCTGCGTGGGGCAGCGAAGTGAGACTCGGTCAGTTGAGTTGTTTAGATACTGCTGCCAATTTTTTTTTGGTTTCTACGCTTCTATTTCACTTCCTATGCGCAACATTTATGTACTTACTTATTTTGCGTTGTTTGTAAGTGATCTCGTAAGTTATTCCAACATCGGGCGCAGTTTTCATGAAGTTTTCTTGTACTCACAAATGCGTTTATGCTAGCTGTTCACTGTCTGTTCACTATTCTCTGAGGGCTACTCAACAGCTACTCACGAAGAGCTGAGAGCTACGCACACGTAATGGGCTACGAAAAAAAAATTGGCTTCAGTTGTGAGTGACACGAGCATCGCAAAGTATACGGGTAGGTGGGTTCGGCTCTGTTCTGATGTCGGTCGTTGAATATCAGTCTACATCTTCGATAATTAACCTAACACCTAGTGTATTTTGTGTAATATGTGTAATGGGTGTATTGTGTGTAATGCGTGCAATGTGTGTATTCTGTGTAATGCGTGTCATGTGTAAAACATTAAGGTAGCTTCGCACTCGCGATGCCGAGCATGAACTGTGGAGCTGGGTGGCCTGCCTTGTTTATCTTTATCTTTTTCTTTCTCCATTTTTCTGTTTCTCTTTTATTTTCTCTTTTTGTATGTGTTTAATTTGATTTCTGTCTTTCTCTTTCTATCTATTCCTTTCTCTCTCTTTCAAGTTTTTATCTTCCTTCCCTTTCATTTTCTCTACATTTCTCGCTTCCTCATTTTTTACCTGTTTCTCTCGCTTTCTTTATTTGATCCTCACTCTTTATCTATATCTCTCTTTGTCGTTTTCTATTGCTCTCTTTTTGTATTTCTTTTTATGTGTGCCTGTTTCGTGCTACATCTTTCACTCTCTGTCTTTCTCTGTATTTTTTTTTTCCTTCTCATCCTCGCGTTCCGTTTCACTCATTATTTCCTTTTTCTTTCTATCTCTCTGTACTCGTTCTGTCAGAGATCAGAGTTATTGCACCGCACGTTGGACAAACTGGCGCACGTGTTCTGGAAGGGAAGCAGAACATGTAGAAGAGTAAGAAGGGAGCACCTGCTAGTCCATAATAATTACAGTTTGCTGTTCACTCGGCACCTACTAGCGGTCGGCTTAAATGCAGCTCCGCGATTAAATCTTCACCATCCTCCACTCCCGAGCTGCCAACACGATATTTCTCAGGTCTGCTAAATCAGGCTCCCAAAAGATATGTGTGCCGCAGCGCGCGAGCTTTGAATAATACACATAATCCAATCGCGTAACATAAGAAGTTTATTGGTCAATTGAGCGAGTGTCCCTCCTGTTTTACCCAACCAAGGTACGTCTTTGGTGATGAAGTGGTTGATCGCTTGTACTTCTACAAGTGCGTAACAATTTCCTGGTCCTTGACGGGCTCTCCATTCGATTTGTCGCCCCTGTAAAAGAAACAGTGTAGCAATCATTGACTTTTTCCTTGTTTTCTTTGTTTTTAACAGAGTCATAACAATAATACCCAAAGTATACAATACACGAGGTATGTGTATTGTGTGGGTCCTGCTTTACGCTATATCGTCTCTCAGTTAAGCCTTCGTTAACAATAAAATAGATATAGCGCCCAAGTATAGATTTTTCCAGAGAGAAAGAGAGAAAGAGAGAGTTTTTTTTTTCAACATGTGTGGTTATCGATGCTGTGCAAAATATTGTCTCCACTTTAACAAAATGGTCCAAGAAGTGCTTTATCGCCATGCACGTTTCCTATCCCGCATTAAGAATTTTCCTGTTTGCAGTGTATCTTCTTTCTTATATATTGGACGAATGTTTTCTTTTTCCTCTCGAGTTTTCATTAACATTTCTTCTTATCTCTTATAACAACAATATGTCTTTTCTTCACTAATCAGTGGTCAATGAAATGCAATTTTTGTGGCATGAAGTAAAGGATTAACTATATTCCGGTTGCTGATACTAAAAGGACACACACCAGCAGGTTGGGTCCTAATCATGGTTGCCTTCAGACTACACTCTCCTCATTTACAATGAAAGTTAAGTGTATAAATTCACGTAGCGTCCTGCGCCATCTATGAGCATCGACACAGCATTCATTCATATTGGGTACATATGTCACATCGCACTCCGGCGAGACTGAAGCAAAGCGTGGCTAGAAAGTGGAGAATTAGATACATTCAGCTAAATGCAAATAGTGGGTTCAAACTGCTTATCGTAGGCGTTGTATTGATCGCCTTGAAAGAAAGTATGACAGGCAAAAAGGTGGATAAATCAGCGACATGAAAACCATGCTGCCTGCCACGAATACCGGTCCACGTGATTTGAGAGGTTCCTTCATTTGCTCGCAATTTTCGCGGTATTACTTTCATACGGATAATGTAAAAGAGATATATATCCCTTCCGTTACGTTGCGGGATTCTTCAAAACTGATTTGCATCTAAAAACAATGTTGCTAAATGCGTCAAAAAAGACTATGCAACCAAACAACCCTGTTTCCGTCTTAATGGTATAGTTCGAAGGAAAATCTATCTATAGGTCGTCGCGGTACTCACATCTCCTTGTCTTGTCGGTCTGGCAACCTTTTGACGAGCACGGGACAAAAGCAGAGAGCCTGGTCTTTCGCGAACTCCTCGCCGTCCTCGATAGTCTGTGGCAGCGGTTCGTGCACTGTGTCCGGCACGAAAAAGAGCAGCAGCGCAGCTAGCAGAGACAACACGCCCATCACTAGCAGCGGAAGATACCGATCGTACTCCACCTGCGCAGTACGCAAATCTTGCGATGAATACGAAGGGCCGCTCGATGGCAAGTGACACTGAAAAACGTTAACGGGAACGATTTAGTGAGTGGGATGGATCATCCTTTTTACCTTCCAGAATCTATTCCCACCTCGGTTTAACCTATATAAGTGAAGGGCTTGTGTGAAAATTTTCTATATTTATCTTCATTTAAATAGCATGCATAACAACATCTCTTGAGGAGAAAGCCTGTCTCATCAAAGCCGAAATTCGACCGTCGGCATCGGCACAACTCGAGTGATGCAGAAACTGTCACATGATGACGTTGCCCAATAACGTCGTCGTAGAATCGCGGGTCGCCGAATTTATGACGCCATTGTGTCGCCAGATGATGACGCCATCTCATGACATCATTGGTAAAACGTTGGCCGATCCCGGAGGCACTGCAAAACCACGTGAGGAGCGGAAAGCTTTCCTGCGAATTCGATCACGGAGGCCCAGCTAAACCACCTTAGTGGCAAAAAGCTTCGGGGAGAGGATGAGACCAATACAGTCGTGAAGCTTCTCAGTCGATTGTATTGTACCACTGAGTGATTGTACGACTGAGTGATGGTGAAGCTGGCTTTTGCTTTCGAGTCGTTTTGGGTAAATGCGTAAGGAACTAAAAGCTTAACTAAAAATAAAAGGTGAACGTGTGATGTATGCCCGCTGTGTGACCAATAATCCAGCTGTCGTCTCACCAGGTAAGCAACGTCGGCACCCAGACAGCTGCCGATGTCGCCGAATAGCCGCTTGATGAGCACTCCTCGGCCTCGTATCTCTGTGGGAAAGATTTCGGAGGCCAGCTGATAGGTGATGTTGTAGCCGCCCGCGTAGCACACGATTGAGAGCACGGCCATCACCAGCGTTGCTGCCGACGAGTCTGCGTCCGTAAAAAAGAAAATGTCATAGGGTTATGCTTCATCCTGGCGATATACGGGTGAACCGTGGTTTCGTCGAGCGTCTGCATGCAGAAATAACTACGCAGAAACTAACAGTTCTGATGGTGCCATGGTTCTGATGTTATAGTTACACCAACAAGGATGGTGTTCTGATGGTGTTATAGTCCTTAAGTCACAATGTCTACGGCGATAATGTACTGATGGTTTTGCGCAGTACGCTTCATTTCGCTATAATACAAAAGACCTCTTAAATCTGTCATGTCTTTCCATTTCCCCAACAAGATACCCGTCCAGTTGACGTGATATATGCCGACGTAAAGAAAAAAATTGGCAGCATATCCAGGGAGTGAATGATGGAAAGTGGGGCGAAGCATTCGTCCGTCCATTCGTTCTTGCTTCCGTCCGTCCATGCGTCCGTCTGTGTGACCGTCCATGCGTCCATCCGCCCGTCCGTGCGTGCGTCTGTTCGTGCGTCCGTCCCTGCGTTCGTCCATGCATCCACCCCTGCGTCCGTTCATGCGTCCATCCATGCATCTGTCTGTGTGTCCGTTCGCCCATCAATTCAACACTCCAAGTACCACCATCTCGCATCTTTTCATCATATATTCGCCATATAGAAGCACCGCCATCCAGCGGACATTCCAAGGACTAAATGAGAGGTGGCACAGGCACACTTTCTTACGGCTTGCGCTTCGGCTCTACTTCCCACCTTTAACACTCTTTCAGTACGGCGCCATAGGCCATCAGACACGGGTGTCCGATGACTTCAAATCTCCCGCAAAAAATAAAAGCAGCGCTTTCTAGACAAGTTGCGCCATCTGGCATACTCTTTGAAAACTCCTCTTGCAGTTCCAGCTTGGTTTGTTTACATTTCGCGCCCCGCCGTGGCGCTGAAGACGACGCTTGAACCGAAAGTGGTTACGAGTTGCGTGCGAGAATGGCGTCTCGTCAGCGTCGCGCTCCTCGAAAGCAGACTCTTGCAGCAAGTATTTCGGTCGCTTCTCATGCCGATTTTTCTGACCTAAGCAGTAGTGATGGCTCAAGCAACGATGCGGGATCGTCAGATTTTAGCTCGGACGACGACACTTCTGCTGCGCAGGGGCCTCAAGCTTCGACAAGCGCTTGCAGGTGAGATTCGTTTTCGACTTCGCGCTGTGTATATATAAAAAACGCACTTCATACTTGACGACAGTGCTATTGTTTGTTTCTTTAGGGCCTCAACAACATATGGCCGGGATACTTTGCCGAACTCATCGCGCCGTGTCAAGTTTTTGTTTGCCAACGAGAGAACCAGGTGCCTATGTTGGAGCAGTGATGCGGAGCGACGCGCGTCGGTTCTGTAGAGCGCTGGATTTTTTTCTTTTGTTTTTCACGACCGAAGTGATCAAGACGGTGTGCGAGAACACAAATAAGTACGCCTGGATGCACATATTGGAGAAACAAACCTATTCTCGGCGTGACGGCTCCTGGGAGGAAGTCACTCCATTGGAGATGCTGCGACTAATTGGACTCATCATCTACATGGGCCTTGTTGAAGTACCGCGACTGCACTTATATTGGCGGACCACAGGAACATTCAGTGGCCTGCTGCCACCAAATATTATGCGACGAGACCGACTTTTCGCGCTGCTTGCCTTTCTGAGTGTAGGGGACCCAGAAGACGTCCTCAGAAAATGCGTGCGATGGTGGAAAACTCTCTTTTTTCACTGTGTTGACATCGCGTGCGTGAACAGCTTCATTCTCTTTCAAGAGCACCGAAAAAACAACCCAGAAGTCCCAGAACTTTCCAGGAGCATTTATTTTGATCAATTGGCCTTCAGAGAAGAACTAATTCATCAGATATTTGATTATGACGAAGTCGCGCAAGGACACGCCCCCATTTCACCCCCCTTCGCACCATTGGACCCTCTTCGGCACCAACCAAAAAGAATAGATAAAAGAAGAAACTAAAATTTGCTACGAGAAAACAAAAACACAAAACGGAACAAGTGTCTATTGCTCCACCTGCAAAGTTTATCTTTGTTTCGTGCCCTCGCGCGACTGCTTTGCCGAGTGGCACATCCGTCAAGGCCGCTAGATTTACGGGCATCCGAAAATGCAGTACTTAGAGCACCGCATTGATATATATACTAACCGATAGATGATAGAATAGGGAACAATTTGTATATTTCAGAATTTCAAAAATAATTTTCTGGTTAAGCATACTCGCTCACTTTTTTGTGTTTGTACTTTTTTGTGCATGTTTGTCTGTAATTGACAAATAAACTTTCAATTACTATAAACCTCACAGCACTGTCCTTTCATAGTTAAAAAGCCAAATGAAAAAGCTACGATTTGATATATAGCAATGCTAAAAGCTAGGAGTTGTTCAAGAGAAAAAATTTTTTTTCTGGAAGCACTGAAAATCGGCCATTTTCCCTCCGTAACGAAAGAGTTAACCACCTCGAGTTCATGGTATATACTAGTTCAGTGTATTCATGGCACTGCGGCCCAACGCTCGCTAAACCTTTCTAAAACCAGAAGGCTACGCCCAGCGAGTATAATGTAGCAACCTTTTCCTGTCAGATAGTGCTCAATGTACATGCCAATGGCTGCTAATGGGAAATGAGAGACAGGAGAATTCGGCTTTTACTTTCTAAGGGCTTGCGCTTCGTATCTACTTCCCACCTTTAACCACCTCGAGTTCATGGTATATACAAGTTCACTGTATTCATGGTACTGCGGCTCAACGCTCGCTAAACCTTTCTAAAACCAAGGAGGTTACGCCCAGTGAGTATACTTTTCCTGTCAGGTAGTGCTCAATGTACATGCCGATGGCTGCTAATGGGAAATGAGAGACAGGAGAATGCGGCTTTTACTTTCTTACGGCCTGCGCTTCGTATCTACTTCCCACCTTTAACCACTTCGAGTTCATGGTATACACTAGTTCACTGCATTCATGGCACTGCGGCCCAACGCTCGCTAAACTTTTGTAAAACTAAGGAGGTTACACCCAGCGAGTATAACGTAGCAACCCTTTCTTGTCAGATAGTGCTCAATGTACAGGCCAATGGCTGCTAATGGGGATCGCAGCGTGCGCGTTAACGAAAAGCCAAATGCTCCTGTCTCTCATTTCTCTTCAGCAGTCATTGGCACGTACATTGAGCGCCATTTTTATTGTTCAACAACGCACAGAAGAAATCTCTCACCGGCACCACTTTGGAGGTCAAAATGTTATACTTGTTTCATACTACAACGGCAACGAGGGACGAACGGGTGCCACTATAAGAAGCTTCGTCCCTAAAAGGAAACGCGACATACTCTTGCAATACTCTTGTGGCTACAGCGGAGTCAGAATAATGATGTAGACAAGGTTGCTCAAGCGCCATCTGAAAAAGACCACTGCATTGTGATTATCAGGGACGAAAACTGCAAGGTAGCGTCTCGATCTCGCAAGCACATATCTTAAACAGAAAGCGCTCCAGACTATCGATGAAATAGACCACTTCAATTCAACGTTGACCTTCAGCCAGATGACACCGTAGTTATTAATATTACTTCGTTGCCCGTAGTGGTCACTCTCTCTAAGTTTGAAAATGAAAGCAAGACACTATAAGCGCGCTAACTAAAATAAAGCACGCGTGCTGACTACGCGTGCTGAACCAAACAAAGGAGTATACCAAACTCGGCAAGGTTAACTATGGTACGGCCAGAGTTGTCCAACTTGAAATCAAAATGTGTCAGTGTATGCATGCGTCTGCGAAAACCACCGGGGCAATTTTTACCCAGACTGCTATGACTAGGAACTTCAAAGTGCACTGCTCTGCAGCTTCCACAAA
The DNA here is from genome assembly GCA_013436015.1 of Rhipicephalus annulatus. Classification (NCBI taxonomy): domain Eukaryota; kingdom Metazoa; phylum Arthropoda; class Arachnida; order Ixodida; family Ixodidae; genus Rhipicephalus; species Rhipicephalus annulatus. The sequence goes on from WOVY01003373.1 coordinate 235,340, forward strand.
ATTCCGCCACCATCAATATTTGCTACATACGTGAATACTTCCAGTTCATCGCATACGTCATGTACACTGCCTCTTTTATTTAAACATAAGTGGGTAAACGTGACTTATATGCGCGAGATCACACAGCGAGCAGTGAGAACAACGAGGCACGTGTTCGGTGTGCCGCCCCCTGGCTACGCCACTGTCATGCGTGCGTTTGCATGCGGAAGTGTACATACATGCACATGAAATTCAAAGTTTTCGGATGGGAGCAAGATGAACCCCTCCCGCTTAACCTACCCTGGCTAGGCCTCGGCAGTTACTATTTAGGTAATTCCATACGGGTCATGTCAACATTAGACAGCCTGCAAAGAGCGCTTGAGAATAATCAGTAACTGTAAGTCAGGCAATGAACTAATAAATAGCACACGCACCTGTCCTGAGCAGGGCCATCACTAGGGAAATGGTGCCCCCGATGAACATGAAGCCCACGTTGGGCCACCGCCTTCCCAGCCTGTCCAGAGCCAGTATGGTGAACAGGTTGACGGGAAGCTCAAACGCAATAGCCGTCGAATATGTGCCGTACACGTTCAGGCCTAGATGGCTCAGCTCTAACGTGTTGGCGTTGTAGACGAGGCAGATTAGGAACCTGCACCACGTGTCCGGACACCGACGGCGATATAGTCAATGAACAACCACACGTGCATCTATGCATATATGTACGAATAAAATTGAACCGCGTTAATCTCTGTGGAGAGGTATTTTGCACTTCGTTTGTGACTGTGCTTATAAATGAGCTGGCAGTGGTGGGCCTGCAGTCTTTGTTTAGCTGGAGCGCGCTACAGACGGAGCATTGAAAGTTTAAATAGCCCGCGGATACGCAGGTTATAACTAAGTGGCGAAAGTGGCGCTGGAGCTTCGTTTAGACCGGCTCAATGGTAGAGTGTGGACAGCATTGTGCTATTCACTGCGAAGATGAGTGTCGTTCGCATAGACTATTTCTGTACGGACCATTCAAAAACGTATTAGTGGTGCTCGACTGTATACCATAGTATGTGCCACGTTATTGCCTTGGTTGAGCTTCTGTGTGCATTATCTGGTTTGAGTAGCATTTTCAAAATGCATCCAGTTAACGTTAACTTGTAATAATGCGACTGTCAATTGAGTGTCGACCAATGCTTATGGTTTCCTGATCAGCGCGTAATCGGACCATGCAGGCCGCCCTCTCATTATACTCGTGAAATGTTTGATCGTACGAGGAAAAATGCGAGACTAACAACACTGATGCGAATACAAGTTGATTGGCCATCTTACCATCCTCCGAAGAGCACTAGAGTATTCCTCCGTAGGCGCGGAGTTGCCACCAGAGCAAAAGTGTCCTTCCAGAAGCTCCTCTTTTGCTCCATCTGAGTTACCTCTGCTGTCTTTATCTGCAGTTCAAAAAGGGTATATAACTTTAATCAAGGTGAGCAGAAATTATTTTTTTTCTGTGAGCTTTCTTGTATCTAAGCTGAAATGTGCCACAATCGACCGCATTAAATGATGCATGCAGCTACTCCGATAACATGCAGTAACACAGTAGTCGCATTTATAGAAGTTGCTCACAGGCATCCTTGTAAATAAATCTCCTGAACTGACCCATAGACTTTGGCACTGACCTGAAGTTCTTACCACGTTGTATTGTAGGAAGTTTATTAGACTGTATACTGAGCGGCTCCCTAATGTAATGAAAATTCAGCAGTCCATATTAGGATGATCAAATAGAAAGATATGGCTGGTGCTCCAACAATAATTTTCATGGATCGAGGTACTGAATGGGACTACCGTGAGTAAGGCGAAATACGTAAGAGCATTATCAGACAATGGCCGCCATGTGTGGCTCAAAATCACTCGTGACCTCGATAAGAAGTCTGAATAAGACGCCCCACGGCACCTGGTGCATTTGCCTGACCCAACAGCGAAAGTCATCACATTTTTCTTCACGGTTGATTGTAAAAATGCACCCCTCTCCCTCTATTCCTGAGAGCTTTCTGCACCAAACATGGTTTTGCTGCGCCTTCGAAGTGGGTCCACCTTTGACGAAGCGACAATGTCAAGTGATGGTGTCGGGATGGCGTCACAAATTTCGGTAACTTGCGAAGTTACGATGACGTGATATGGGGATGTCAGCACATGATATTTCTTTTCAACCCTCGCGCTGACACCGACGTTCACTTTTCGCCTTTGATGGGGAATCGAAAGCTTTCACCTCAATAAAAAAATCGCCGTCGATTACGATACTGTCTAATGTGTATACTGAGCGCAGCTCTTTAGGTGCTTTGATTTTGCGATTGCTGGTGGCAAATGCTTCCCCTTTGGTGGTATCGAGTCTCTATTCTGGCAGCTCATTTAGCTGCAGCGGCCGACGACACACTTCACCAGTTGCGGCTTTCATTGTTCAAAAAGAACTGGCCGAGACTATTTTTTTACATAGGTGCACGTTTTACATCAAGAAGAGCATAGAGTTTCCCACAATACTAACTAGAGGGAACTCTGGCGCTAGTGTCTATGGGAGTTGCAACACACGGCGCTTCAGCGAGCATGGGAATGATGGGTAGTACACACATTTGTCTAATTTTCGTACTTCTGGCCTGCTTCTGGCTCCGTGTGTGTTCGTGTGGCTTGGAGCTGTTTTTTCACGAAAACATAAATTAGCAAATGTTCACCGTTTGCGCTTCAAAACCTTATTTTTTGAGCTTACTATTTTGAATCAAGTCCCTAAGTTCAAAAGGGTTTGATTTTTATTTCAAAGCAAAACCGTAACCAGTAATAAACAAAGCCGCAAGTACGATTCGCCGCTCGCGAGTACGAAGACTAGGTAAATGTGTGTACTACCCATCATTCTCATGGTCGCTGAGCGATCGCAGCGCCAGAGTGCCCTCTAGTTAACTTTGGGAAACTCTATGAAGAAGAGAACAGTGGGAGTAGCTCAACTGACGTGCATAATTTCATGCCGCCTGTTTCGCATCAACCGCCACAGAGGGAGCATAGCGCGACTGCTTCGCTCACCGCGAGAGCGCGGAAGACAACGCGTGGGCGCGTTTCACAACAGCCGACGCAGGACGGTGCGCACAACTGTGACGCTGTATGACGCCGTGAGTGGCCGCCAGGGAACGTGGCGTCTCGGTATTAACGCGATAGCGTTAAAGAGCTCGTGTCGCAGAAAACCTGCCGCCGGCGTCGGCCCCGTTGGTTGTGAGTGAAAAATCGTCTGTGCGTCTGTGACCGAAATGTCAAGTTACCGAGATAGCCGTGGGAGGCCGCTACATGTCCACGAGTGCACGTGCGATCACACTGACAAAGCCGCGCATCCGAAGAAAAGGAAGTGCTTAAGGTCATGTGGCGCGGCAGTTTCTTTGTCCTGCCACCCTTCCCTGCTTAACTTCCAGCGCTTTCGTCAGGACGAAAGAAGAGATAATGCAATTGCAGCATGCGACAAACCTTTGTAACTCCACTCGCACTGGACAGATTCTTAAAATTTTGCGGCGTTGAATTCGTGAGGCAATAAGCTCTTCTAGTGAATTCATTCTATTGTTACTAGAAAAAAGTGTTTCAGGGCCCCTTTAACGCATTTTGTTTGCATTCGGTGATAATAGCACGCGCTGGTCCAATCTACTCTGTGCGTGTTTGTGTACGTGCGTCTGTATGTAACAAAACATGAATAAGTATGCACTTAGCGGTTCAAGGGTGCACTAGGGGCCGGATTTCGCTATCGCGTTCAACTCTTAAAGACGAAGCTTAAGGGTCCCCCAATTTTTGTCGTTCGCTTCTCCTCACATTTTCCTCGCTACTGCCGTCCTCGTCGACGCGTTTGCTCCAGCGGTTACGCCAACGCCGCTCTAGACTGCAACGGGTGCCTAAGAGCTATGCTCCGAAATTTAGGGTTCGAGCTGCAATTAAACGCAGGAATTCTTCGCTGCAGTCAAGTATTCTACTATGGGTCACGTCACTGTTTGTAACCGCACTCGAAAAAGAACCAGTCGTCGTGTTGATCAAGGTGTCACGTTAACCGATGTTACAATGCGCCATAAAAGCGTATAGAATCGCACCAACCTACAACACCACGTGAACTGGGCAGTGAGTGGGTGGTGGAAAGTTGCCGACCCGTTAAGGACTGATCACCGTCACCAGCAACAATATCATCGGCAGCCACAGCATTCTGAAAGGCGTTAGGACCTTTGCACGTCGTTAATGAAGAATATTCAAAGAAGCGATTGTCACGTGACACGTGACAATCACTTCTTGAATATTCTTCAAGACCCGTGAAAAGGCTTTCGCCTTGATCTATATTTGGACGGACTTGAGGACTTCAGCAATTTCCATTGACTTTCATAGAACCAGTGATGGCGCTTTACTTCACAGTGCTCTACTGAAACCTTTACAAAACATAGCCAGGAAATGGTAGGGTGTGGAGGGACTAATGACAATGCATTTTTAAGTATTTAATTTATCGCTATTGTGCTATTCGTGAACATTTCTTCGAGCGCAGCTGACTAATAATGGTGTATAGCTTATACATACAATTAATAAACTTCTCCACGAAGGAGACGGCACGAAAAAATGGCTAAGAGAGACGGTGTCAACGGCCTCGGTCAAGAAAGCAAAGCGATTGGTGTAGTGCATGCTTTTGTCTGCTACTTTATGTACCTATTTGCCATCCCTGTCCTGTTTGCACCTTTCCGTAAACAGCAATAAGTACCAGCAACGAGATAAACAATTAGGTACCTCCGTATATGCACCTTGGTTCATTCCCGCTCCTTGACACTACAATATCGTAAAGATAAGATGCTTCAGAACCTTTGTCGCTGGCCGACGCGTCAGAAAACATGTCGGCAAACAAGCGTGCAATCGTCATTCCACAGGCCATAATTGCAGCTTTGTCACCACTGACTTCAATGGCCTACGCCACTATGAAAGAAAAACACTGTGCAACATCTGTCGGAACGGTCATCTCCATATCCCGCAACAGCTGTTCGCTGACAGGTCACTTCACTATACGCACAATAAGAAGGGTTATTGAACTCGCTACAATTCGTGCCCTTTCAGCACTCGCTTATATTTGCACGATTGTTTGACGTCATCCTATTTATAGCGTATTGAACGTCTTCGACGCTTCAACTACGCCTGAAGCCTTGACATTTGTTCAGTTTATTTTCCTTAAAGGGCCCGTTCCCGATCGCAACAGCGCACTATAAGATACCGCTTGTTTGAGACGATAGTATCACCATCCACATTTATGGCATTGATGATTGATATGTGGGGTTTAACGTCCCAAAACCACTATATGATTATGAGAGATGCCGTAGTGGAGGGCTCCGGAAATTTAGACCACTTGGGGTTCTTTAACGTGCACCCAAATCTGAGCACACGGGCCTACAACACTTCCGCCTCCATCGGAAATGCAGCCGCCGCAGCCGGGATTCGAACCTGCTTCCTGCGGGTCAGCAGCTGAGTACCTTAGCCACTAGACCACCGCGGCGGGGCCACATTTATGGCAGTAGACTGGGCAAAAGTCTAGTTCACCTTCGCCTCACTACGACCCCCCCCCCCCTTCCTCTATCTTTCTATCTGAGACTGGTTTGAACACTGCCGGAACTGTGTCGGGACCACTGGTCGGGGCTAGGAACATATGGGGGTGTTGAGCATATAAGAAACATACATGTTCCCTCTTAATTTCGACATGAAGCTCCACAATATCTTATACTAAATATGCTGTCAAACTGTGGTCTGCACTATCATTTGTATCGTTTGTACTCAGTTGATGCTGTGCATATATGCCTATCCTCTCTTTATCATCTTTACTGTTAGCGTGTTACTGTGTTGTGTGGATATATAACTTCCAAATTGCAGTGAATTCTTGTTTCCTTTTCTTACTTATTGCACCGACGTTGTGAATTATGAACACGATGAAAGGTTTAACCTCCTCGTAATTATTCGAAATTAGTACTTGGCATAACTTCTATCAAGAGGACATTCTTTTTACATACGCCAGAATCCCGTGTAGATATCACAGTTATTTTTTTTCTTCTGTACGCAATAAGCCTCCAATCAAGCCTGTGAGGCGTACCGTATGAGTCTACCCTATTAAGTGCACCCGTCGTAGAACGAAGATTTTCAAACCGAGCATCCCAATGTTGTTGGCGCCGCGCTTTCTGAGCGCCACCGCCATACTAGGGTGGCTAGAATTAGCCACCCTAGCCATACTAGCCACCCTAGCCATACTGCGACCTGATTTTCATTTCCCCTTGCAGATGGCGCTACTAGTCGTAAGAACACACTTTCCACAGGTGCGGGCACACCTTGATTCCCGGTACCTCGTCACCACGACGCAAACGCACACGTGCTGTCAAACAAAACAGCCTAGTTTGAACGCGCCGCATGTGGTGTAGGCTGGAATGCGGTGTGTCGGTGTGACAGCGCTTTCCTGCCAGGCGTGTTATACTACAGATAACTCATATAAGCACAACTGGCGTTGAAGTATCTGGCTCGCGGTGATACGTTGGTAACTCAAACGTAGACCAAATTAAAAAAAATGGAGGCAGAAAGAATTCGAAGTATGCCGGGGCACATTGTCTGTGCGTCAACGCTATTGCCGGGCGTGTAGATAGGCCCTCAGCGTGCGACTGAATCGGTATCCTGTGCGTCATCGAAGCAAGTATTGCGGCTGCGATCTTCGTAGCTGGTTGTCTTCGTATCTCAGTCATGCAGGAAAAATATATCGCTCGTTTCGTACACCCCTTCTGCAAACACGTGGGGACGGGTAAAAAAAAATATTGCGCAGGTGCGCGAGCATATTTATAGCGTGGAATGTGCATGAACCCTTAATACCGCCTGTGTGTCGCCCAGGAATTCAGGGGACGTATCAAATCTCGCTTCAAAGGTCGGCATTACGTGCTTGTGCTCATTTTCGCTCATTCAGTGTGTACCACGTCGCTAATCAGCATTCTTAGAAAGCAGGTGGAAGGCCGCACTGTCGTGCTGCACAAAATACGTGTAAGGACTGCCCCGCCGTCATGGGGAAGTTTGGGAGCGCCTTTTCGCGTGAACTCCGCGTGAAATGAAATGCGGGTTCATTAAGTAAAGATCGAATCTTGGCCCGCCGCGGTGGTCTAGTGGCTAAGGTACTCGGCTGCTGACCCGCAGGTCGCGAGTTCGAACCCGGCTGCGGCGGCTGCATTTCCGATGGAGGCGGAAATGTTGTAAGTCCGTGTGCTCAGATCTGGGTGCACCTTAAAGAACCCCAGGTGGTCGAAATTTCCGGAGGCATCCACTACGGCGTATCTCATAATCATATGGTGGTTTTGGGACGTTAAACCCCACATATCAATCAATCAAATCAAAGATCGAATCTTGCACACCTGTTTCCTATTCGTTGAAAGCAACGAACGGTACGGAATATGATTCTCGCCCCGGTCTATTGATAGTCAAGTGATAGCGTATTGTCTTGCCGTTCACGAAACTTCACAAGGTGAATTTATTCCTTTTTTTTTCTTCTCTCTCTGAACTTTTATCGTGACGGTCAGTGCCCACAGACAGAGATAGTCATACGAAACAAACTTCAAACGCTGCTTACGCGTGGCACAGTCCATCGTATCGTACAATACGTTACGCCCTTTTCGCCTTGACGTGTGCCGTTGTGTTTTTGGTTTAGTTATTTCTCATATTTTAGCGCACTTACGGGTGTACTACAACGGCGGTCTCACCGCCACGTAGCGTAAAATGCACGCACCGACGCCTCGTGCAGAAGCCACGCCCGACGTACACCGGAAACGCATTCTGTGAGATCACCGCTTTGCAGCGCGTATGACGACGCGCCGGCGCAGGTGCGCGTCTAATTGTCACCGCATAAGAAAACAGGAAATGGAAGGTAAGGAGGGAGCCCAATTATAGGACTGCTTTCGGCTGGCGGTCATTCTATACAAGCGCAAAGAGAAGGAAAGAACCTGCAAGAAAGTATCGTAGCATTAAAGTATACAACCACCCAAAGGCGTGTGCACTGAGGAGATGGAAGAAGAGGCGTCCCTTCACTTAGTCCCTTCACTCTCTGTTATTAAAGAGCCCTGCGCAAGACTATGACTCTCACACACGAAAGATTGTTTTAGAGGAAGCCAGGGCATATACTCTGGCCTGCTATATATTAAACGTTAAGATGTGAAGACCTACGCGATGTTTGGGTCTTTACACGATTACTTACTTTTGTGTGACCGTGTTTTTATCGCTATAATATTAACTTTGTGATATATATGAACTAGACCCACAGCAAAAGACATTATTAAGCGGCAGGAGTACATTCATCTTTTTGTGCCGCTTAGAGGCGCAATGACACCCTTATCAAATCATCATCAGTGTTACGTGTGTTTATCCGTGTTCTTTCACGCGGATTTTTCTTTTAAACCGTTAGTCGCGGGAGAGTCGGGGAACACCGGTGCACTCACGAGCCGTGGCGTACTACCTAAGAAGCTCCTTGCTAAGCGAACGTTGGAATTCCGGCGAACGATTTCGTTCCGTGCTCAGCCGTGCGCGCAATCGAGCTGTTTTATCGAATTTCTCCGCCTTGACGTTGAAATTGAACAATCTGCAACTGCTGAAATTTTCATAGAATTAAGCGACGGCCCCTCTCCGTACAGCACATGACGCCACACACGCCATTGCAAGATGTCAGTCGCCGGTGGTGGGCGGCTTCCAGGACTTATTCTGCACTGAAATATATATATTTTTTTCATTGTCCATTTTTTTTCATAGATAGGCCCTATAGGCGCTTTACCTCTGTTTCTTGCTGAAAAGCGCCAATTCTTGCGGTTGTTTCGCACTGCACAAGTACGTGCTGAAAATCTCACTCTCCGCCCTCGATCAGTCAACGTGGCAGTGCACATAAAAAACTGGCCAATACTATCGCATTAGAGCAAAACCAAACGCATCACCATTTTAAGGGGCCCCACAAGACGGGGAAACGAGTTTACCACCTCTGTACGCGTTGGTGCTCGGCTGCCGACCCGAAAATCACGGGATCGATTGCAGCCGTGCTGGTGCACGTTATAGAACACCATGGCAGGCGTTCCAAACTTCCGGAGCCCCGGACTACGGCGTCTCTCTTAATCATTATCGTGTTTTGGGACGTAAAACCTCAGATATTATTAATATTATTCTGTGTTCTGATCGGGGTGCTTATTGATGCTCATATCACTTCGTCAATCATGTGCGCACAGGAAGGCGGAACCCGCTTGCAGCTGGCGTATAGCGGAGAAATTCACGCATGCAGTTAATCATTTCGCATCAAATGCATGGTCACAGTTGTGCATTAGGGCTGGAGCTCTCCCTACCATGCTCACTATGTACTTGCTTTGCTGCTGCGGCCCACTGTTCATATTAAGTGCGAATAGCCCACGTGACTCTGTGGCAATGGACAAAGCGCCCTGTAGTTCACCTGTAGTGTCTTGAAGTCGTCCTTGGTGATCTCGCGCCGGCCGTTGACCCTGGCGATTTTGGTCAGAGTACGAATGGCCTCGTCCCTCCGGCCGGCTGTCAGGTGCCAACTCGGAGACTCTGGCACGAACCTGCAGGGTGAGAGCATGGTAGCCATACATGGCGAATTCGCACGCGTACCGAAAGGAAAACTGCGAAACCACGAAAACAGCCCCTGCTTTTTTTTCCCCTATTTGTTTCTGTCTTTCTCCCGATTATTCTTCGCGCTATAAACCTCCCACTTAATTTGCGATCTACAGCACTTTGGTAGCAGTAAAAGCGCGAGATTTTGAAGAAATTGAATTTAACGCAACTAGGCTCGGTTAATCGCGTAACGAAGAGGTGCCTGCTGAATACAAGAAAGTTAGGGTAACGGATGACTCTAGTAACACTTTAAGAAAAACTGAAAAATCATAATACTAATAGGGTGTTTTCGAATAGCATGCGCAAAGGTTTGCGTATACGCTATCTGTTGTGGTCGCTGCCACTACGCATACTTCATAACGCTTGCTGCCGTTAGCGTTTGCGGCCCACCCGCCGCAAATTCGAAATAGCGTGCAGCCCACAAAGCCTCCTTGCGGTGACTCGAGCGTTTTGCGTGGAACAAACGCTATTCGAATACTCATACGCACCCATACGCAAACGCTACGCCCACAACGCCACCTAATTTGTACGCTATTCCAAGACTGCCTATTGTATGGCGTTCTACGTCCCAAAGCCACTATATGAATATGAGAGATGGCATAGTGGAGGGTTTCAGAAATTTCGACCATGGTGTTCATTAGCGTGCGCTGACTGCTGAGGCGGGAATCGAACCCGCCACCTTTGGGTCGGCAGCAGAACACCCTAGCCACTGATCCACTAAGGCGGAAAAAATAGAAAAAATAATGCAGGGTGAAAAATTATATTTTTAAAATATAATTTTTCACTGAATGTTCAAGAGGCGGGTCGCTCTTGAAAGCAAGTGTGTACCTATGTGCCAGCTTTATCTCGCAGGTCTTGTGGTCCTCCGGTTGAGTTGGACCACGCCCACTATGTCCTCGTCACCGGTCAGAAGTGAGTCCACACAACGACGCCAAATGAACGTTAACCAATTAACCCAAATCGGCGTTCTTCTTCAACGCTTGTAGGGTGTTCCGGGCATGAGTATACATTCTTGTTGGACTGATTCGAAAACTCCGTGTGCGACATGCGTACAATGTTTCTGCTGCGCTTTGGCGACTCCCTGCTTGTTACGGCAGTTGAGATACGTGTCATATGCAACGAGTTCCATTCGTTTGTCTTCCACTTCTGATGTAGCGACAAAGGTGACGCAGAAGTGCCGGCGCGCAGAGAAGCAACTGGAGCAACCACGTGATGACGTCAGTCATGTGCCTAAGGGAACGTTACATCACGTAGCCTAGTCACATGATTATAATAACGTAACACTGCGTAACTAGTGACGTGGCACATTCCCGTCAGAACCACGTGACAGGTGCGCGTATGTGCGGCCGAAACCGGTGGAGCAAAGCCAAGTCTATAGCCTTACTTATTTCAGTATAAAGCTTAAACATAGCATCTCTAACAAAAGCTTGCCATTCGTGAGTGTTATGGAGCTCAACTTTTCCCGTGCAGAGGTTACGTGCTTTGGTGAGTGCTTCACGCACTCGGTATACAACGCGACATTCCTGCCCGTTTGTCTTCCATTTTGCGACGATACTCCTCCGGCGGGGGATTTCCTAGTCGGCTGCACGTGTGGGCTTGCGAGTCGGTTGCGAGAAGCAGAACGAATGACCCTCACTTCTATTGTCTCTCTTCTCCAGCCTTATCCTTCCTACATCTATTATGCCTCATGCCCCATTCCTGTGTCGACCTGTTGAGGTGTCCTCGTATAAGTAGAGACAGTTATGGGTCGGCACTTTTTTTTTACTTCTGATATAACCACCTATATATAGCAAAAGCCGAACAACGTGCACTAGCTCATCTGACAGTTCCAGCCTAATCCCCATAGTGAAAGCCGCTCCTTTTACTTAGCGATGTCAAGTTATTTATTGTCGTTACTTCTGTGTTATTGAAGCCGTTGTTCATTAATTTTAACCGTTTCGCACACTGCTATAGCCTTGCCTTAGGCCTGTACTGACCAATTCGTCTTGAGCATGGTTACGGCTCATGTGATGTACGAATGAACGACAAGGCACCCGTCAATTTCCACGTATACCTCCTTTCTGCTGCGCACTTAAAATATTTTTCGCGACACATTGAAGTCACCCCGGCCCCACCGTGGTGGTCTAGTGGCTAAGGTACTCGGCTGCTGACCCGCAGGTCGCGGGATCGAATCCCGGCTACGGCGGCTGCGTTTCCGATAGAGGCGGAAATGTTGTAGGCCCGCACTCTCACATTTGGGCGCACGTTAAAGAACCCCAAGTGATCGAGATTTCCGGAGCCCTCCACTACGGCGTCTCTCATCATCATATGGTGGTTTTGGGACGTTAAACCCCACATATCATTGTAGTTGTCCCGGGTGCTGAAGCTTCGAATATAGTGATTCACTGCATTTGTCGCAAAAGGTGTGGCGTATTTGCCTTAAACTGACCCGGCAAGTAACTTTTGCTACGGCATATTCGAACGTTCATTTCAAGGCCACGCATGCGCAGTGACCTCACGACGTCTTCGTCTTCCCGCAGATTCCGTGTTCCACAAACAGTTGTCGCCGACTGCACGCGTAACATGCTTCGGTAGTTTTTAGCGTGAAGGGCTCACTTTCCGAATAAATCCCAGTAAAACCACCTTCCCCTATAGACTAATCACCGTAAGACACCCGGCACCACAATCTTGGACAACGTCAATTAATACGACCATAAAACATCGTAGTCTCTTTACCAACCATTTTCATTCGCACGCGTCTATCGTAAGGTTGTTCGTTTAGTTGTTAGACACAAAACACAGAGCTCAATTGATTAATATATAGGGTTTGACGTTCCAAAACCACCATATGATATATGAGAGACGCGAGAGACGCCGTAGTGCAGGGCTCCGGAAATTTCGACCACCTGGGGTTCTTTAACGTGCACCCAAATCTGAGCACACGGGCCTACATTTCCGCCTCCATCTGAAATCCAGCCGCCGTAGCCGGGATTTGATCCCGCAACCTGCGGGTCAGCAACCGAGTACCTTAGTCACTGGACCACCGCGATGGGGCCACAGAGCTCAATATGGCTTCACTGAAACGCATACGTAAAATAATCTATAGCTCCCGTAGATATGGGAAGCAACATCTAGAGAACAGATAAGGCGAGGGCCTGTTTATTAAATGAATGTAACAACTTCTGTCCAATTAGTCTGTTTACGCGTACGTCTCCTCATTCTTCGCACGACACGGGGAAACCACACGGATACTGAGGTCATTGGTCTCAAAGAAAATTTGTACGGGCGGATGGCCGATAGGGGACGACGACGAAGTGTCTCTTCATAGAACGCTTCTGCTTTCGGCTCCGAGCATTGTTATCAAGTTTTTCGCTTTTTACGGGAGACGCTGCTCCCTGCCCCAAGGCGACGGACGCGGAGTCATCCACTGGTCCGCCCAGCCAGAGGTCTGCTATGGCGAGCTCCTCGGTAAATCAGCGCGCCTGGCCCAGAACCAGTGAGGCCAACGGTGATAGTCACTGCCTCATGGCTGTGGACGCGGAGCCTTCTGCGGCTCTGTCCGGCCATAGACCACCTTTGGCAAGCTCGTCGCGGAAACGAAGCACCTGTTCGAGCACCAGCGAGGACACGGAGCTGTACTCGGCCACTGGCGACGACTCGTCGGATGACGACTTCGAGACCGTGAGAAGCAGGAAGGCCAAAAGAAGAAGTATCAAGCCGTCTTCACCAGCAGGGACATTAACGTCTCAGTCAAAAGGAGAACGCTGGCCGCACACCATCCTATTCATGCCCGAGGACTCCACCATCAGCCTTCGAGCAGTAAACAGGCAAGCTCTCTCTATGTACTTTGAGGGGGTAGCACCAAACGACATTAAGGATATCCGGGTGAACACGCGGAAGAATATTCTAGCTGTGGACACAATGACTGCCAGCGCCATAGACAAGCTTCGCAGAGTATCAGATTTGGGAGGCATCAAAGTTCGACCGGTTATTCCAATGGACGGTGCCTGCATGGCGGGAGTAATCTACGACATTGATTTGGCCATAGCAAACTCGGACCTCCCAACTCTCATAAAACCAGCGAACGAAGGAGTTCTCATCGCGAATGTACTTCGCCTCGGAAACACCCGTTGTGTAAAGATAATGTTCAAAGGAGATTCCATTCCGTCGCATGTCAAAGTGGGACACTTCCGACATCCTGTTCGACCATTTGTCCCTAAACCACTCCAGTGCCATAACTGCATGAAAATTGGGCACATCAAGAGTGTATGTACAAACACCACAGTATGCCCCCGATGCGCTGAGCCGCACACTGCAGACGCATGTCGGGCAACAAGCCTGAAGTGCAGAAACTGTGATGGTCCGCATGATGCTGCATCCAAGGAATGCCCTCGGATTAAGAAGGAAATCGCCATTATCAAACAAATGGTTAGGGACAATTCAACCCACAGAGAGGCTGCTGAAAGGGTACGGCGGCGACGTAGTCGCCGACGGAGGCGTGTAGGACAGAGTGTTGCGCATAACCCATTTCCTCCGAGCACGAGTGAAGTAGTAAGTACGAAGCGAAATGAAGTGGAGAAGCTCACAGCTGCGGATGAGTGGCCTACGCTTCCGCGTACGCAGCCTGCAAAGGAGCCTCCTGCGAGGCCTCGCCGCCCTACACCTTCCACCGCGTCTACTTCCGTTGAGGATGTGTCAAGGGTCGATCGACAGATCATCCCGATGTTACGATCCCTCGTCGCTGTCATGGCAGACATACTAAGAAGCCTGGGAACTCCAACCGCTCGAAGCGGGTTACAGGTGTTGGACGCGCTGAGCCCAGTCCTCGCCTCCCTCGCGTAGAGTCATGGCAGGAGATCAACAATCGTTCCGCAAAGACGTCAGAGAAGCATCAGTCATCCAGTGGAACGCAAGAGGACTTAGATCACGGATTTCCGATTTTCGCCAGTACGTGTTTTCTAGCCGTTTCTCAATCATCGTAATATGTGAACCGAAATTATCAAACCCGATCAGGCTATCCGGCTACGAATCAATCCCGTCCAAAACCCGAAACGAAAGCAGCAAGGTCATTGTGTATATTTGTCGGGAGCTTACCTACATCATTCAACCTGTGTCGCCTCATGATGAGAACCAATATGTTTGCCTGACTGTGAAGCAGAAAACCCTCACCTTCACATTAATAGGTGTCTACTTATCTCCCTCAGCCCGTTTTGATTGCCAAAGACTGGATGACATTCTTTCGAGCGTCCCGGATCCGTGGATAATTATAGGGGACTTCAACGCCCACCACCCAATCTGGGGAAGTTCAAAAGTCAATGCCACGGGCCGGAGGCTGGCTTCATTTGTATCGACTCATGAACTGTCTCTACTTAATGATGGGAGCCCTACATTTCTGCGAGGATCAACGTACAGCAGCTGTTTGGACTTGACGTTTGTGTCACGTCGCTTCGCCACAAGCGTTAAGTGGTTTTTAGACATCGAGACACATGGTAGCGATCACATCCCCAGTTATCTCACCATCGAAGGCTTTGCTAGCGACCACCCGCCGAAAACCGTACGCAGGATGGATTTTTCAGCATTCACAACCAACATTGAACACGCTTGTGAAAAAGGCTTAACCTCTGGCATTGAGCAAGCGATCAAACAAGCAGCGCAGAGTGCGATGCGCACGCTGGCATATTCTTCAAGGCCCTCAGAAACGGACATGGAGTTAGAGCGACTCCGTGCGACTCGTCGGCGTGCGGAGCGTAGATATCGACGCACAAAATCCATTCAAGATCTACGGATGGCCAGGCGCATGCAAAAGAAGATCCAGCGTCGTATAGACAAACTGGAGTTTCAACGGTGGGCGAAGTTTTGCGCGAGTCTAGACCCTCGCAAACCGCTTTCTCAAATATGGCGAACCGTGCGAGGCCTACGCATATTTCCCCAACAACGTTTTCCGTTTAAAGCCTTGGCCCTTTTCCAAAATAGAAGGGATATCGAGGTAGCGGAAGATTTTTGTAGGAAGATTACGGGCCCGTCAAATTGCACAGAAGCCTTTACTGCTGATTACACGCCACATTCACTTGACCCGCACCTGGACCTGCCTTTTTCAATGGAAGAACTGAATGTGGCTCTTGCTTCATGCAATCGATCGTCATCGCCTGGACCGGATGGCATATCATACCGCCTATTATGCAATCTCGGTGATCGAGCACGAAGTGCTTTGCTGGAAATATTCAATGAGTCTTGGAGAGATGGAACGGTCCCCAGAGAGTGGAAAACAAGCCGGTTGGTTGCACTTCTCAAACCTAGAAAATCACCTCTAGAACTGACATCATACCGCCCAATAGCGCTGGCTAGTTGCGTAGGGAAGCTGATGGAGCGAATGATCCTTGCCAGACTCGAGTGGTTCCTAGAACGCCATAGAATATATCCAGACGCCATGGCCGGTTTTCGTCGTCTTCGGAGCTCCATTGACAATGTCATTGACCTGGTGACCTACGTACAACACCAGAAAATGAGCAGACGGTTATCTGTCGCACTATTTTTAGATGTCAAAGGAGCATATGACAATGTTTCTCACGAAGCCATACTTGACGCCCTCGAGTCAGTTGGTTTGGGTGGGCGAGTGTACCGCTGGATCCAATGCTACCTACATATGAGATCATTGTTTATGCAAACTGATGATGGGCCGACTTCTGAACATTATACACACCGTGGTGTTCCTCAAGGTGGTGTATTGAGCCCCACACTGTTCAACCTGGTTCTGATCGGTCTCGTGGAACGCATACCAGATTCCGTGCAGATATCTCTCTATGCAGATGATATTTGTGTCTGGACGTCAGGTGTAACACGTCCTCAGGTACGTGCGAGACTCCAGAAAGCAGCGAATTCAATATCGGCGTACCTTAGAGAACAAGGCCTCGAGATTTCTCCTGAGAAATCGGCGCTGGTCGCGTTCACGCGGAAGGCAATGACGTCATATCCCATCGCCATCGATGGACACATTGTCAGCTACGCCAGGACTCACAGGTTTTTGGGGGTCACGATCGATCGAAATCTCTGCTGGAGTCCCCATGTGGCCACTCTAAAGAAGCGCCTAACGGCCATCACACAACTTTTCAAGTTCCTCGGAGGCAAAACGTGGGGCACATCAGTGCACGCGATGTTGCATTTGTACAAAACGCTGTTTCTGGGGTACCTGCGGTATAGCTTGCCGGTTCTGACGAACGCTTGCAAAAGCAGTATACGCACAATAGAAAACGCCCAGGGCCAGGCACTCAGAGTTTGTCTTGGATTACCACGCTGTACATCAACAGCGGAAACCATCGCAATCGCCAAAGATCATCCGGCCACAGTGCACATTACTTTGGAGGTGCTTAGAGCTCATATTAGACACCTTGCTCGCGCCCCTGCCCACCACCTAGCTTCGCTTCCAGAAGATCGACCGAGTGCCTCCTTCTGTAAGAGAGTATTGACTTTCCGTGAGTGCCTTCCAACAGTCTACACGCCTCCGGAACGGATACTAACACCTCCTTGGTGCTTGGACCGACCAAAACTGCGCTTGACAGTGCCGGGGATTCGCAAGAAGGCGGAGCTCTCGGCGCCAGCTTTAAAGCAGATGATTCTACTCATGCTACACGAAGAATACAAAGATCATGTCAAACTTTACACGGATGGCTCGACAACTGTTGGAGGATCTGCAGGAGCTGTGATCTTCCCAGCAAGAGCCGAAACTATCCAGTTCAGAACGTCACACAAGACGACATCGACAGCCGTGGAGCTCGCGGCACTCCGCAGCGCACTCCGCAGGATTGATCGAGAGACACCACAAAAATGGAGCATTTTTACTGATTCGAAACCAGCTCTCCAATGTCTACACAATGCTCTACGTCGTGGGCCTCAAGACCAATTGGCGCTCGAAATACGACAACTGTACGATCACCTAATAGATGAAGGACATGACATATCTTTTCAGTGGTTACCAGGCCATTGCGGCATCATCGGTAACGAGCATGCCGACGATGCAGCTAAGAATGCTCACGAAAATGGAGTGATGGATCCTATTCCACTATCAAGAAGTGACGCAGCAGCAAAGATTAATACGCTTGCGCAGGATGTCGCAAGGTCTATGCGGAATACGCCCGGTTTTCTCCACACCCGTCTTCACCGCTTGGACCCATGCCTACGACTTACTATTCCATCTGGCCTACCCCGATCCGAGACGACCCTTCTCTGCCGCATGTGGCTTGGGGTGTCTTTCACGAACGCCTTTGCCTGCCGCATCGGAATGAGAGACAGCGCTGCATGCGACCATTGCAACAATGACGAAACAATTGAACATATTCTATGTCAGTGCCCCCAGTACAGCTCTCAGCGACAGTCCCTCTCAGCAGTGTTTGCTCGCCTCGACGACCAGCCACTTTCTGAGCAGTCAATCTTGGAATATCGGAAAGATCGAGCTTCACGCCAGAAAGCAACGAAGGCGCTGATGAAGTTTCTGCGAGCGACCCGCCTCGTTGAACGATTGTGACACTACTGTGTGCGCGTGTGTGTGTGTGTGTTTGTGCTTCTCTTCCTCCCTTTCCCATTTCTTTTTCTTACTTTTCTGTCTCCCCTTACCCCTTCCCCAGTGCAGGGTAGCAAACCGGATATGTTTTCTGGTTAACCTCCCTGCCTTTCCGCATTAAATTTTCTCTCTCTCTCTTGTACGGGCGGGCGAACTTCTCAAATGTGAGCATCCACCGAACCTGTATACGCGGCCGGATTAAGCAGCCGGCTATCTATGCATTCATGCCGCCGTCGCGCACACGGCACTGTCTCGCTATCGCACTGCAAGCCACTAAACTCTCGTCTGCGAGAGCTGCATCCAAGTAGCCTTCATCACGAGCAAAGGCAATGATCTGGCGTAAAGAAAACAAAAAGAATAGAGAGAGCAGCGCAGTTGTTGCAGCAGTCTCTCCTTTTGTACGAGTCTTATCATTGGCTGAGACGGCGAGCTCGTGGAGGAAAGATGCGGCAAAAACAACTGTTAAAGAAAAAGCAAGAAATACCGGTGTGATCGTCTCTTCGTGAATGGGTATCGATATATATAGCCAAGGCACGGCGCCCCGAAAAGAGCTATGCTGTCAGTGCTTATCGTGGCGGTGTCTCCGAGCGTGGTCTTTCCCTGGGGTGATTCCCCGCGCTGGACTTTTTCTATTTCCTGGGCACCGAAATAGACCGCCAGACAGTGCGCGTGCGTGCGCGCGAGTAGCTCCGTGTCGATTTGCACATACCTTGGCCGAGGCGTACAGATCGAGATCTTGCGTCTGGCAGAGCCGAGAATTGCCCGTGGAAATTCCTATAAGAACTTAAAGGTAGTATAACTTGATCTGATTACATTGCTAGTTGCTGGTGTTAAATACTCGTACCACGAGTTGGTCTTCATTATTTATTTATTTATTTATTTATTTTAATAAATACGATGAGTTACTGTAATCAACCTCATGCAATACAAACATCCGGGAAAACAACTATTTGGGTTTATAAGGAAGATTTCGCTACACCCCTGCAGGCATAATGACGAAATAACTTCGTTGAGCAAGGTAACTTAGATGAGACTTGGTGATTCTGGCGGAGCCCCGCCGCGGTGGTCTAGTGGCAAAGGTGCTCGGCTGATGACCCGCAGGTCGTGGAATCGAGTCCCGGCTGCGGCGGCTGTATTTTCGATGGAGGCGAAAATGCTGCATGCGCCCATGCGCTCAGACTTGGGGCACGCAAAAAAAAACCCAGGTAGTCGAAATTCCTGGAGCCCTCCACTACGGTGTCTCTCACAACCATATGGTGGTTTTGGGACGTTCAAACCTACATAACAATCAATTAATCATCAATGCTGGCGAGGTTTTACAGCGAAGCGGTGTACGGCAAGACTGTGTTAGTGTGTGTGCTGAAACTACTAGCGCACGAACACGCCACCAATATTGGGCAAACTGCACCGTTCACCGCTGGCCCACTAAAAACGAAGGGAACGCACGGGTTATACATAACCCTAAATCGTGCACAAATCACCAGGCGCATTAGGCAAGCCAGACACGATTGCGTGCTTAACGGCGACAAGACGCGTGCCGATGAGATTAATTTTTCAAGAGGCCTTCACTTAATTCAAAAAGATTCTTTCCGGACAGACATCTCAGATGTAATAGCTAGGTCTGTGATTGGCTATACAGCTCGAAGTTCTGTGCAACTTCTGCGCCGTGTGCAAAACAGCTTCGCTGTTCATCCCCCTTCACGGAGAAAAATAGCTCTTAAATTTTGTATTTAAGCTTTGGGCACATATAAACCGTGGGCGATCATATTAGTGGTCGAATTCGGCGTGTTCAAGCATACCTATATGTCTGTAGATGATTACAGATAATTAGGACATATATTTCGGTAACAGTTTGCATAATGGACGTATAAATTAATTCAACTCAGCCAACAAAGTTTTCATTCCTTTTGGATAATTCAAAACCCAGGGTAAAATATTATTATATGTTCATTCCCCGTACCTCCATCAACATGTCGCGCGAATGACGGGCATCCCCACTAAATAAAACCCTTATTTACCATGGCGTCTGCAGCACTGATCAGCTGCGACAGGGGTTTCAAGCACGTGACCCGCACTACGCACATGACAGTCTTCGTTCCATGATTTATTTTTTAAGTATGTTTGTCAGGTGCTCAGACATGACTAGTATCAAGCATTTCTTTCGTGAGGCACACAACGTGGTGCAACATAACCGTGGAACGAAAGCTGTATAATTCAAGATTGGCGTGCAGATTTTAGTCATCTACAAAAAATCAGTATCGATGTTTCTCGAATTTCAGCGCCGAACGTCCTTCAAAGATATGGGAAGAAGATTGGAGGTATTTCTTATGGGAATGTTAGCTAACATTGTGTTCAAGCCATGGGCATCGGCAGAGGGGGGCAGCAAAAAGGACCCTTGCTCCCCTCAAGCAACACCACTTGCCCCCTGCACAAGCTACACTATAGCTACTTCCTCAGCCGCAATGTAACAAGTGTCGCCCCCCCCCCACCCCTTCCACCAAAACGAAATCCTGCCGAAACCCATAGCTCAACCTGCTCCCTCCCCTCCTACCCCTACCATCCCCGTTCTATCCTTGTTCACATTGCCAGCCCTGATGGGACTAAATTTCGTGAGTGTGGCTGGTGAGCAACCCCTGCTTATGCTCAGGTGAGCAACCCCTGAGCATAAAAAAATTTGGCAGATCCCACACTCAGTGCAAATCGGTTTCAGGCAAAGCATCCTGGCAGGGATTATCCAGGCTTCATTTTTCGGCTTTTCGGCGAAACGTTAGGGTGTTGATCGATGTGTTTTTGTAGGTGTAGTAGCTGGGTGCACATCATGGGTTTACCAGGAACGTCGACTACGCTGGCGGTCAAAGGGTAACTTATGGTCTGCAGTAACGTTAGAACTCATGGTAAGGCGCATGCATAATAGAAACGATGTCCACTTTACGGTGCGATGATGTGAATATCATGAGTAACTTTAGTTAGCACATTCTTGCGATGTTGAAGAACGCCAGAATATTGCTTCTTGAATAGAGAAAATACAAATCCAATATTTATTGCACTTCTATAAAACAGAGTCGACACTGGAACCACAAGTGATGGTCACCCGTTATGAGGCCTGTATGACAGATGTAAAAGTGATGTTTATTGCTTCGTTATCAAGTTAGATTGCCAGCACTGCAATCATAATTGACGTTACGCTGACATCACGGCATTCTTGGCGTCTTACTCCGAAGCAGCTTCAAGGCCTGGTTTGCCGCTCGGTATAGAGCACTTGAATTCTTGGGTTCGACTCCTGTTGGAATCCTGATTTTTATTATTTACGTTCATAGGGTCAACGTTGCCGACCCCGCTTTTTTATTAATGCTTTCGCATATAAATTACCAATACCTGTTCTCACCAATCCCGGCTAGAAATGAACTGCCAAAAACCAGTGCCGTATACCCACATACCATGGCCCTTGATATATGGGTATGCGCCACAGGGGCCCGGAATAAATCGTTTGATGGCGTACGCGACGAGATTTTAAGGTTATTATTGTCATTACAAGATAGATAGATAGATAGATAGATAGATAGATAGATAGATAGATAGATAGATAGATAGATAGATAGATAGATAGATAGATAGATAGATAGATAGACAGACAGATAGACAGATAGATAGATAGATAGATAGATAGATAGATAGATAGATAGATAGATAGATAGATAGATAAATAGATAAATAGATAAATAGATAGATAGATAGATAGATAGATAGATAGATAGATAGATAGATAGATAGATAGATAGATAGATAGATAGATAGATAGATAGATAGATAGATAAATGCGCGGAGCTGCTAAATATAACCATTACTGTTTCCCCGTGTATTCAGAATTGGTAAGTTCATATATTTTACATTGTATACGCTGTATCGGTTTTGAAGTAGTGATTTTCGCAATTATATCCTACTTGGTAAACGCGTTCCGCGAATGGTGTGAACTCGAATAGATTGCCTCTGAATATTTATCAAAAAGCATTTGTGGGCTAGCTTGTTGGTCGTACTAGGGCAACTCATTTTGATAACACAAAGGCGAACATGGCGCTAGACATTGCAACATAACTTGTGCGTGTGACCACAGCGCGGAATTTGCCGTTATCATAACCTTTTACAAACCCAAGAGATGCGGTTTCGGGGAAGCTCACCAAAGAATAATCAGTATGGCGACGCTGAGGGCCGAATTGGTGACGACCAGCCCCCGCCAGCTCTGGATGAGGTCGGCGTACCAGGGATAGGAAGACGCCAAGATGGTCCAGCTGAAGGCCCACACGAAGCCGATGAGTGTGCGTCGCTCGGGAATGGTGAACTCGATCACTGCGCAGTTTATGAATATGTGTCGTCGTTCGCTATATGTGTACGATAAGGCAAGCCTTGGCAAAGATTGCGATACGTCAGTGCGTCGATATGAGTGGTGAAGCTACTCGTAACTAGCACGACGCGACAACTGCAATAAGCTAATCACGAAAATTAATAACAAAAGCGATGGATGGGCAATGCAACCTTTAACAGTTGGTAATAAGGGCTGCAGCGCGAGCATGAAGGTGCTAGAAGAAAGAGACGAAAGACGAGGCAAGGAAAGCAAAGAGGACAACTCGAGCGCTGTCGTGTTGTCCTCTTTGCTTTCCTTGCCTCGTCTTTCGTCTGTTTCTTATAGCACCTTCGCGCTCGCGCTGCAGCCCTTATTACCATGAATTCAAACCAACTAGCCCAAATAGCCGTTCTTCTTAACAGTTGTTTTGATCTGCACAGTTCCACCGCACTTGTAGTCGTAGTAGTAATAGTATCAGTGGAGGTAGTAGTAGTAGCAGCAGTAGTTAGAAGTAGTAATAGTTGTACTAGTTGCAGTAATAGTGATGGTGGTAGTAGCAGTACTAGTTTCAACTGTAGTAATGGTCTTAGTAGTAGCCGTAGTAGTAATTGTGGTAGTGCAGTGATAGTTGTAGTAGTTGCAGTAGTAGTAATGATGATAGTAGCAGTAGTCGTTATTGTAGTAGTTCTAGTTACAGTAGTAGTAATGGTCGTAGTAGTAGTGCTAGAAGTCGTATAGAGTAGTAGTGGTATCAGAAGTTGCTGTATTAGTAATACTAATAGTTCTAGTAGTACTGGTTGCAGTATAGTAATTGTTGTAGAAGCTGTAGTGTAGTAGTGTAGTAGGCGTCACGCAGGTCACGGGGCCAGAGAGGGGAGTGAAAAAGAAATTATTAAAACGAACTGCTGATGATGACGTATGAGATGATGATGATGATGATGATGATGATGATGATCATGGTGGTGGTGGTGGTGGTGGTGGTGGTGAAGATCGTGATAATAAAGACGATGTGCGTGATCTCGCTAAACAATCACATACGCGCGCTTACAGCTGCGCTGTCCGACGGCTTTTAGGTCGTGGAAGTGGCTGGAGGTGTGAACTGCGTGATGGAGAATGTAAGCGCCCGTGTGTGTATCCGTACACATTCCCTTTCCATCCGTGTTTTCCTTCTGTTTTCCCCTTTCTTAAAAACAGATTACCAACATGCCCACATTGCCGCATTGATAATGCAAAAAAAAATCAAGCCTGGTATACCCTTGACTTTGAAGCACCCATATCGCGTTTCTCGTCACACAACGATAACATACTTTGATTAGAGCGACGTCAATGTTCAAGTGAAAAAAAAAAGTCAATCCTTCTTTTCTTTCGTAAAGCTTAGTCATAACACGAATGTGAAACATGTGTACATGAAAGTAATTGCAACTTCGTGGCTATAAGTTGTCGACAGGCATTGGGATGAATAGCGTGCTTTTATTTGTCCCTTAGAAACAACCTACTACTACTACTACTACTACTACTACTACTACTACTACTACTACTACTACTACTAAATGTAACACTATTTCAGAGTTCACTTCGATCTGATAGCTCCACGGCGTCATTATATGTGCGATTTGAGATAGCGTCACCGAGCTGTGTTTATGCCCTGGCGTGTTGCCAGTTCATGCGTGCGTGGGCGCTGCTTCGAGCGACTGCCCTGCCCTTGGGTCCCACCGTCACGTAGGCGGAACCATGGGCAATGCTAGACTGTATGCTTACGCGCGATGTGCGACAGCTGCAAGAAATTCTGGGAATGCTCTTCATACCCTTTCCGACCGTGCGCGTGTACACTAGGCTATGGTGTAGAGAAAGGCGTACCTTTGCCTTTGCGGCGCGTTTCGCAACAATTGGGTGGTGTCAGCATTCACGAAACACTTGCCTCATCGTATCGGATCACGCGATGTTGTGGTTACGGTTGCAGCGGACTGAACGAACCAGCGTTTTCCGGGAACGTCATCAGAAGACGAGTACTTATGTAATCAAAGAACAGCGTTGTGTATTGCCTAGACATCTAGAGAGGTGCCCCTACTATGCCACGGAAGGAAGGTGTCTTTCTTGTCGCTTGGAAATATTCGCTGTTTGCTTGTAGGAAAAGCTTGCTCTCTTATTCGATGAGTGGGTTAACGCATATGTGGCGAAACGTATGGATGCACACAAGCTGTATGAACCGAGAATTGTGTCGACCTTGCTGTTACATATAACGTCCAAGTATACCACTCGACGGGGCCTCTGGGTCATCGTGACAACATTCTGCATTGAATCCTAACATCAGCATGTTCTCTCTTAAGCTTACTTTGAGTTTTACCTCAATAGGTACCCATGCTTAGAATCCCACGTGAATGTGGCCGTCCAATAACCACGAATGTTTAGGAATGATAATATGTTTCATGCTGATGATGCAAGCGCATCTTTTTGTGCACTATGTTATTAACCTGTTAATTCTGAAAGGTATCATATATTCGAGAAGTATATATCTAATAACTGTGCCTTCTGCAACGGGCTCGTAATAGAGAAGAGAAAGAGATGAAGAGGAAGGCCGGAAGTTTAACCAGATATTAGCATCCGGTTTGCTACACAGCACTGGGGCAGGGGGAATGGGGGCAAGAAGGAGGGTGTAGAAAGAGAGGAAAAAGAGGGGAGGAACGCGTGTGCACGCAGGAGAAAACAAACACACACACCGGAAGAGCGTTCTGGCTACAATGGTTCAGAAAGGCCAGTCGATCACAAAACGTACAGTAGCGCTTGCAGGGTTTTCTTCTGTGACGTTGCGTCCTGACGATGGTGTCAAATTATTTCCTCCGACAGAGGTTTATTATCTATTTTGATGAGCGCGTTGCAAATGCATCGTCGCTGTGCACTATATTGTCGGCAGTCATAAAATATATGCCCAATAGTTTTCTGGTAATAAACGCCCAAAAATTGAGGTGGTTACTTTTCGGCAACCAGGCACAAGTAACTTCATCCTAATAATAATCTTATTCGAATCGCCGATCAAGTTACGGTATCGATCGTCGTATGTTCAGATAACGTGTTACGGGACTCGCAAACAGAGCAGTCATTAACAACAGTGACACGTATACGTGTTATAACTTATCGCACCAGTTATCAACAATGACAAGGTGTGGGTCATCTGGAGCAGCATTGCAAACGATGTCCGAGCACACTCATCTGTCGTGACACCGAGTAGCCTGCATGCAGTTTCTCTTCTGTTTTCCTCCTTACTAATACTCCAAGCTGAGCAGGACGCAGTTCTTTCTACCTCTTAACGTGAGATCACGGATTCAATTCTTGACACCAGAATTCGTATTACGACATCAAGGAAAGAACACACAACTTAAGTTCGATTACAATGTTAATGTTAACTAACACTGTTATATAGTTCTCATTAGAGAGAGAATCTGTAAGCTATTCTGTGGTGCTACGTAGCATTGTTTATTTAAAACACATCATTTTTTTCCTTTTTTGTCCACGTTGATTCCTTAGTTATTTTTCTTTACTAACATCAAGCGAACACTACAGACATTGAAAGTCGGTAGCCATAAATCGAAAGACTTCGACTAATGTGGTCAATGGCAGGCTTTGTACACTAGAACGCATCTACGTTTCCAAGCAAAGTTTCTTGTTCGCGTCCTTTCGAGAAATAGCCAACCGTGACCTCACGGGGCACCTACGATTTTGCGAAGTCTGCAGTGGTTATTCGTATATTATCCGGCATTCCAGCTAGAACGCACGTATGCAAGACTCTGCACCCTTAGTAATCTAGAGTATCGGGACGTATCTAGCTAGCTAGCTATACAAGCCATTTAAAAGCATGCGATGGGTGTAGCTGCAGTGGAATGCAGAAGGAAAAGAATTCTTGCTGATAGAGCGAGAAATCGCTGATGCGAACCCAAAGTCCACCTAACGCGTCATCGGTGGTTCTGACGTCGCTATAGCTCACATGCCGCTACGGTAAAAGAAACAATACTAGATGGCTAAAGAAGGCGCATAAGAAAAACAAAAAAACTGGCAAGGTTCCGTTATCGTATGCACTCCGTATGTATCTTGCATGAAGTACATACGTGTACGGGCTCGGAGTGAAGAACAGTAAAAGGCTGGGAAAGGGAAGGGGGCGAAAACAGCATGAAGAAATATATATAAACGCCGACTGGAGCGAAGATCAATCTCGCCTTCGAGTGCCAATGCAAATTTCGTCACGTATATCGAAACGAAGAGGAATGCATCGCGTCAATACCGCCTTCGAGTCAACAGTGCCGTTGCAACAGATACGTGCGGGGTGTGTCAATACGTGCCTGGATATATATATATATATATATATATATATATATATATATATATATATATATATATATATATATATATATATATATATATATATATATATAAATACACTATTCCATGACATGTCTTCCTTTTTCCGCTTCCAAGTCGTCGAACGAGCTGGGTCGCGTTTGGGAAACGTTAACGCAAACGCGATGTCTCTATAGACGTGCAAGCTCAGTCTCGACATTGCTCAATTCTTCTATCGCTATTCCTGGTGCGTTCTTCTTTTTTTTATAATCCTTGCTGTTATTAACTCTCGCAAGCGGCCACCTGTCTCGATTCGGGTAATTATACCTGTTCTTTCTTTTTTTTCTCTGTCTTCGTGCAAGCAACCACAATTGTGCAGGGTGCTTTTGTCGCGACGACTTCGTGCGCTCCTTCGGTGCTGATCCACTTCAGCACTATCCCATAGTAGAACACGCCTTTGCAAGTTAAATTTTGGTTATGTTGGCGTACGTGTAATGACATGCAAATTAATGCGTGTTGTTCGAGTACCACATCCACATTCGGGTGTTTCCATCATGAATACATCTGTACGAAATAAATGACCAGAAAGAGAATGTGCCGATATCAAGACAAAACTAAAATAACAGAGAATATGAATGATGGCAGAATCAAAACAGAACTGAAATCTGAAACCAGCCGACAAAAATTAGATAGGTAGACCTTCACTTACCAATTATCTAAAACCAATGGAAATCTTCTTGTACTGCGGGTCGGTGATGTAGCCCCTCAGCTCCAAAAGCGTGAAAATTGTCCTTTAGATTCCTGATTTGGTGGTGGTAACAAGTTAAATAAAAGTTCTGGCAAATTTATGGCCTGAGATAAGGCCGCCCCTGAGGAGTACCGGAGACCCGGCCGGTCACCTCGCCACCTCACTGGCTTGCTGGATGTGTCGATTTTTTTTTTCTCGCTGACATGACTAATGAAGCTTCCACATGCCAAAGGGAACTTACTATACACTTTATTAACTGTCAATACGATGTACTGCAATGTCTGTTGGTTCTCGTTTAACTGGCAAATTCAGGGTGGAATATCTTGCTTAATTTTTGTCTGCCAGTTTTATACTTTTATTTTTGTCCCAATGCATCAATCATCCTTATACTTTCTCGATATGTTGCGCGCACGCATTTTGTTCACAACTTCCCTGCTTACAATTGTATTTTCGTTATGTGTTCACTGCGCGTTCTGCGTTCAGGTATTATGTCCATCACGCATTAGGAGAATATGCTTGCCAGAAATGCGAAAAGAAGCGAGATTGTGTTAGAAATCAGTAAGCACACGTGCTTAACTACGATGTGCACTATATATATTTAGCTTTTACGGACAGCCTTCGCAAGAGAAGAGGAGGAGGAAGGGAAGAAATGAAAGGCAGGGAGGTCAACCAGACGCACGTCCGGTTTGCTACCCTGCACTGGGGGAAGGGGTGAGGGGATTAAAGGAGAAGAGAGAGAGAAGTGAAGGGCAACGTGTATGTTGGTGGGACCTTGTCCATTGCACGCTTATAAGCGGTCGCGTAGTCCGGTCGTCTTCAGAAAACTTAGCAGTGCCCGCGTCGCTTTGCTGGCCAGCGACGCGTAGAGCCATGAGCCAAGTATCTTCTCTTCGGAAAAAGGTCTACTGTCTAGTGTCTCCAACGTTTCGCGTAGCAAATTGCGTTCGCTCGCAAAACGTTCACATGAACACAGTAGATGTTCTATTGTCTCGTCAGTGTCGCACGATTCACATCGGCAGCTATCCGCCATTCCTATGCGAAAGGAGTACGCCTTTGTAAAAGCTACTCCTAACCACAGGCGGCACAGTAAAGTTGCATCCTGGCGGGAGAGGTCCGATGGAACTTGAAGCTTTCTCGATGGGTCCAATTTGTGTAGGCGGCGGTTCCTGACACTGGGGTCACTCAGCCAAGTTTCCGACATGGTGTTAGCGAACGAGTGAAGGCCCCTTGCAGCGTCGGTTCTCGACAATGGAATTGGGGTTGTCTGGGCGTCCGCGTGGGCGGATCGGGCAGCATTATCAGCAAGGTCATTACCGACAATACCACAATGTCCCGGTAACCACTGGAACACCAAGTCATGTCCTTTCGATAAAACTTCGTGAATCACTTCTCTTATTTCATTCACTAGTTGTTGGTGCTCCCGCTGTCGTAAAGCTGATTGCAAGCTCTGAAGGGATGCCTTGGAGTCACAGAACACAGCCCATTTTTGAGGTAGGGCCTCCGCAATATAAAGTATAGCAGCACGTAAGGCGGCAAGCTCCGCTGCTGTGGATGTTGTCCTATGCGACAGTTTGAGCTTTATAGTGACCTGGTACGCCGGGATGACAACAGCACCTGTGGAGCTGTCAGCCGAGACCGATCCATCGGTGTAAATGTGGGTCCTCTGGCCGTATTTTTCGTTGAGTAGCGACAATGTCACCTGTCGTAGAACCACTGTTGAATGATGGCTCTTGTTCGTTATTCCCGGAATAGTGAGGCACACCTGTGGTTGTTGTAGGCACCACGGGGGTGACGCTGGTCTTGTTGCGGGAGTGAAGCCAAAAGGGAGGCATTCTCTATGGGCAGAAATAATCTTTGAAAAGATCGCGTGTGGTCTTTGAAGTGGCAACACTGCAACATGGTGACCAGGAACTCGGCAGAGGTGTCTTATGTGGGCTCTCTAATTGTCAGTGGTGATGTATGTTCGAATTGGATGCTCTCTTGCGATCATAATTGCCCCGTAGGTTGAGGTGCATCGCGGCAATCCTAAGCACACGCGTAGTGCTTGTCCTTGTAGACTTTCGAGAGTGCGGATGTTCGTCTTGCACGTACTTGCCAGTAACGGCAAGCTGTAGCGCAAAAATCCCAGAAACAGTGCTCTGTATAGCTGCATCATTGACCTTATAGATGCGCCCCAAGATTTTCCGCAGAGGAACCGCATTATATGGACAATGGAAGTTAGCCTTCTCTTCAGGTAATTGCAGTGGGCACTCCACGAAAGGTCCCGGTCAATGATCACACCCAGGAAGCGATGGTTCTTCTGGTATGGAATATTTTGTCCATTGATGGTAACGGGGTATTGTGTCATAGCTCTGCGGGTAAACGCAACCAATGCACATTTCTCCGTTGAGACGGAAAGACCTTGCTTGCGGAGATATGAGCATGTCAAGGTGGCAGCCTGCTGGACTCTTGCACGTACTTGTAGACGAGTTACAGCCGAAGTCCATAGACAAATATCGTCAGCATATATGGATATGAGGATGGTACTTGGCAAAATTTCACGAAGTCCTACCATCACGAGGTTAAATAAAGTGGGACTTAATACGGCGCCCTGAGGGACGCCACGGGAGATATAGTAATTGGTGGTAGGTCCATCTGAGGTTTGTACAAAAAAGGACCTTCTTGTCAAATAATCCTGGATCCATTGGAACATCCGACCACCGATTCCAACAGCTTCCAACGAGTCTAGGATAGCTTTATGTGTTACGTTATCATAAGCCCCTTTGACGTCGAGGAAGAGTGCCAGTGGTATGCGCTTGAGGCTCTTCTGTTGCTGGATAAATGTTGTGAGATCAATCACGTTGTCAAGAGATGATCTACCTCGCCGAAAACCCGTCATGCAGTTTGGGTATACGTTGTACCGCTCAAGGTACCATTCTAGGCGTGTAAGTATCATCCTTTCCATGACTTTTCCTACGCAACTTGCGAGGGCAACAGGGCGAAATGATGTCAAATCAAATGGTGACTTTCCTGCTTTGAGTAGTGGCCCAAGTCTACTTATCTTCCAATCCTGGGGAACATTGCCCGCCAGCCATGAGTGGTTGTAATAGCTTAACAACTGTCCCCTTGCCTCCTGTTGAAGGTTGGCTAGAGCGGCGTAGGTGATGCCATTGGGTCCTGGTGAAGATGATCGTCGGGAAGCCGCCAAAGATGCGTCAAGTTCTTCTATAGTGAAAAGATTGTCCATTTCGTAGATGCGGGGTGCAGGGATAACACTCCTAATGGTGCCAGCAGACAAGGCGGACACACCGGCGATTCGCGTACAAAACTCATTTGCCACTTCAAGTTGGGTGTGGCCTGAATGTAGGGCTAAAGCCATGAAAGGATGTCTTTGTTGGGGAGCCGAGCGCAGGCCACGAATAGTGCTCCAGATGCGGGACAACGGCTTTCGGGGATCCAATGATTCGCAGAATGATTTCCAGCGTTCCTGTGCAAGTTTGTCTAAACGTCGTTGGACTTTTTTCTGTATGCGTCGTGCCAGCCTCAAGTCGCATATTGCTTTCGTCCGCCTGTATCTTCTTTCCGCCCTTCGGCGAAGCGCGCACAGTTTTTCCAGTTCAACGTCGAAATCTGAACGCTTGCCGGTGAACGGGAGGAGACAGGAAGCTTCCCTCATTGCCTCTTTGATGACATCCTCCAAGTTCTGGTCAGGGTCTTCACGGCATGTATTTTCCATGAGTCGCTGAAACTTGAACCAATCAATTCTTCGTATTGTGGTCTTAGGAAAGGAGTTAGTAAGACCCCTTATTCGCATATAAGTTGGAATGTGGTCACTCCCATGCGTTTCGATGTCTGAAAACCAGTGCACTTGCGACCGGAAGTTTCTGGATACCAGAGTCAAATCGAGGCAACTGCTGTACGTAAGGCCCCGCAGGTATGTAGGACTGCCATCATTTAAGAAACATAGGTCATGCTTGGAAGCGAATGACACGAGGTTTCTTCCTTTAGCGTTGGTCGTCGAACTACCCCAGATTAAGTGATGTGCGTTGAAGTCTCCAGTTATAACCCACGGGCCCGTAGTTGTTGTCAGTATGTCTCGTAGTCGGTCTTGTTCAAATCGTCCGGATGGTGATATGTAGACACCAATGAGTGTGAATGACACTTTTTCCTTTTTAACACGTAAGCAGACATATTGATTGTCATCATGCGGTTGAACTGCATGATGCACATAAGTGAAATCTGTGCGAATGTAAACAACCACCTTGCTGCGTTCCTCGCACGTTGAAGAAACGAAAGATTCATACCCTGATAGTTTAGGAGGTTGTTGCACGTTTGGTTCACATATAACTATCATAGGAATACGATTCATGAACATATACTGACGGAACGAAGAGATGCGGGATCTCAGGCCTCTCGCGTTCCACTGCATTATCGACGCTTGTCGGACCTCGTTGCGGAAGGAGAAAATTGGTCGAGCCATGGTTGCTACTGGAGACTTGCAAATACTGGACTTAGAGCATCCAGTACTTGTAGTGCACTCTGAGCGAGTGGAGACTTCAGGCTGCTGCACAGCTTTCGCATGGCATCCAGCAGTGTTCGGAACATTCTGATGACTTCTGTGTCCTCCTCAGGCAGCTTGTCAGCGGCTGGCTGGAGTGATGTGACTGTCGATGTGCGCTTGGGATTTGCAGGTGGCTGTGATTTCGGCAATGAAGGCCAAACTGATTCATCTGCAACTGTGCAGCTCGTTGTTTTGTTGACCGCGCTGGCCGCCTTAGGTCTGGGAGGCAAGGGCGGTGGAAGAGAAGGGTGGTGGAGTGGTGCTTTCGATGTAGCGTCTGCGGCGTTCTTTGATGAACTGCGGCGACGGTGACGCCTCTTTCGGACGGTCCTGGCAGCCTCTCGATGCGACGAATTGTCTCTGACCATTTGTTTCAATACCGCTATTTCTCTTCGGATTTTGGGGCATTCTTTTGACGAAGCTTCATGTGACCCATGACAATTCGAGCATTTGAGGGTAGTTGCTTCGCAGTCATCCACAGAATGGGCTTCCGCGCAACGAGGACACACCGTCCTATTTTCGCATACGCTTCTCACGTGGCCCATCTTCATGCACTTATAACACTGTAAGGGCTTCGGTATGAAAGGTCGCACTGAATGCCGAAAATGGCCCACCTTTACGTGTGAAGGAAGAGTGTCGCCCTTGAACATGATCTTCAAGCAGCGTGAGTTTCCCAAACGGACAACTTTTGCAATGACGCTGGCTTCATTTACCGGTTTTACCAGAACATCGAAGTCGGAGCTGGGAATGGCAGTATCCACATCGTAGATGACTCCAGTGACGACGTTAGAGCTCACAGGAATGTAGGAGCGAACTTTCATTCCCCCCAACTCGTTGACGTTGCGCAGTACATTAAGTGCCGCAGCATGCAAAACGTCGATGGCCAATACGTTCTTACGCGTGTTCACTCTGATGTCTGTGATCTCGTTTGGCACGAGTCCTTCCAGCATCACCGAAACAGATTGCCTGTTGAGGCGCTTCATGTTACCGTCCGGTACCTCAGGGACAAAAAGGATAGTGTTTGTCACGGGTCTCCTTGGCACTCTGTCATTCAACGTACTCGATGACGAAGATGTTCTGACGTTCCGCCTCTTCGCTTTACGGCTCAGCACCAGCTTAAAATCGTCGTCGTCAGAAGGCTCTTCGCTGCTCATTGAGTAACCAAGAGTGCCCTCGCTGTCGTAGTCGCTGTAGAGTCCCGTACGCTTCCTGGATGCGGCCACCGCCGACGCCGCCGTAACTGGCGGACGTCCGTGGGGGTCCACGTCCATCACCGACGGACACGGATGTGATAATCGCGAAGTTCACTTAAAATTAGGTGAAAAAAGAGAGCACCTACTGAAACTGCGATCTGCTAAGCAATCACTTCGTCGTCGTCCTTCTCGCAAGAGAAGAAATGATAGAGAAGGAAAGGCAGGAAAGGTGATCCAGGCGAGCACATTTGCTCCCTCCCCTACACGTAGGGACGGGGAAGGGGAGATCGTAAGAGGGAGAGGAAAGTAGTGGAAAGAGAAAGAAAGATCTGTCGGGAACAGCAAATCAACCTACCTAGAACGAATATGGTAGAGCAGACACTTTCCGCGCCCAAGCCAGCGATGAGCCTAGCCACAGCCAGGCCCCAGTGCTGTGAGATGACTAGCGGCATCAGATTGGCTACAGCACTCACGGCAGATAGGCAACCAATGGCCACACGACGTCCGAACCTGCGAGCACAATAACAGCCCGAGGAGGTGTACTTAATAAACCTATATCCAACGGCATGCATTCTACATATACACGTAATGTGTGGACTGTGCAGACAGACCACAGAGTTCCCCGATTCGACCGCACGACATCCACTGAAACATCCCAGTCAATAGACCTCATCGACTGCTTCTAACGGACATCAATTCTTAAGAATGCGTTCGAATTCTTAAAGCGTCTTTGGTGGCGAGCGCCATCTTCGTTGGCAAGCCACCTTGGTAAGGGACACGTTCGTTATCGCTCTTTAAATTGCTAGCGTAGGAAGCGCTGTACGGAAAAATACAGGCCCACGATTGGTATAGTGCAATGACCGGGCTTCGTTTTTAACCTTATCGAGCATATTGAGTCTTAGCAGCGCTCAATATATGCGTACGTCACCACTGTGATCAGCTGGCTATGAGCGGGGGATTGATAAGAAAGTAATAAGGTTGAGCTAAAGAAATCTACATATTACATCATCATAGTCGAGTTCTTACTAATAAATATTTAAAAAGTAAGCAATGCCCATGTCTCACCAGAGGCGGTAACCTCAACCCCACCTTTGAGAGAAGGACGAATCAGTAAAAAAGGGATAATGGAGAGAGGCGAGTAAGGGGGTTGAAGAGTATTATCGAATATACAAGGACCCTTATTTACAACTGGCGAGCTGTTTGTGACCGAAGGACTCGTCCAATCGCAGGCGTATTCATATCACCATGATTAGACGGGTCCAGTCGGATAGGTGATCAGATTGGTCTGATTTGATGGGTTTGATTGGGTGCGCCGAAAGCGGCCTATCAGCGGCGAACAACTTTCACCACCAATATGGTTTGTGGATTTCGATCCGTACTTGTCGATTATTAGTCCAAGCTTTTAAAAAAGATGTCAAGTCAGCGTTTGGTGCTATGTACGAGTTGGCATTCATATGTTATTCACATGCCATGCATGCTATTAACTCGGCCCATAAGACCAGATTCGACAATCATTGCGCTCAGCGAGCATTGTTGCGACTCCATATAGTCACTTTACCTTCTAGGTATAAGTTCGCCCGATGAAAAGTTATGTGTTTAACAATTATCGCATCATTTCATTTGCAATCAGATAGAGTACGAGAACTTAATACATCTCACTATAGCTTTTGTTTTTGTTTTTTGCACTTTCGCGACTATAGTCTACGTATTGGTAAATAGTTCGTAAATATTTCTGGAAGTGCAGCAGTAGCAATGTATTATATGTCTAAAAAATTAGTTCTCCGGCAATAAAATGACCGTCAACACAACCCCTCTAATGAAGTGTTTACGAACGATCACTATACCGCATGGTTAAAGAGTGCACTTTTTTTTACAGGGACAACAGGGACAAGAAAGACAGGGCACTCTTTGTTGTCCGTGTTGCTTCTGTGGCAAAGTGCGCTATTTAGCCATACAATAACGATCAATCACCAACTGGCCCAATTGTCAACGTTATTGTTTTTTATGTTTTTACAAACACCACGAACTCCAACCACGCACCTGTCGGCAAGAAATCCAGATGTGACGTATCCGGCCATCGACCCAATCCAGAAGGTCGTATGAAGAACATACTGCTTCCAGCTGTCACCGCATACCCAGTTATGCTGTGAATGAAGAACACAGTTTACGTACATGCTGATGAATAAGTCTAATCGTTTCCTAAGTTACAATGTAGCACTCTAAATGCACTGCATCTTTATTCAGTACTATAAACATGCGACTGACGCTACTCAGAACCTTTATGGAACCTTTGGGCTGAGTGGAAGCCACCTATGCAGAGCACGCGCCTCAGTCACTGTGTAGAGCGGCAGAGAATAAGGCAACAAGAAGTCAGTAACATACTTTATTCCAAAAGAAGGCGAGCGAGTGAGTCGGAGTCAAAAAATTGCATAGGCAGATAAGATTGGGAAGCTAGCAGAAACAGTATTACCGCCGCAAGCGCAGGACCAAGCGATTGGAGAAACTCGAGAGAGACTACTGCCCTGTAATGGGGTTAGTCCGGCTGATGATTATGATTATGAGCACGATGTAAAGCGTTCAGTCTCCCCTCTTCTTATCTCGCATTTTCAGATCTTACGAAGTGATTCATATGTTATGCAAGACCCCTAAACTAGTATTGTTTCTTTTACCACTCAGTGAGAGAGTCGGAACGTTATTAAAACAGAAAAAATCAATCATAGCATATCTACGCAGTGAATGGTGATGAGTGAAGCGAAGTGTCCATCCGTATGTCCGTGCTTTCATCCGTCCGCCCTTGCTTCCGTCTGTTTGTCTGTCTGTCCATCTGTCTGTCCGCTCCTACCAACCTAGAGCACGCATCGGACGGGCGGACACTTCACTCCACTCATCATCATTCACTCCGTGTATATGCTGGCTACGCAGGATGAAAGAACGACCAGCCATGTGATGCTACAAAAAGCTTCGCCCCTAAAAATGACTGGTGAGTTACTCAGGGACCTGGGCAAATGTCCCCACCTAGGTGTCGGCCATGAGTTCTTGAGCTCTGGCGGGGGCCTCAGCCCGCTGAATGGCCCACAGTTGGTTATCGAGAGCATGGCTGAGCAGTGCACTTTCCCAGCGCGTTTCGTTCAAGCCTGCGTCCCCGTCTAGTGCCTCACATTGGTTACACTGCCATAACACGTTTTCCACGGTTGCCCTGGCTTTGCAAAACTTACAGCGTAACGCATAAAATTCTGGGTAACAGATATTCAAGATTACCGGGTTTGGAAACGTTCTGGTCTGGCACCGTCGCCACGTGACCGCCTGCGTTTTGTTCAATTTTCAGTGCGGTGGCAAAAATTAGCACCTGGCCAGTCTGTAGTGCTGGGTAATATCCTTAAAACTGGTGAGGTGATCCTCCCACTCCCATTCCTACCCCAACCTCGCGGCCGAGGCGATGGTGGTGACGTTGTCGTCTCGGTCTGTAAGCCCTCGAGCCGCCTCGCCCCGTGCCCCGTCTTGTTGCCGACGAGCGAGGAAGCGTGGGCGAGTGCCCATAATACGTAAACATCCCTATTTTCGATTCTTCCCGCAAGTGGGGGAGAGATGAACAACAAGAGAGAAGGCAGGGAGGTTAACCAGGCACATGCCCGGTTTGCTACCCTACGCTGAGGGAATAGGAAGGGGGGCATAAAGATTACAGAGAGAGGAAAGAGAAGATAAAGAGAGAAAAAAGAATTGTCAGTCAATGGGTTGATGCGTATGCAGCGGTGGCACTACACAAAAGTTAAAAATGGTCTCGTATAGGCCTGTTGTCCTCAAAAGGCACAAGACAGCTTTGACTGCTTTTTGAGCCGACGAAAGCCGAAGACAATGTTCCAGTAGCATCTGCATAGAGAGTGGCCGATCGTCCAATTGTCGCAATGCGTTCCGAATCTGTCTTTCAGAGGCAAATCAAGGGCAATGGCATATCAGATGGTGGATGTCTTCTTTGGTGCAGCAGACGTCGCATTCCGCATTGTCGGTCAATCCGATGAGGGTTGTATATGCTTTTGTGAAGACAACCCCCAACCAAAGGCGACAAAGAAGCGAAGCTTCAAGTCGGCGAAGTCCAGATGGAGGCCGAAGCTGCAGTCTAGGGTTTATTTGGTAGAGTCTCGTATGTCTTATGCTTGGGGTGTTCCACTCCAGCAGACACAGACTACGTACCAGGTGACGAAGTTGCTTTGCAGCGTCAGTCCTTGACAAAGGAATCAGAAGGATGTGCTCTTCTTGGTGTGATATGCGAGCCGCGTTGTCTGCGGAATCAATGCCACTGATCCCACAATGGCCAGGTAGCCACTGAAACTTGACCTCCTGGCCTGTTTCTGTGACGTGGTGAAGAAGCTTGACAACCTCATAAATTAACTGTTCATGTCAACCTCGTCGAAGGACTTACTGCATGCTCTGTAGGGCCGGTTTCGAGTCGTAAAACACAGCCCATTTACTCGGTCTCTGGGATTCGATGTACTCTAGGGTGCCACGCAAAGCCGCAAGTTCTGCCGCCGTAGACGTAGTGACGTGTGACAGCTTGATTCGCAGAGTGATTCAACTAGCTGGAATCACCACCGCACCACCAGAACCAGATGATGCTGTTGTTGAACCATCAGTGTATATGTGCACGTGGTCATTGTACATTTCGTGCAGGAGGTGCAAGCTCAATTGTTTTAGGGCTGACGAAGGCAAATTTG
Organism: Rhipicephalus annulatus; assembly: GCA_013436015.1. Taxonomy (NCBI): domain Eukaryota; kingdom Metazoa; phylum Arthropoda; class Arachnida; order Ixodida; family Ixodidae; genus Rhipicephalus; species Rhipicephalus annulatus. The sequence continues at coordinate 273,355 of WOVY01003373.1, forward strand.
ATTTTGTCTGTAATCATGGAATTGAAAGACGTACTTGCGGAAGTGTCAGGCACCACGGAGGATTTTCTCAGCAGGCGTAAAACCTGACGTAACCGACGCACGGTGTGCACAGACAATTGCACTAAATTTCATGTGGGGCCTCTAGGTAGCGAGGTTTGCCAAGTGGTGGGAAGGATTCCTAGCATGTTGCCTGAGGTACGTACGCATCGTTTCGATGGTGATGTGCGTCATGATCGAGTAGTCCTGTGCCATGGCAATTGTTTCAGCTGTCGATGCGCAGCGGGGTAAACCAAGGCATATCCTAAGCGCCTGGGCTTGAATAATTTGGATTGTGCGCAGGTTCGTTTTGCGCATGTTAGATATAACAGGTGGGCTGTACCGCAGGAATCCAATAAATAATACATTGTACAGCTGTAACATAGACTCGACAGGCATTCCCCAACTTTTCCCGGCTTCCCGCAAGTAAAATTTGTAATGTCTTAAAGCAGGATCGGCTGTTGTCGAAGTGGTGAAATCTCGTCTGGGAGTCGCTGATAACCACTTCGGCCGTGGTGGTAGCCTGCGAGTGCGATAGACACTTTCTCTGCTGTCTCCACGGGCTCCGTGCGTACCGTGACGCTAGTCTTTCAAGCAGCCACGAAGCCGCGCCTGCGCGCATACCTCGCCGCGTCTGTGAACACTGCCTCTCCACATTTGCCATACTTCCTCTGAATGTCTTGTGCCCTCTTTTCCCGTCTACCCCTGGGGAATTCGGGGTGCATGTTCTTCGGCGAAGGAAGGATGACTAGCCAATCCCTTACGTTGCTTAGTACGTCGATTTTTGACACCATGCTGGGCGTGATATCTGATTCGTAAACTCTCTAGTATGTGTCTGCCCGTTGTGCTTTTGCAAAGGCGCTCATACATGCGCTATTGTCTGTGCCTCTACTAATTTCTCTAGCGTGTTGTGCAGACACAGATAGAGTAATTTACTTCTGCTCGCGTTCATCGGTAGCGCTATCACCTGTTTGTGCGCCTTCCTGATCAAGCCCTCCATCTTTTTTTTATTTTCCGCGACCTTCCACTTGAGGTAGGATTGTACAAACGTACGTTATTTGGCTCATTACAAAGGCCTGAACTAGCCTTATCATGTTGCCTCTTTCATTCCGCTGTGTTGGTTTCCTCTGCCTTTTAGTAATCTGATGGTCTGAGCAACCACGCCTTCTAGCCTTCCGATGGTCTCTTCGTTGAGGCCATTGGCGCGATATGCAAGCCGACAACGTGTATAATATCTACGCTTAGCTCGTGTCACCCATTGGATGCCGTCAGTCATATGACGGGATCGTCATTCACCTCACCGTTCGGCTCGCGGCCCCTTCACGTGGGTTTGTAAGTTCCGATTTTCCCACAGATCAGCTTAGACAGGTATTCTTCAAGTATCACTCAACAGTCTCGATCGCACGTTGCAACGTCTCTATTCCATGTGCCCGTCACAGCCCCCCGTAACCGACAACGTAATGTCGTCGGCGTAAAGACTGTAATTGAGCCATTCTATTTTTTACAGCTTGGCTGGCAACCCCACGAGAACTATGTTGAATAGCATGGGTGATATCACGGATCCCTGTGGTGTACCGGCGCTACCCAATTCTATTGCTACGCTGCCACAAGGTAAGCTTGCTTTTCTATTCGTGCGAAAATCTCGATCGTAGCTGTACGTTCGTTCGTCGAAAGCTAATTCCTGCATTTTGGCCAGTACAGTTGAGTGTGTTACGCTATCAAAGCCCTTTTTCAGGTCCAGGCCAAGTATGGCCTTGATAGACCTCGTGGGACATTCTATTACCTGGTGTTTTATCTGTAGCATCGCGTCCTGCGTGTACAGGTTTCTCCTGAACACCAACACCGTGTAGGAAAGCAGGTCTTTACCACAAAAGCGTTTTTTTTTAATTCTACATAACGGAGCTGTTTAGGAAGGAGGTTTCACTGAGTCGTGCGCAAAAACTCGATTGGTAAGTGCTACTCAAAGTCTATATGTGGCCAACAGCTTCTACCATAGCACAGCTTCTACCATAGCATAGCCATGCACAAAGCTGTGTGAACAGGAGAACAGGGAGAGGGGCTGCCCCTTAGTTGCCCAAGAGGCGGGAAGGCACTAAATGTCCCAGGGGGGGGGGGGGCTGCAATGACACCCCCCTTTCGTTGGAAAACCACGCGCACGCTTATAGCCATGCATATATAGTATGTGTCAAGGGGGGAGCGAAGTGAGGGTGGAAAGAAAAGATGTGAGCGTACGGAGGCAGGAAAGAACGAGTAAAGAGGGTGAAGTAGATACGCAGCTCCTAGCATAGCGTAGCCGTGGATAGTAGCAAGTGAGAAAAGAAAGTAAGGGTGAAAATGAAAGGGGCGGATGGTATAGCATGGCCATGCATAGTACGGTATAGCAAGGGGTGGGAAAGAGAAATGAGTGTGAGGATAAGGGAAGGAAGTAGGGGAGACGGTGTTTCGTAATCACGTTTGATACAGTATGACAACATGTGGGAGATGGCAGCAAGGGCGAGGAGAAGAGAACAAAGAGAGGAACGTCACCAGCTCCCCTGTTTACTCGGTTTTCGCACCACTAATGCATAACTGCATATATATATATATATATATATATATATATATATATATATATATATATATATATATATATATATATATATTATCTTTCGAAACTCCGCGGACGCAAAACTGTCGTCGGCACAGATGTTTCAACACAACGCCACACACACGCACACTTTCGTAATATGTATGCTTTCGTGGATAATGCGCATTGCAGTGTCATGTACCTGCCAAACTCTCTCCAATTAGCTTTCACTTTTCGTACCATTCGTACGGCATTCACAGGCCGATGCGTCTGCGGCAAGAGTACATGGTACCAAAATTTAACTGGTCCCGACGCTAATAACGTTCCGAGCCTTTTGAGTCATTTTTCAATTTTCCGGACCACATGTTGCTCTGTATTATTTATAAGATTTCTATGTTTTCAAGAACATCCGTTATAAGCAAGTATTTACAAAGAGACATAAGGTATAAAGTGATGTGGATATTTATTTCACCTAATTTTCACTACATTCGCTATGGCTAGCCAGATAAACGATTAAGCAGGTATGCATATTGACCCGAGTGAATGTGTTGGTTTGAACTAAAGTCATCACGCACCTGACGAGGAAGATTACGCTCTAATGGAAATGTCTTTTTTAAATGCGAAGCATTTTTTAGCGAACTTCAGTGACCTTGAGCGTATCTGTCTATCTATCTATCTATCTATCCGCTTACGTTTGGGTGCTCTCGTGGTCACCCACTTAATTTGGCATGAACCAAAATTAGCATGACCCGGTAAGATGGTTTGACAAATGCGACGAGCTGCTGAAGACATGTACAATGTCACAATCCCGTCGCGTACATCGTCAAAAACTTCCCGCCAGACAGTGGCACAAACCTACGGGCGGGTATGTGCCACTGGTATGCGGGTATGTTCCACAGGGGATTGACACTTAGTATCTACCCAGGAACGACGAGAACCCACATGGGCAATTACGCCCGACATCAGCAGCATTGGTAGAAATACCCGACATCGGTAGCGTTTACCCGACGAATGTGAATACTTAATGTCAGGGTACCAGCTGGAATCAAACCCAAGCATTCAATGTGGCAACGAAGAATTTTACCACAGAGCCTCACCAGGTTTGGGAAATTCTTTTCGAATAGAGGCTAATCTTTGTGAAACGTCAATAGTGGTTGTAGTGCTGCTTACCCAATTTTATAAACATTATATATGTACTCCTTTGATACCGCCGTCACGTCGGTTTAACGTCAATTGTGGTTAGTTGCCATGCGCTGAACCTGATTTGTGTAGCAGTGTCAAGGGCCAGCAACCTCGCAAGCATCAAGGCTTCATACCAGCTTCTGGTGTTGCTAATACGTCTGCATGTTCAAGTTGGCATCGTTGCGCAATGGCAAACAACTCCTTATATAAAAATTTGAAACTCTTCAACATATGTCTGTGCGTGCAACGTTTGTGCATATATTTAGAGTAATTTTTTGACGTGTCACTCGATAAAAAAATTGCAACACGGTCACCTTCCCTCGGCATGCTTTGCATATTGTTGATTCACAGGTACTTGGGTTCTGTCGATTTTTTTTTTTTTTGCCAAGCATCACTTATTATCCGCAACTATACGTGCCATATGAAGAATAATTTTATGGTGCAAGTCATCCACGCATATTACCCGGAAACCACGATAAAGAGCACGATGCGCAAAAAGCTTCACATAACTTCGAGTTCGGCACTTTTCTGCGTAGGCAGAAAGTGAAAGAGAGATGGTGACACTCATTAGCATTCGTGTAATGAAGCAATATCCCTAGCGTGAATCAAGTGTGACTTGTTTTGTTGTAACCTCTTGAATTATACGACAGTATACATGAACCGATTCACTTATACATTATAAGAAGTGCGTACTGTCGAGTGAATTATTGGACCCGAACTATCCACGATTTAATAGGTCGTCATCAATCTCTGTTGCTAAATTTGCTTTCTGCGAGTCTGCTGAGAAGGCATCCTTCACGAATCTTCAATGCAAATTCGTTACCTCTTTACGTGGGGCGGCCTCATAAGCACATTTTCTGCTCAAATACTCGCCAAATATTGAACGAAAACTTGAGCCAATTTTTCGCCTCGCTGATCTGAGAAAGCCGTATAGCCGTGGACCTCGTAGAAACGGCATGAAACCGCAATTGGCCGAACGTAAAACGAGCTTAACATTTTAGCATTTTTCAATGTGATACCTTAGAGAAAACATTTAATATTGCTACGTGTGGTAGCACACACAGCTTGTACGGTCTGCTTCAAAGATCAGCCATTTACGTCACGTAAAAATCTGTCAGAACTTCGTTCCGTCAAAACTGCTTTGTCAAAAGGCTACAAAGGAGTTCTCAACATGGGACATAAAGTGACACGAAAGAAAGGCCCTTCAATAGAAGCGACAACCTAATCACAATTGCGGATATGATCTGCAGCTTCAGTAGACGTAAACAGCCGATAGAGAGCAACAAGAAAGAGCTGGCTACATCAAAAGCTAATTATTCGATGTTGTATTTAGCGAAGCCCAGGGCTTAACATCAAGGTATGGTGTGTATGTGAGGCACGTTCAGCTTGATCAAGACACGGTCACGTTGCGTCTAGCAACAAAAGCTATCAGGTGCTTTATGGCACACGCCGTTTCTAACTACTAACATACCTGAGATTTTTGTGATCACTCGTAAACAGACCACGTGCCAAGACCTATGCTCGCTATGGTTCGCGTTATTTCGTGAACTGCTTAAAAGGTAATTTTGGGCTTTCGAGAAATTGTTGCCCCTTACTGTGGTTTCCATGTAGGTGGGTATACATGATAAAGCGAAAAAAAAGAGTACTGTTTGTTTTTTGTTTTTTTTTTTCAGTTGAAACTCTCTTCAAAGGACTCTACCAGGATCTAGTTCTGTCTGAGCACTGAGTTATAGACTAATAAGTTACATATTCAAGCATCTCGCCCAATCAGGAATAAGTGAGACCACGCTGAGATGCAGAAGGGTGGCTTAAGTCGTACGCCTAGATCTTTTAAACTGCAGTACATCAAAAGACACCCGAAGATGTTAATTTGTAAGCTTATTCCCACCGCGGTGGTCTATTGGCTAAGGTACTCGGCTGCTGACCCGCAGGTCGTGGTATCGAATCCCGGCTGCGGCGGCTGCATTTTCGATGGAGGCGAAAATGATGTAGGCTCGTGTGCTCAGATTTGGGTTCACGTTAAATAACTCCAGGTGGTCGAAATTTCTGGAGCCTTCCACTACGGCGTCTCACATAATCATATGGTCGTTTTTGGGACGTTAAATTCCACATATCAATCAAATCATTTTGCAAGCTTATGATCCAAGCACGTTACCTCGGTGGACATGGTCGCATACAGGTCGCCGTACTCGTAGTACCACCCTCCTGGACACTGCTCCGTAGTGGTCCCGTTATCGTCCACGGCACCGATACCCAGTTCGAGGCGGCACGTTTGTCTGAACGACGTGACCGAACCGTTCCACGAGTAGTCGTCCGAGAAGCTCGAGTTTGGACCCTCGGACACCGCGATGGGACACCAGTAGTGCTCGGGCACGATGAGTATGAACACTTGGGACATGTGATTGAACGAGAAGTGCGCCGTGGCCGTGGTGAGGAACACGAGGGCGAGGATCGTCTGAAAGCGGCCGAAGCCGCCGGACTTCATGAGGGCCCCGTCGAATTCCATGGTAGCCGTCATCATGCGTACTTGCGGTGAAAGGCTGTCTCCGTAGCTGTTGAGTTGCTTCGTACACTGACAGTTTCAAGATACTCTCCTAAATATACGTTTATTACAGGGGCCGATGAACTATCGAAACCGTAGCTCCTCCTTTTAATTTTTTTTTACGTATCGACGAGCGTTTCGGATTAGGGCACTAGGTTTTGATAGCCACGTGGGACCCTTCAATTAGTTGCAGAAAAATTTACAGGATGAACAATCCTGTTTCCACTTTGCGTGCGGTTAGTCGCGAATGCGGTTATGAAAGTACAATAAAACGTGCTTGACGGGTGATTACGTCACTGTCGTTTTTTTTCTTCCAACGTACTTTTAAACGCGATTTTCGTGATAACTGCTTACGCAGTGATTACGCGTCATGGGCGCGACAACGTCCGCCTCGATGATTTGTTGTCACCGATTTAGCAGACATTAACCATGACGGGATAGCAGTTTGCCATTACTGAAAAATAAACAATAAATGTAAGTTTAGCAGTAAAACAAACTACGAAAAATTCTGTACGTTTAGCGCTGACTGGCAAGTTTATAAGGGAAGTGCTTCTAAAGTCACGAGCTGATTTAGTTTCTGGTAACCTGGTCAAGCCTCGTAAAACGCTCGTCTTGTTGGGGATAGACGCAAACAACGCAGATGCGTATTGTTATGTCGTTCTCCCAGATTAGGTTTTTCAGTACAAGCTACAGGCTGTAATTTTGTTGTTGTTTTTTAGAAAAGCCCACTTGCTTCGTCAAATGTGCGCTCCCTATAGTCTTTCTCTGTCACCTCTCCTAACAACCGTACCACACTGCGGAGCATATGTAACGACACAGGCAAACTGTGACGGACGGCAGCTTACGTTGCACGCAGAGATTCTCAACACACTCGGTCTTCTCGCTTTTCAAGCGAGTTTACGTTGGCCTTGCTGGTCGAGAACACCTCGGCGCGCACCGATTGCACGGACGGGTCCGGACGAGGCCCGCTGCAGCCGCCAGCAATCGTGGTGGAAGGCCCAACTTCGGAGAGAGCAGGCGCAATTGCTTCCGGTGTTTGATCGGTTCGACTTCGATCCCTGGTTTCGGCAGAGCAGATTCCGGACCCAAGTGGGGCACCATGTAGATTTCAACGTGCGCGGGATCGAGCCTGTTGGGGTGAATAGCGCACGCGGGCAGGCCGTCCCCGAGTCAGCCCAGCTACTGCGCCCACTGTCCCTCCTCGTATACCTAGACTGCAGTCTGCGGGTTCATTAGAGACCGACACGCTCTCTCTGCTCCGATGTCGTTGTTTGCACTAGGAAAGAGAGACGGGTGGTAAAATGAAACCAACAGCGTTGCAACATGAAGAAGAAGCGCAAGGAGAAAGCATGGACGAGACACACGTCGGCAAATGGAGCCTCAAGCTTATCTAAACTACCTTTTGGCGCAAATCGTAAAGGAGAAGGTGCGTGGCTGGTAACGCTTGTGACGCCACGAGCGGAAACGACGTCCTCCAACGGCTTGCCGTTCAACCGCTGTACGTAACAGGCAATACATCACGGTCCCGCTAAAACTGCTTCCTGTAGTGGGAATGGAGTGGGCAAGGTGTTAAAGAAGGGCACTTGCCTCTTTAAGTACCACCAGCACTTGCCCCTTCAAGCACCACTAGCACTCTTTAGCTCCCCCAGCCGCTATTCATCTTGGGTTCTTTCCCTTCGAGACGAAATCTTGTCGACACTCATGTACCGAGAGCTGCGTGGCCGATGTCGTGCCTGGCACTTCCGCAGTTTGTTAGTAAGCCTGTTCAGAAAAACTAAAATCTGTGAGTGAAAAATCGCCAACAAACAAGAAACCATTAACGTTACATTGGCTCCCCGCTACATTCCCTGCCCATGCTCATCTTTATTTCTCCCTATATGATGTCCTTCACATATGTCTCTTGCTCGCTCACTCTTATGAAATCTTATGCTTATTTGCATTCACATGGCTCGCTGCGTTCTCTTCAACTTAAGCTGAACTTTTTTGTAAGCCTCTGGGCTTTCTCACCGTTGGTAAGTATTGGTAAGGTGAGGTTGCTAAATACATTGCCTGCTGTTGAGGGATACGGATAAACTGTCATCTATTACACAAGAATACTTTCCGAAAACACTCCATTGCCTTAATCTGCTATAGTTACTTCAGTCAAATGACCCACATCTACGGCACCCTTTCACTATACACCTATGTGTAATGCATGGCCAACATTTAGTCTGCATACCAACAACACCTCAATAGACAATGCATCTCTTAATAGTTTAGCAACCTATAAATGCAATAAACGCAGTGAAGTTATAAGTCTAGTAGGATTTCACAGAACGAATGTGTCGTATTCAGTGCGCTATCGGTATGTCCATTTCTTCGCCCTGGCTTCCTGGTTAGCTCAATCGGTAAAGCAACCAATGCTGATTGTATTGTAGGCTGATTGGTTCAATAGCGCTTTGTTTTGGGCAAGTCGGTCTATACTTGGAACATAATGCATGGCTGCACTTAAAAACAAGGGTAAAAAAGAAATGTACACAGAACGGGCGAGAACGGGCCCGTTCTTTGTAAATTTCTTTTTCGTCCTAGTTTTATTGCGATGGCAATAATGTGAAAACACTCTCAGCTGATTTTCGCCGTCATGTCCCGCCTATGTATATGTACTTATATATGTAAAAAAGGCATACAGAAAAATAAATCAGTCAAAAGAAATTTCAAAGCAACGAACCAGCAACCCGCGCTCCACTGAACTAGCCATCATGGCCACGCGCTATCTTTTTCCTTTCATGGTATTTATTCAACTTAAACATGGCAGTATACACACAAAGAACGGACACGAGTCATGCTTGTGCTATTCATACGCAACATTTACCGCTCGCGGTACGCAAATCTTGGAACAGCTTGAGCGTATTTTTTATTGCCAATGATATTACATTTTCTCACAAAGTCAATGCATTACAGCATCTTTCAAATTGAAAAATTGGCCCTCTTCTGTACCACTCATGATACAGAAGAGAAAAAATATACGCTATTTTATTAGGGGGCCATCATGTGTGCGCGTGCTCATGAAGACTCCACCACGTGCCAGGAGACACAGAGCGGTCATTCCACGTGCCACAGTTTATAATACAAAAATGAAACAGCCTCGGCTTCTGCTCTGTGGACATTTTTAGCGCGTTCCTCACGTAACAACTATGCAGTTGTTTGTTCACACGTGTCCTGTGCGTTCTTTTTGAGCGTCATTCTTTGCGCTGCAACGGCGTACTGGAAAGTATCGAGCTGCTTGCTGTTCTTCGTGTGATATTCCAATGTCTTGCTATCGCAATCGTTGCTTCACCCCAGGGGCGAAATTGACTTTTTTTAGCGCTGTCATGCATAATGCTAATTGAATGTATGCTATAGGTTAATAGATGGTAGTGTTCGCTATGCACGGGGTCGTGACGTGAACGAAGGGAGCAGACTCCAGGTCGAAGAAGAAACTGTTCATTCGGGCCGAACTTGTGGCCACTCAAAAGGAAAGTAAGACACTGGCACTAATAGCGGTGAACAGAGCATCGGCCGTCGATCAACTGACAAGCGACGAATTGTGTCAGCGTTTATACCCTTTCCAGCGAATATTCTAGCGTTATCGCTAGCCGCGACGTAAGTTCCTAAATAATCCGTGACGTTTCCGAAGTGGCCGTAATCCTAATAAAACTATCTACTAAAGCCCCGAAGCTTCTCAAACATCGTAGGCGAGGCTTGCGCTGAGTGTATGCATATTAGTGTAACGGGGTGATAACAAAAACTTGAGGAAAGGAACGTGGCAATTTTCTACTGGCTAATATAGACTAGTTTTGTAACAGTAGTAACACTAACATGGTAAGAGGAACAGTTTTATATAAATATCATTCCGATTATAACTTGTCTATTCAATAGCGGAGTTCTTAAACTTCGAAGTAAAATGTCAGGTGTCCGCAAAATATAATAGTAATAAAAACACTCCGCACCATCGCTTATTAATACCCTCGCCTAGCCACATAGGCACCGAGGAGCAGCCACCTCCAAGCCACAGCCACAGACAGAAACAGTTACGCAACCATCACGCCGAGTTTGTCCGATGTTGGGAGAGCCGTGTAAGAGTGACAAAAGGATTCTACCGGGGCTGCCTCAGCCAGGTATGCACGTTAGTTTAAGCTGCGGGAGCTTGGACAGTCTTGCATAGTACGTGACAGGCTGTGGTTCGACACTGCTTGGTCTAAACCAGGCAGTGACCTCCACGAAGGCAATGTTAAGCCTCTAAGATTGACCGCATTGGTTGTTCCTTATGATCTGTACATGGCTAAAGTAAACTTCCAGTAGGGTTGAACGTCTATCTTGTACAGCCATCATGACACGAAAGCTAGAGAGATTGCGGAAGCCTTTTTTTATTAAAAAGAATATTGATAGTTGTGTTAGTTCACCGTCTATATCACTGTTAGATTGTGAAATATCGTTTCTGGACGACACTTGATCAAGGTGGAACCTTCTCCCCAGTTGTTTCCCTTTCTCATTCTTATGGTATATAACTTCTCTGAATAAACTGAGTTTCAGCCTGCGCTTGTTTGTCTCTTCTCTTGTGTCCCGTTGGTTTGCGCTTCGAATTATTCCATTATAAAGTAAACTTCTTTTTTGTTTTGTTTTTACAGGGCTTCTAACGAGAAAGCTTCTAACGCAGTATCACAATAAATTTGTGCATAGAGGCAGTATAGTTTATGACGTTGTAGATAAGAGGGAAATAGGTCCTCACGAAGGTCCTGTTCGCGCATTCCGTCGCTACTAAACAACGTAATTGCCTACCGCTCTGCGAGACATCGCATACTACTGCAGCTTTTTATTTCGCTTGTGCCAGCGGTATAACGATGCAATCTACTTCGCCCGCTAGCAGTCCTTCGCCTTGAGATTCCCTCAGTAATTGTTACCTCGATTGTTTCAACTGAGCCACGCGCACATTTCTTTAACGCTTGATTAGTGATGATGCACAAGGCATACGAGAACTCGTCGATAGAACTTTCAAAAAGGGGAGAAGATTATGAGACTACTCCCACTGCAGGACAAAGGCCTCTCCTATACTTCGCCGGTCAACTTGGTCCTGTACTTTTTGCTTCCATTTTATACCAGCGAACTTCCTAATCTCATTTGCCAGCCAAACTTTCTGTCTCCAATTCACCCGCTTGGCTTCTCTTGTAATCCAGTCAGAAATCACAAATCAGAACATTTATATTTCCATAAGATCAAGCTATTGAAATTTAGTATACAAGAGATATTCAGTCGGTTACCCATAATGACCCGCGGCTATTCTGCCTACGCGCTACGTGCCCCGCCTATGTTCATTTCTCCTTCTTGATTTCAACTACTATATCCTTAATCCTGCTTTGTTCCCTGACCTAATCGGCTCTCTTTTTGTCTCTTGAGGTTACACCTATAATTTTCTTTTCCATTGCTCGCTGCGTCATCCACAACTCAAGTTGAACCCTCTTTGTAATACTCCAGGTTTCTGCTGCGTGGGTAAGTACTGGAAAGTGCAGCTTTTATATACACCTTCCTCTTCAGGGATAGTGGCAATCAATCATTCAAGATTTGAGAATGCTTGCCGAATGTGCTCCACTCCTCTCTTATCCTTCTAGTTACTTCACTCTCGTGGTTCGGATCCACGGTTACTACCTGTCCTAAGTAGACGTACTCTTTTTACAACTTCAAGTACCCTTCTACCTATCTCAAAATGCTCTTCTCTTCCAAGGTTGTCGTACATTACTTTTGTTCTCTGCAGGCTAATTTTAGGACATCTCTTTCTGCTCTCCTTGTCCAATTCACTAATCACAAATTGCGATTCGTCCCCTGAGTTACTCAACAATGCAATGTCATCGGGGAAGCACAGGTATTAAGATAATCTCCATTAACTCGTAACTCTGACTTTTCCCATTCTAGACCTCGGTAATCCTGTGTAAGCACGCGGTAAATAGCATGGAGGAGATCGTATCCCCTTGTCTTACACCCTCTTTTATTTGTATTCTGTCGCTTTCTCTATGGAGCACTATGGTGGCAGTGGATAAGCGGTATATTTCCTCCACTATGTTTATATATCTTTCGTCTATGCCCTGATTCCGTAGTGTTTGCATGACTGCTGATATCTCTACTGGATCAAATGCCTTCTCATAATCTATGAAGGCTATGTGCAGTGGTTGGGTGTATTTTTGAGCATTTCGCTATCGCCTGAATAATCGCACGAATGTGGTCGATTGTTGAGTAGCCTGTACGAAATACTGATTGATTCTTTGGTTGATTTAATTCTGATGCTGTCCTAATTATGTTCGAAATTACGCTTGTAAATAGTTTGTATACGACAGAGAGCAAGCTGATCGGCCTGTAAATATTCAAGTCCTTATCGCCTCTTTCGTACGGATTAATTTCCTACTGCCTGGAGACCAGACAGTAGGGTATTATGTCATCGGCACTAGAAATACCAAAGGGTAGCCATTAGTATAATTCGCAGAATGCAATAATTTACGGATCTTGAATACCGTCTACCGAAAACAAGTGAACGTAAGTCCATGGACGTGGGGGAGCCCTAATGGCGAAAGTAAGAACGAGACAGACCTTATGCTGAGTGCCCACCCAGGCATCGTGCAGCACGGTGGAGGTGCTCGGCAAGGTACGATGCAGTGACCATAAAATATTAAGGTCGCGAAATCACCTAGACTTGAAAAATGAACCAGCGAAATGAATACGCAATGAGCCAACCAATAAGCTAACACTGACAGGGAAAGTACAAGAATTCAGAGTCCTCGTTTCAGAACAGATCCTCGGCGCATATCGAGGAAACGAAACCGGCCTTAGCGTGGACGCAATGAATGAAGATTTCAGATCTGACAAGTGTCATTACGGAGTGTGCAGTGGAAGTTGTAGGTAGAGTAGCTTGACAGGACACTAGCAAGCTGTCCCAGGAGACAAAGAAGCTCATTAAGAAACATCAAAGCATGAAAGCCTCAAACGCAACGGCCAAAATAGAACTGCCAGAGCTTTCAAAGTTGATTATTAAGAGTAAGTATTCAATGTAAGAAGGTATGCCTTGGAGAGAGTCGAACGTGCTTTAAAGAACGGAGGAAGCGTTAAAAAGGTGAAGAGAAAACTTGGGATAGGCAAAAACCAGATGTATGCCCTAAGGGATATGGAAGGCAAATAACTACTAATAGGAATAGGGTAGTCAAAGTAGCGGAGCTTTACAGATATCTGTACAACAGTCTGGACAACCACGACCATAATGTAAGAACATACCCCAGATGACATCTCACCAGTAATGACAGAAGTCAGGAAAGCCTCGGAAGTAATGCAGAGAGGTAAATTTGCTGGTGAGGATTAGGTAACATCAAATCTGCTTAAAGACGGAGGACAGATTGTGTTAGAAAAACTGATCACATTTTTTTCTTTTTTTACGAAGTGTCTCTTGGCGGGAAGGGTACCAGAATTTTGGAAGAATGTTATGGGGTATTAAGCTTCTTTAAAATTTAAGTCACCTATTCAAAAAGAAAAGAAAATAAAAACGCTCACAGTATTCGTTACGCACTCTCCTAAGATGATTGAAAGGCGAAAGCCATTTTCTCTTTTTTTTATTTTCGATCAATGTATTGGCCCTCACCTGCTCCTTTACGAAAGCTTTGTGCTACTGACGTGATATTTCTGCGCTGCTTCCGTGATACACTGCACTGCACCTTTGACCATGTGATGGTATGCTGTGATGACGTCACCATGTGAAACCATGGTAACATCCTGGTAACGTCATAACTTTCGGCGATTTGGAATGTCGTGATGGCATCGCATGGTTACGTCTCCAGGCTGATGACTTTTTTTATCACTTGTATTGACGCCACCGACGCCAACATTCAATTTGGGCATTTCCTGTGGCACCTAAAAATTTCACTTTAAAGAAGCCTAGCTGCCGCTTCAGACACTTTTTCGGTGTTATCAGCGAACGCTGCCGATTGTTGTCGAGGCTCCTGTGAGCGTGCAAGCCACATATTACTGCATATCACGTGCCCTGGAATTTGTCATTAATTTGCAGTCAGCTGAAAATAGCTCCCTCTTCTCTCAACAAATTAAGTCATATGCCCGTGGTGCAAGACCGTTGGTTCAATGGAGCATCGTGATCGTGGCCTCCGAGATTAGCCGGCGGCCTGTCGCCGCCACACAATCTCGGAGGCCATGTCGTGAGCAGTACAGTTACCCCGGCCGCCGTGAGATGCCGCCACGTACCGGTGCGCACGCTCGCGATCAGGCTGAAACTCGTGCTTTCGAAGAAAACACGAAAAAAAGGTCCTCAAAATAACGACGTAATGACGCAAGCTAACGAAGAAACGAACCTAATTTTCTCCTTGTCTTCCACCTCCCTGCGTACCTTTCAGGGAACTCGATAGCACCAAAGGTGATAAAAAGCGCTTAATGCCGGCTGAAAGGCTCTGTAACTTCGCTCCTACTTGACAAACTTCGAAGCATTTTCGCTGCAGTCAATTTGTGAGCCAATAAGTCATTATAATGAAGCCATTATGCGACAAAGTGTAAAACTATTGTAGGACCCGTTTAAAATATATCTATTGGCATTCCCTTTAGGGTAAAGAAAACCAAGAACTTCAAAGCTTCTTTCTGTAAAACATTTATCATGTTGGTAAGCTGCTGATTCGTTCCATCTGAGCGTTAATTCGTATCTATACACACGTCCTGCGTCACGAATATCTTCTCGTGTGTTCACATTAACTTCCTTTAAAACAGCAATAAAAATCTCGACGTGCATCACATTCTTCGCGTTCTTCACAACAATGGGTCATTCATTTTCACACGGATAATAGTAGCCCAGCTTTTACAACGATGGAGACACCCCACCTTGACAGATTGTGTCGTTCGACGTTCAAGTGACTGTTCTCAAAGAATGGCTAGTCTTTGTCATCCGGTCAAAAATAAGGCATCTTGATAACACCGTGTGACTTTGTGTTGACAAGCATACACACACACACACTCACCCACCCACACACACACACATTATATATATATATATATATATATATATATATATATATATATATGACGTATGAAGTGATGGTCGGTAGAGGTTGAGAAGGAAGAAGGAAGAACGGAATAAACATGGCGTATGAGCCAGGCCACGTCGCCCAGTCATCGTAGCGTCACACGAGTCGACAGGATGAAGACCTCCCAGCCACTTCATCAGTGTCTCATCATCGACGAAGTTCTCCACAAGACGCCCTGACCATACATTTACTACGGAATCATCTCCTAGCCGCACACAGCGACCAGCATCATGACAGAATCATCGACCGACCTTCCCATCCCCAAGTACACCGGAGCAGCGGACGATGGACCTGTACAGGACTGGTTCGACCTGTTCGAGTTCCACGCTACCGCTGCATCTTGGTCGGAACGGGAAATGGTTACGAACTTCAGCGACTACGTCACCGGTGAGTCATTTAAATTTTACCTCACCCACATATTCGACAACGATGAGTCTTGGCAAAAGATAAAACAAGAAATGATCGTTTGGTTTAAAAAATACGATGACGACTACGACGAAGACTTGCTTGTAACCCACCATCCACAGACAACTGCACTCAGTCGTCAATTTTACAGGCAGTCTTCAACCATTCGAACGCACAACAAAGTTCTACCTCTGACAAAAGACGAAGTGGCACACGAGTTCAGTGGCAGACGACAATGCGTATATTTGGGGAAAAACACAGCCATCCAGCGCGCCTCCCTTCTGCACGAAAGTCGGCATTTGCGAAGTCATCGCTTCAGCATATGACCCGAGACGTTGCCCAACCACCTGATGCCGCTCACTCTTCGTCTCGCATACGTGGTCCACCACCTGGGTTTTCGTCACGCGGTTCTTCAAGACTCATAACGCTCCCCACTTGCCTTATAAGGACGCCTTGCTCATGGTAGATGACTTGGCGCATCGGAAAAATACCCTGTCAAGCCATTCTTCTTCCGTACCGTTTCATGCATCACCGTCCGGTGCACACACTCTCGAGAGTCGAAGCAAAGCAAAAGGATCAGACGCATCGAACGTCTCAAGCTACCAGGCGCAAGAACCACTCGCAGTGAACTGCGAAGAAGCCCCTGAAGAGCTTCGTGTCGTTTCTGCGGCACCACAGACTTGCCAAAATCTGCAGTTAAAACCTAGTAATTCCACGTCACCTGTGGTATCCCCATACAGTGCTTACAGCTCCAAGAACCGAAAAAATGCAGAAGTAATACATACACCAAACCTCGCACGCAGCTGTCTGTCCGAAGCGTCCATACTGGAACACCTTACCGAAGTCTTTAAAGAGCATAATGATGGCACATTACCAACTATGCCCGATAAGCAAGACACCAGCTCACCATGCATCAGCAGTCTACAGGACGCATCTAACCTCGAAGGAAATGAATGGCTGATTCCAGAAGGGGCGCCACTACAGCCATCTCCTGAGCAGCACCAGCAAAGCAAGCAAAACGAAGTTCACAAACTCAGAAAAGAACGAGAGAGATGGCAACGAGGGCATCGGCGAACGCCAAATTCAATGGAAGCGCGTTCACCAGTTGAAGAACATCGAAAAATAGGATCTCCAAACCAACAAGACGTCAAACACTTTGGGACAAAGAAAAGTCGCCAGAAACGCTCCCAGCGCCTGCTATTCCGCCGACTGCAACACCACAGAACGTGCCGAGAAAGACGCGGAAGCACTGCTTGCAAACCGCAAGCACTGAGGCACTCCATCACAGTCTGTCGAGAAGCACGCAAGCAAGAAGCATCAGGATTGCACCATTCGCGGCGAAAAATACAACCCCGACGACATCCGAGCTGCCGATGCAACAAGGCGTTCCAACCTTGGTCAGCCCGAACAAGAGTTCTAGCAGTACTGTCAGTGTCCACGTGTATCCCGCTCTGTCCGGAACGCAACAGTCAGCCTCGCCCACCAGAGTTGTTATAGAGTTCAACGGACTGCTCCCTCGGGCTTGAAGATTTAAAGAGACTGTGGAACTCCGTGAGGACGTGATACTGCGAATTCGGACATTGTTTGTTTCTTGGCTTCTTCATTTTTTGTAGGTTATAAACGGTGCCATCTTTCGGGGGGAGGGGGAATCGTGTGACGTATGAAGTGATGGTCGGTAGAGGTCGAGAAGGAAGAAGGGAGAACGGAATAAACATGGCGTATGAGCCAGGCCACGTCGCCCAGTCATCGTAGCGTCACACACACACACACACACACACACACACACACACACACACACACATATATATATATATATATATATATATATATATATATATATATATATATATATATATATATATATATATATATATATATATATATGAGGGGGGCACCGCAAAGGATTATTTCAGCATGACCTTTAGTGTAAGTGTGTCGCTAAGATGCCAAGAAATTTTGCTCACGGAAACAGAATTTCAAGTATAATTGTAAGCAACAGGTGTCTGCGTTTGAGAACCGCGAATGGCTGCACAGTTATAAGTTTCAGACCACAATCCTCGGAGGAGTGACTAATGCCGAGGTGGTCAACTACAAGCACGTAAGAGGTCGAACGCCGTTCAGAAACATTTCGCTGACTTGTTGCCCCAGCTGTTTGTCTCTGTGGTTGTGAGGGTAAAAAAAGGTGTAAACAGGAGTGAACTTCGTTTATCAGTTAAACGGCTGCAGAAGCCTCATCAAACGCGAAAACTGACCGGATGCGTTGATGTTGTCACCATGAGATATGCAAGCAAAAAACATAGCATGATTACGTCACCCTTTGACGACAACATGACGTCACAAATAGCCACAAAATCGTGATGTCATCATGACGACATTCCGTTACGTCGTCACTTGGTCTAACTTGGGCCGATCACGGAGGCAGTACAATACAAGGTGAGGAGCTAAAAGCTTACAATGCTTCCGATTTAGGAGGCGATGCAAAACCACGTAAGGTGCAGGAAACTTGAAGGATGTAGGCGAGCAAGGATCAACACATCGACAAAGAAGAAAGAGATGTCGTTCACTTTCTTGTCAGCTTGAGCGATTACCTTGAGCGATCGCTTGTGCAGACTTGTGTACAGCGTAGCAAAGAATACTCACAGCGTAATACGATGCCATCCACCGTGGCAAGTCTCAGAAGGCAAGGTGCATGCTGAGCTGTTTAAGGGAATTTTTATAAAGTGGATATGCAAGAACTATCGTGTGCTATTTATAACACTAAGGTGGTCAAGCTTGGTATAGAGTCCTCAACTAAGGCATGTGTCATTAAAATATTGCAGATCTGGCACCTAATGTCGGGCAGTTACAGTTAGTGCAATGATAGCGGTGTGTACAGTTGTCTGTCATCGAAGATCTTACCTACAGATCCAACTCACTACTATACCATTCCCATCGGGTGCGTAACCCAACTGTTTATAACAATAGAAAACGTTCGATGATATCCCGACACCTTTAGGCATGATTTGCTACGAGCGATAGCACGCATAACTGCTTTAGTCTATAAAACCTTGTCATATCTCAATAGAAAAGCAAGTACGTGTTTCAATAACTTCATGTATAGGTCGCGCATTGAGGTATAGCATGCTATTGGTGTGCCGCAATGCCAGTCCCTCCTGTTTCAACACGGAAGTGTTTAATGCCGGGGCCCACCAAAGCTTCAATGACGTATTTCCGTCACGAAAGTGACGTCGAAAAAATACGCATTATCAGAAGACAAAGAAAAATCACAGCATATCCACGGAGTGAATGATGATTGGTGGGGCGCAGCGTTCGTCAATCTGTCTGTCCATTCGTTCTTGCGTCCGCCTATCTGTGTGATCCTTGGTGCATCCGTCCGTTTGTTCATTCGTCTGCCTGTCCGTCCATCTCTTTTTGCGGCCATCCCTCTGTCTGTCCATCTATCCGTGTGCTCCTCTGTCTGTCCGTCCGTGCGTGTGTCAGTCCGTTCGTCCGTCCATATGTCTAGAGAAAACTCCAAGCACAGCCATCTCACATCTTTTCATCATGTATTCATCATATACAAGTGCCCCCATCCAGCAGACATTGTAAGGACGGCTATATCGGGTATGTGCTACTGGTGGTTACGTACTACGAGGGACGCACAAGCCACGCCATAAGGAGCTTCGCCCCTAAAAAATCCGTCATCGGGAGTCGAACCCGTGACCTCTGGGTCCACTGCAACAGATGCTGGGCACGCTATCAATATTTTTGCGAATCTGTGCGCCATTTTCTTCGACCACTGCGCCATGATCACATACTTTCAAACTTTAACATATACGCCTTTTACCTCTAGCACAGTCTTTTCAGCGTTGTCGGCTAAGTGCAGTAGGGCATAATGACAATGGCATCCGCGATTAGTTCTTTCAGTGCGCCGTTTAAGGTCCGTGTTATTCAGCGCTTTTCTAATAGGAGTATGTGCAATTTTGTCAACGCCTAACACAGCCCCGGTTGGCGATCTTACCCCAAGCGTCGGTGTCATGGCATTTATTCAGACTAACGTGTTGAACAACGCATAGAGTTTCCTCAAACTAGCTAGAGGGGACTCTGACGCTGCTATCGTTCAGTGACAATGTGGATGATGGGTAGTACACGGATTTGCCTAGTTTTCGTACTTGCTGGTGGCGAATCGCACTTGTGGCTTTGTTTATTGCTGTGTTTCTATTTTGCTTTGAAGGAAAGAACGAACCCTTTTGAACTTTATGACCCGATTTGAAATGGTACGCCTAAATGATTAAGGTAGTGAAGCACAACCGCTGAACAATCGTTGATTTTCGTTTAGTTACGGAACAGCTCCAAGCCACACGAACACACACGGAGCCAGAAGCACGAATATTAGGCAAATACGTGTATTACACATCACTCCCTTACTCACTGGAACGCCATGCGTTTCAGCTCCCATATACACCATTGAGTTTCCTAAATATACACTAGAGGCAACGCTGTCGCTAGTGTCTGTGGGAGCTGCGACGCATGGCGCTTCAGCGAGCATGGTAATTATGGGTAGTATACATGGATTTGCCTAGTCTTCGTACTTTACGTTTTTTCTGGTTTCGCGTGGCTTGAAGCTGCTTTGTTACGAAACAATAATCAACAATTCTTCGGCAGTTACACTTCACCACCTTACTCTTTTAGGCTTAGCATTTCAAATCGGGTAACGAACTTCAAAAAGGTTCGTTCTTTCCTTCGAAAGAAAACAAAGCCACGAGTGCTATTCGCCACCTGCAAGCACAAAGACTATCGGCAAATCCATGTCATACCCATAATTCTCGTGGTCGCTGAACGATTGCAGCGCCAGAGTCCCCTCTAGGTAATTTTAGTAACCTCAATGATATTCACTAGCGCCAGCGTTCCCTCTAGTGTATATATAGAAAAATCCATGAAGCAACGCGCCTTCTTTGTCTGTGTGTATTAACTCCGCGTTCGCCGCCTACGCTCGCCCCGCAAAAAATTGTGGCCGGCCAACAGAAAAGACACAACGTGCATTGCGTTTCCCTCTGGTCGGGCCGTGGCTCCAACATGCCGCCAGCAGGCGACCTTAGCACAAGTTCAGCGCCCAATATTACTTGTGTCCTTCTGGCTGTCACATTGCTTTATATGGTTTTGCACTCACCTATTACCGCAAGGGTTTGTTTCATCATTACTGATGGATGCTTAGTCGTCGTTATCGAGGTGTATGACTAAGCGTTAACGTGTATGCATCCACGTTAAATGATGTTATAGCTTTCAAACACAGCGACATTGCGCAAGCTCTCTTTCTCTCCGAAATAAACGAGCTGCCTCCTCTCCCGAAAAAAAATGACAGCATATACATGTAGTGACTGATGATGAGTGGGGCGAAGCATCCTTCCGCCCACCCGTCCGTCTGTCTATCTATCTATCTATCTATCTATCTATCTATCTATCTATCTATCTATCTATCTATCTATCTATCTATCTATCTATCTATCTATCTATCTATCTATCTATCTATCTATCTATCTATCTATCTATCTATCTATCTATCTATCTATCTATCTATCTATTAGCGAACAAATTCCGTATTGAAACATTGGCTCCAGCGATATACTATTTAATCAGCTACAATTGATGGCTTTCAGCTTCAATACTTCCGTCTTGTTTATGTTTCTTCTATACATGCATTCGCCCTGTGCTTCGGTGATGTGGATACACGGAGATGTAAAACAAGATATTTAAGGCAGTAGTAAGGTAAATTGTCCAGTTGGCTAAATTGTACGGGAGGGAGGGAGGTTTCACGAAGGGCAGAAAAGATAAGAAAGCTCGGAGAAAAGAAAGTCGATCCATGCACTGACTCTTCTATAGTGTAGCGCATGGCCGTCGATGTGGCTGCAGCGGTGGGCATTCCTCTTCACTGCACTTCAATAAATCCTTATGCTTTCAAGAAGCACATCATTTCTATGGGAGGTATTTTAGATCCCAGATGGGATTTTATCGGAGTCGGATTCCCGAACGACGCGGTACATTACTGGAAGTTGGGTTGTGTTTTGGTGAGGTTGCAGAAGCCAGCCTTGATGTCTTTGTTTAATCTTTTCTTTTTTATGCGTGTTCCTCTGTCCTTAAGTATTGGTTCAGCTCATGCACTTTTGATGTTCCCTCAAGTATGCTGACCATCGATGTCCCTGCACCAAGGTCCTACCGTCAACGCATATAGCGTATCAGAGTGAAGCACGCGCGCGCATCCTGCTTGAGTCCTCTGCTGTGCAAACAGGGGAGTGCAGATAGGGTTGCGCTGTGTTGACAGCCTGATACGCTTTCAGCCACGTTGTATGCATTGTTTGACAAAGATAGCCTTCTGTCGTGGGGAAATTACTACCACCCTTGTAATTGGCTGTGTTCAGGCCAAAGTCTGTTTTATCTCTGATGGTGCAGGATGTCGGCATAGCTAGTGGTTAGCCATTAATTACTTGTCATTTGCAAGGTTAAATTATTCTTTGCCCGATAGGGAGGTGAATTCCCCATAGGATATCCACAGTGTCCCAGCAATGTTGACACGTATCGAGAGTAAGCCATTGACATTCAAGAGGTGAGTCAGTGCTGTTAAATTAAGATCAAACCCCCCCCCCTCTTCGTTAACGTGACGAAGTTCATTTTGTTTGCCGACTTCATGCAGCTGCAATAGCATTACCCACCGCCCCCTGGCAAAGCTTCATCCCAGTAGCTGAGCTGTCGCCATATAGCACGTATACATATATGTATGTGGCACTTGCATTTGCGTAGTGGTGTAGAACAATAGAAAGTTGAGCTGTTAGGTGTATTCATAATAAAAAAAGGAGGCGTACAAGACAACATATTCGAACAACATGCTACCTGTGTTATTCTGGTCATTTCTCCGTGCCTGCACACCAACTTCTTTTGTCGTGGTGGAGCTCGCGCAATGGTATTCCACACCTCTTTGGGCATCTGCGCTGGGCATGCGCGTGCGTATTTCTGACAACGCATCTAAGTATAGAAATCTTTCCTATATACATGCGGAATTTCCTGTGGCATTGAAGTGTTCGTTCCAAAAAATGAAGGGACAAAAAGGAGAATGTAAATGCTTTGTATGGGATGTTCGAACAACACATATATGTTAAAGGGGAGGGCAGAGACATGACCAATTACGTCTTCTTATCATTTGTCATCAACGACAAACGACGTCATTTGATGGTGCCAAGCTGTGGTCACTGTATCAACCAATATTCCCTGATAATGCACGATCTCGGCAGCAGCCAGCGATGAGACCATTTAAGAAACCCGTACTGAACGGGCCCTGAAGATGCCTTGAGGCACAATTGAGAGCTTTATTTCGTGAATTGTGCCGCATCCTCCACCGTGTAGGGAATCGGCCATGATTACTTAAACCGACACCTTTGGTCCGAAGAGAAAGCGTGACAGCCGAAACAAGGCACGTGAAACCGGGTCATCCAGTTGTCCCTTTGTTGGAAATTAGCCAACTGGCCCAAATAAACACTCTAGTGTAGTTCACTTGGTCTGGAGGTCTGTCCCGTCTTTCAAACCTGCGAGGCCATCTCCGTACACGGATGGCCACCGTCTAGACTACAGCAAAACGACGAACAGCGCTGGCATCTCTCAGTCACCTTTCACTTCACGCTAATGGCCTCTCACGTTTATTGCGGAGCAATGGCTGCACTCTTGCTGAGCTATCACAGAAGCCTAGGTAAGACTGGCGGGGGGGGGGGGGAGCATTTTTTTTACAACCCCTTGGCGGAACTGCTGGGTATTTGCGCTCTTAAGTAACCGTGCCTCGTATGAGAGCTTATCTTGCGCTAACCCACCAGACGACACTCATTCTAGTTACAGCTATCTTATCTGTGCGTCTCACTCACACGTCTTCCAACCTCGTTGTCACTCCGTGGGGCTCCCGTACGCGAAATTCGCATGATGGAAAAGAGCAGGCATGAACTAAGAAAACGAATAAAATAAGTGAAGGAGATAGATCGAAACAGAAGAAGTCGGCGAACTCACTCTGCAAGTACGTGCGGAAGGATGATTAAAATGGGAACACATACTTGCAACACTGGTGCTGCAGCGAATCTGACGCACATACACTCAACCAGCTCCCTGCTCTTACGTGCGGTACGCTTTATTATTTTCCCACGCGTTTGCGGCTCGCGGGAAACTGTCGACCGCCGGGTGAATGAACCAAATCCTCTACGCCTTGCGAGGTTCCTCTTAACAACTTGATAACTCGTTTAGATAGAATGAAGACGTATGCAGATTCATCAGAGTATTAGATGGTAAGAAGATGCAAGAAATTAGCACGCGAAAGACGACCTAAGGGATGGCACAGGGCACGTGTGAACGCATATGGCAGCGTGTAAGGGTCAGTCCTCGTGCGGGAAACGTTAAGTAGATTGCATCTATACTTATGTTTCTCAGACGTGACAACGTCTTGGAGGTCTTATGTACAGGTTGTCATATATATGCTGCTGAACTTCTTATATTGACTGTTGTTACCCATTGTCATCTTCTTGGGAGGCTGCAGTGGAGACTTTGGAGACTTTGCGTAAGTTGTATGAAAGGAAGCAAATGTCGACAACACCAGTGTATTACGCATGTGACTATGTTTATACGCCGGTTATCACATTCTGCGAAGTTTGTATCGGTCAAAATCAGCGTAGTTGCAAATAAATGCGCCCTATGGGTTACAGCGGGGATCTGCCCATAGAAAATCGGAACGTTGTTTTCGGGATTTCACACGAGTGCTCATGACAGCCTACACTATGATTCGTCCTTCAACCTCTATTCTTCATAGGTAGTTTCCAAGAGCTAGATTTTGATGGTCTCACAACACATCAACCCAGAAAGCTGCAAGAGCCCTTCTAGAATTCTTGAAGGCAACATCATTGAGTGACCACCTGTGAAACCCTTCACTGCGTGTGTGGTGTGCAATGTGTATCTCCTCCCCCCTCTCTCTTTTACTCTCTGATTCTCCTCTCCCTACGTATAGGATAGCAAACTGGACTTAGTCTATAGTTAACCTCCCTACATTTCTTATGTTCTCTCTATATGTAAGAATTAGCTTTATTGCCAGCAATAGACCGTGGTGTCCAGGACCAAAGAGTTCAAGCCCTCCTGGGGCTTACATGTGTAGGCTATGCTTGCTCTGTTGTTACTGCGTGTCTTGCGAGGTGTCCCAATATCATAAGTTTCGGCCCACGAATGAGATGCAGTCAGAAATGGACCTGCTGCTGTGCACACAGGGAAAGGAACCCGGGTAGGCAAGAAGTGATGACACTATCTCCTTCAATGAGAAATGGGGTACATAATAATAATAATAATAATAATAATAATAATAATAATAATAATAATAATAATAATAATAATAATAATAATAATAATAATAATAATAATAAAGCTCTGCTGCCATCAGTTTGTGATTCTGTGTATGTCATGTTGGGAGCTTTATAAGTGGGCATTGCGAACGTTCGTACAGGAGTATGAAAATCAGCAAGACGAGGCGGTAACACGTAATCCGTTACTGACAAAGCCGAGTTTTATATCCTGAAACGCCAGCCAATAGCGAGGCGAGTACATTTGAAAATTAGTATTCCAGGAGTATTTCATAATATTTTCCGAATGCAGCTTGAGAGCTCACGAGATGAGCGACCGATGATGTGTCACGCAAGGTTAAGTATCGGCATCTGTTGTTTAAAATCACTCACTTTGCTGTCCCCAAGCATCCGTTTCGTACATGAGACCTTGGCATAAAATTGAAGAAAGTGGAAGTTGCGCCTATGAGTTCTACTAGAAAGGTTAAAAACTAAGGCAGTTTCGCACTATCGCGCCAAGCCTGACCACCGTGCCGGGCTGGATAGCCTTCTCTTCTGTTTGCTCTTCCTTGCCTCTATCCTTTCTTTCTTTTTCTCATTCGCCGTTTTGTATTTCTTTTTTCTTTCTTTGTTTCTATGTATTTTTATTAACTTCACGTTGCTATCTTTCTTAATTTCTCTTTCCATTTCTCGCTTGTTTCTTCCTTTTTTTATACATCTATTCGTGGTTTTTGTATGCGTTGCGCCAAGCGACAGCCACACATCACGGCATGCTACTACCCGCGGGCCCCTAAAGCTCCGTATTTAAAAGCTTTCCACTTAAAATTTTTATCACGCTTACTCTGTCGAGTAGACTAGTCGGCTCACGGTGAGCTAGGAGCAGTTTGTAAAAAGGTGTTTCTCTCTTTATGTGCGAAACTGTTACAGCGTAATAAAATTAAAAAAAACGGCGAAAGCAAAGCTAATATATTGCGCGAACGTTTAGTGCAATTGCAAGCAGTATAAGTTTCCTCGTGGCCCATTTTTCAGCGCCTATACGAGCTGATGTAAGCATAGATTGACTGCATGTTCAGCCATTATAAGAAAGCTTTCTCCCACCGTTTAATTTACAGCTGATCTACAGTTTCTCACTAACTTCTATCTCATGGTCAAAGTGTGTTCAAAGTCTCGCTGCTGGCATTTCAGCCACGCATGTTGTGGGATCATAGCCAGTGGGCGAAGAGAATGTATGGAATCAGTGTGAATGAAATCTACTCCTCCATAACAGCATGAAGACCAATTTGATATGCGCCATGGTGGCCGGTATGATGAAACGAACCATTTTGCTCGACGCTGTTTATTTCTCATCATCCATCATTCGCGACGCGCTGATTCCGTTGACGGGAGAGGTGGAAAAAGGCATGGGCAATTCACAAAGAACGTAGCATCCTTGTACAGCTCTATGCGACACCTTGAAACCT
The DNA here is from genome assembly GCA_013436015.1 of Rhipicephalus annulatus. Taxonomy (NCBI): domain Eukaryota; kingdom Metazoa; phylum Arthropoda; class Arachnida; order Ixodida; family Ixodidae; genus Rhipicephalus; species Rhipicephalus annulatus. The sequence continues at coordinate 299,949 of WOVY01003373.1, forward strand.
AGAAGTATTCCCAGGCACTCGACTCGTAACCTCGTTCTGTCTTTCCCATTCGCTCAGGGATGGGCGAAGATACTCTGAAACCATATCACGATACGCTATAAAGATATTCGAGTAACAAGTATTTGAGATGCAGATACAGTACACTATACCAAAGTTATTGCATATACGATGCGGTACTTTCTTAACATCAACTAACTTGACTTCATTTGAACGAAATCTCTGAACTATTTATGGGGGGGTTGGTTTAATTACTTCACACGAAAAAAAATCTATCTTTATACGATACGTTGTCACTTTTTGTTTTCGCTTGCTGCTCTTGCAGTTCACGAGAGTTCCGGCTATGCTTGCCCAACGGCTAGCGGTTCACCATCAAATTACAGGAACATCAGTGAAAGCTCGATAGCACTAATACCGCCACGAAGCTTGACCTTGCCTGCAGGCAAACGTATCAGCCCTTACGCAATACCGGATCACCGGACACGTTATAGCAGCGACAACATGGCGGCGACATTCTTGTATACGTCATCGCATATACATGCAGAAATTACATTAAACTGCAACTGATTTTCATATTTCATCGATCTGCTGGCGTAAAACGTTCTTAAGTGACACGTCCACTAACGCGCATCATTTTAGCATTTTTTTTTCCTCTACTGGAGAATTCCTGCAATGCATAAGCACTAGAGACGTATTGTAGCGCCACAAAACGTCGCGTGTTAAAACTGCTTCACAAACTATTGCTCAGATTACAGGGGTGCCAACGGGGGGCGTGGGGGACAGCTGCCCCCGAGAAATTTTCGTAGTGACATTTCATTGTCACAATGTAAATCAAGACATTCATGAGCAACAGGTGATTGAAACTTGTCATCTACCCCGGAACGACGAGAACACGCTTGCAAAGAACTATAGTGTCAGGTTCCCAGCAAGAATCGAACCCAAGAATTTTGCGTGGCAATAAAGCATTCTATACCACAGAGCCCCGCCAGGCCTCTGAACTGCTTTTCAAATGGACCCTGATGTTCGTGTAAACGTCAGTTATGGTTACAGTGCCGGCTATCTGATTTTATAAAGCCTACATATACATTGTTTCGATACAGACGTTACTTAGGATTAATGGCAATTGTAGTTTGGCGCCATGCGCTGGAGTTTATATATGTATCAGAGTCCAGGGCAACCATCCTCGCGAGCATCAGCGCTTCATGTCAGCTTATCACTTCTGGTGTAGCTGATTTTCATGTTCCTGTTGGCATCGTTGTGGAAGGGCAAATTGGTTATATAAACATCTTCGATTCCTCAACATATGTCTGTGCATGCAGAATTTATACATTTATTAAGCGTCATTTCATGACCTCTCGCTCAATAAAAAAATTACTACACGGTCACCTTCCCTCCGCATGCTTCGCATAACGTCGATTCCCAAGGCATACGTGGGATCTGCTGATTTTTTTATATATAATTCAGCCTCAATTTCGCGATTTTAGTAAGCCTTAGGCAGAATATTGATTTGCCCAGATTATTTTACTTTCGTCCGTGATAACACCCTGTCATAACCCCGAGATTGCAAATAGAGAGAGAGGCTATGGTACAACAGAATCATTCTAATCTCTACTGTATTACGACTTTAGTGAAGTGATTAAAAAATTGTGTCCGTAAGACGACGCCTAACAACCTCTTAGTGATTAACCAATACTTATAGTGAGACCTGGTAAGCAGGTCTCACTAAAAATATTGTTGAACACTTTTTTATTTTGTGATTCTATCTTGTCGGAAAATAGAAATTGTATAGACCGATGTATACTAAAATCATATGCCAAGAACGTGATATACTGAAATTTTATTGCAACATGTTTTGTAGCAAGCAGTGGTCATGTGTTAAAAGACAGCAACCACGAAACAAATATAGGATGCAGAACAAAACGTTAGAGGCGAACGACTGCTCCCTTTTAATACAATTTTCGTCCTCACCTTTGGTGTTGTTCTCGACGGGGTGTTCGTTTTCTAAGGTCCTGTTCGCTTCGCCTGAGTGAAATTTAGTTCTCATTAAAATGTTTCAAACCGCACGGTACACCGTTTCGCAACCTAAATAAATAAATTCGTGAGTGCCTTTACCTGTGGTATAAAGGTGAATAACGGTTCTCTTGACCTTGTGAACTCATTAAATTTGTGAACAACTTTTTTTTTCCTCAACACTGAATTCTCATCCGGCGATACCACCTGGTTTGACAATTTTCGTGGTATCGTTGCCAGCAACAACGAGAAAATAATAAATGTACGAGAACGCGTACGAAACAAAGCTCGGAGAGCTAGGCGATCGCAAAAGAAGTTTCCACTCAGAAGTGCAAGGTTCAACTCCCCCCCATATCTTTACGCTCCGTACCTGCGCAACCACGGATGCACAACTGTAAACCGAGAGTCCACGACCACGCATACACTACCCCCCCCTCCTCCACATTCCCCTTACTTCGAAGCTCCCCACCCACACCTGGCCCCATGATGCGCGGCTCGCGCCATGTCCACCCATCTTTCTTCTTCCTCGGTTCTCCGGCACGCAGCTTGCGCGATGTGGGCAGGATGTTCGACCTTGAAAGTCGTGACCTCTGGGAAGAGGAGGGGGGGGGTAAGCTGTTCGCGTAATGGAGGCCTCCCCATCTGGACAGGATACGCGAGCATAAACGGGCGCAAAGAAAAAAAAAAACGTGTGCGCTGCCTCAGTTCAATGCATGCGCGAGGGACGGGCGAGGATGAAGAGAGAGAGAGGCATTGGAATCCAACACCGTTCGGGACGGGACGCGGTAAGACAAGAGCAAAAGCCTATATATAAAGGTGGAATGTAAGTGGACAGAGGGAGGAGAGACGTGGCTATTAGACCCAGACGGGTTGGCGTCTCTGCTTTAAGAGCGCCCAAGGCTGGACGGCGCCCCGGTGTAAGGACGCGCACTGGGGGCCGCCTTCTCTCACCCTCCTGCTTCATCCTCTCTCCATCACGAAAATATCAAGGTCGTTTACTGACCTTGCGTCTGGAGAAGGAGGAATAGAAACAAGTACAAAGAACCGGACATGAATGTTTATGTTTAGTGAGTTCGAGTGGGATAATGTTCTCTTGGCAGCCCAGGAGGAGGTGCCCTCGACCGCTGCACCAGATGGGCGAAAAAGAAGAAAAAGAACGCGTGGAGACTGTGTGTCCTGTCCTGCGGTTCACCTACGCGTAGGGTCCCATCCTCAATTTTTTTGTGATTGCGTGCGTATGCTGTGGTAATTGGCATAACTTCTCTTTCGCGTTAACGATGATAACACGCAGGGTATACGTATGGTCCAGATCGTAATAGCCCGGCTTCAGATACATGTGCACGCTTGCGGTGCAAGCCACCGATCCACAGACTCGCAAAAGCATCCCTTCTGTTGGTCCTTACATGCCGACAATGTCGGAACCATGGTTCTGCAGTTCTGGTGATGGAAGTGTACTGATCTCAACTTCCGGCCCGATCATTAGCGAAAAAGGACGACAACAGCGTTGCGACACTGCAGTCCCCGGACAACTATGTAAAAGGTTCCTCACTCTACTGATACATGGTACACGCGGACACTCCAGAGGAACCGCAGCATTGCCATTCAGTTTGCAGGTTTGCTTTCACATCGAAGATGACGATAGTTATAACGCGAGAACAGAACGACGACAAAGAAAGAAGAAGGACCCGAAGGACCTTCTTGTATCTTTGTGGTCGTTCTGTTCTCGCGCTATAACTACCGTCATGCCATACCAACTAGCCCAAGCTGCCACACTTCTAAATCCACATCGAAGCCGGGTATTCGTGGAACCGGGGTATTCGTATGAGAGGTTAAACGTTCTGAGATTAGTAACTTGAAAATTTGGACGAGTTGGTGATGCGTGGTGAACCGCAGCATAACACCGAGATGTGGACGAACGGAAGAAGGACACAAAAAAACGCTGACGTAACTTTGTATGCGCTGATGAAGTCAGAGCTTTGTATGTTCTTCCAATCGTCTTCGTCTCGGTGTTACGCGGTGGTGCATCAGTCTGAGATTAGGTCTAGATGAATATGTACTTTAATTAATCGTTTCCCCTCCTCCCCCATTGACGTTCGTTTTTTTTTCAGTTTCACTCCAATATATATATACACGTACACACATAAACACACACGACCACACATAAAGAGAAACTAATACTCCCCCCCCCAACAAACATTTCTCGCTACACACATAATCCTGGTGGCTTCACAGGTCCACAGCTATTAGGCAACTTTTGCGAAATGCAAGCACACGCAGACTATAGAATGCTGTCTTATTATTGCTGTGGCGTTTTTCAGCCTCTAATAAATAAGAGCTCACAAGTTCACTGCCCTCGCCTGTTCAATGAGTGATTAAATTGATCTAGCTCCATTTATGTCATTGCTTCTTCATTGTGTGCTATAATTTCAAAATGGCAGGTGCGAGGCGATTTATAACGACACGTAATCACTTATTGTAACTTTTGGTTTCTTTTGCTTATGCCACGCTGCGAAGTATTAGCCAGTGCGGCCAGGTGACGCTGTAGACTCACTATATATGAAGTAAACTTTTAAAAATGCGAATTATCTCGAGCTAAAGAAAGAACCGTGTAGAATAACGGAAACAATATATCAAGAGAGGACACTAGTACGACAACGCGGGGATGAGTCACTTCCTTTATTGCTTTCACTGGCTCTCTCAGGACAAAGACACACTCCGCTGTAACTTAATCCTAGGGTACTGACCTAGCAAAAGGTGAACGAAATGGCTTTGTTTCCAGAAGTGCCATGCATGGCTACAGAAGTGTGGGCGTATAGACGACTGTGCTGCACATAGACAGCAGTTTGTATATAGAAACGAACGGATAGCTATAGGCAAAGCGCAGTAGATTGCAGATGCTGTAAATATTTTACCAAAGTATGTCACCATTTCTTCGCGTCACGTCTCGCAGGAAGATTATACGACATATGATGACCGTAATCCTAGGCTCATGCACCCCGTTGTAGATACGCAGCAGTGATACACTAATTTTATGTAATGTGCGAAACTGCTGAACGAATGCGTATACTCACCAGTTTTATTGCAAGGGTTAGAGAGGAGAAAGAAACAAAACACAAGCAGCTGCTATGAGGGATCGGACCGATAACCACTATTCGGAGGAGGTGAGGCCGTGGGATAGAAAGTAATTTAAACATCGTAGTAATTAATTGGTTGGAGGTACATGCTTCTATCCGGTTGCTTTACAATAATGATGAGGAAGAAGACAAAAAATATGGGGATCACGACTGGGTAATAACGACAACATAAGTGAGAGGCAAAACACCAACGAATCCTTGCTACTTGTAGGGACTTTCGGTCAATGAAAGGAATATCAAACCTACTTCGAAGTCATTAGATAAAAATTGTGGGGGTTTTACTAACCAGAATCGCGATATGATTATGAGGCACGTTGGGAGGGAGGGATCCAGGAATTTCGGCCACCTGGGGCGCTTTAAAGTGCACCTAATTGTTAGTACACGGGCGTCCAGTATTTCACCTTTATCGAACTGCGTCCGCCACAGCGGAAATACTTAACGAAATAAGGAGATTAAGTGCAAATGTCAACAAGAAACTTCCGCTTAGTAAAACGTGAATTCGGACAATACCAAACGAATGTTTAGCAACCTGGGGCTCGTTATTATAATTCGTTCTAAGTTATCAAGGTTATCTTTACCGCCAGAAAACGATACTGAACGTTTTGCTCAAAATTTAGTCTTTAATATCGACGTTACCCTTAAGACATCGAAGAATAAGCGACAGTACTAAAGAGTTCGCACGCGGTAATGAATTCTTCTAAGGTCGAAGGCGTGTGCGATGACTTTAAATTTCGGTTCATACTTCTTCGCTGACTCAAGTGTCGTCGCATGTTTTCGGGACTATAGCTCTCGCTGAGAACATACTTGACGAACCTATTTCTTGAGCATCGCTCAAATGACGCGCTTTCATATCTGCGCACTTTTGGTTGTTTTCTTTGTTTTTCATTCATGATTATAAATTCTAAGGCATAATAGGTTCTTCTCGCATGAATGTTTCTTCTATTGTTTTGAAGCAATCAGCGTTCCTCGGAAACGTGACGCTGCTTAGGTATGTGTGTTTTTATTTCCAAACATGTTTTTACCGCACCTTTTTGATCGCTGTGTTAGCGCCGCTAATTAAAAACGTAACTATAGCGGTCGTTCCGTGTACAAATACAACCGATGAGCGAAGCTTCTTATAGATATCAGACACAAATGATTATGCGCCGGATATCGCTGTTGGCTTTTGCGGAAGCGGTAGGGTGGGTAACGGGCATGTAGGTAGCGGATGGGGAGGGCGTCTGCTGCGTTAGCGTGGTCAGGAACGACTGAGCGAATGGGTGTACTGTGTAATGTTTTAATACGCATTCTATTAAATATGTTGAAATAAAAAAGAGGCATGGTCGTGCATTCATGCAGGAAGTTTACCTCGCAGTTCAGTTCCTTAAAGCTCGCTTCTCTGTAGAATACCTGTACTCAGTAACGCGCAAGGTGCTTTATAAGGGCCTACTGAGTACAGTCTTCCCACCTCCATTGTACCGTTCACTGTACGCCAATCTTCCTGGTCACGATGTGTTGAAGCGAGTGCGCAAAATGTACATTCCACCGAATTCAAAAACATTCTTCTGTAAACTCCACTCTGAAACATTGGCGGTAAACACATGGTTAGAAAGAAAAGGTATTTTCATTCCGTCTGTTAACTGCCGTCTATGTGATGTGCCGGAAACGATTGAACATTGCTTTGTTAGCTGCAAAGATGCCATACTATTTTGGGATGTCCTTCAGCGAGCACTGAAAAAACGTTTCGTCATTAATTCTCACACAATACGTTATCTTCTGCCAGCAACACTTGATGAAGTACCATATGATATGTTTTTCCTCATGGGTTTGCACAGCTTGTGGAAGACACGAATGCAAGACCGCAATGCAGAGCCCACCACCTCTTCAAGCGCACACTTCATTCAAATGGCTATCCACCTAAAAAACATCTACGACGAGCCAGACTTTAGACCGGACTGGTACTCCGTCTTAGAGAACTGTTTGACCTCACCCCTTTTTTGTTTGTATAACACGATGTGAAGAACTCTTCATGTGAGGAACTCACGCTGTGTTAGCCATTTAGTGTTTATGAGTAACGCTTGAGCGCTTACTTTGGCGATTTGATTGTACTTTTGTTCGCTTGATATTGTCTTTATTGCCCAAGTACTTTAATAAATACCATGAAAAAAAAGCGGCATGGTCGTGTGTAGAACATCCGCTTGCCACGCAAACGACCCGGGTTCGATCCCCATTTGAACCCAAACAACTGTGGTTCGGTCCCCACTCTGCTCCTAAATTTTTTATCAAATTATTTTTATTTCCATCGTTATCGATTTTTCGGTCACGCATAAGATGATGATTTTTCGCTCACAGCCAAATGCGCCGGCGCCGTAATTTCTGCGAAACGAACTCTCTAACGCTATCGCGTTAATACGAATAGTATTTTTTTCCCACTTTTTTCTCACTTTCCCTGCGCAGAAAAGTGGAGCGGGTTCAACATAGTTAACCTCTTTGTTTAACCTTTATAACATCTCTCCCCTTTCCACGCAGCTCTTACGTCCGAAATATGCGGAAGATATATTCGAAAGATGTTCCACGTGATTAGTACTCCGGCATCAAGTATTTTTTTTGCTGTTGGCGCTGTTTTTCAACCTATAGGCTTCTGGTGAGAGAATATTTTTTCTCGGAACCACTGAAGTTCGTGCATGCTCCAGTGAGGCGCGAGAACAAAGGTCAAAAGAAAGAGAGACGGAATTTCTCTCGTGCCGTTTAGATACGCATTTAGAGCCGAGGAATGCTGGTGCACCTGCGCGCTGGTACCGTGAGCACATTCCACAACGGAATGTATGCAACTCGTGGAGCATTTGGTCGGAAAACAACGCCATTAATCACCGAACATACAGCGGAAAAGAAACAGATTTAGAAACACTGGTGACTATACTATGTCAATATCTTCACATATATTAGCTCTGACGTCAGTGTCTGCTTCAACTAAGTAAAGGAATGCACAGAAGTCGCAGGTTGTGAGTCACGTTAAGTGTCATACGACTTTTGTACGGGTCATATGAGAGAGAGCCATACAATACGGTCGCCATGAAATGCACGCTATAGTGAAGCACGTCCATCGAGCTGTGGGATAACTACGGCAACTCGATGACAGCAGTAGGAGCCTGATGTTGTACTATTATGTATGTTGATGTTGTTCTAGATTTAGGCGCACCTAAAAAGGTTATCCTGAGCCTATTTGCACGCAACAGCTCAGGGTAACCTTTTCAGCCCTGAATTTTTAAGGGGTACAGATTCTTGTTTTTTGTTGTTCATTTGGCTTTACTACCACCCCAAGAACACAAAGATAATTTATTATGAGCACTCCATAAGTATACAAGTAAAATGGCGCCATGTCCTATTTATACTGTATAGTAAACAGGAGATCTTGAGTTCCCCTCTGTAATATGAAAACCCTGAAGGTAGAATAAATAAATAAATAAATACTTAAATAGGACACCAGGACTTAGTGATTTTAAAAAGAGATATAGTGAGTTAAAGTACTTATTTTACCCTGCTGACCCGTGTAATTGTTGTAAAACTAGCACTTAGTTACCATGTAGACGGATAAAATGTCAGAATATTACAGTTCCTGTTGTGATAATGCTACCTCAATATAACGTCAAGTTTTCTGAAAAAAAAAACTGTCATAATATGACAGTTCAAGCAGTGGCTATGCTACCGGACTATGCCGTTAAATTTTCTGAGATAAAAATTTTGAATATGTATAATACTTTCTGTTGTGAAAATTCCACTTCACTATCCTGTAGCTTTCTGAAATCAGAATTTAAAATATCGCAGTTGCTGCTATGACAATGTTACCTCACTATTTCGTAAAGTTTCCTGTGATAATATTTCACAACATCACAGTCCCTGTTTTGACAATGCCTCACTATGCCATAAAGTTTTCTGAAATTAAATTTGTGTAGATCACAGTTTCTGTTGCGTCAATGCCACCACAGCGCCGTAAGGTTTTCTGGGATAGTGTGCTGCAATTTTTTAAAGCGACTGCATTTCTTAGTCGGCCTAAGTCAAGCATCCGGCGTTGTCCGCGGTGGTGTCCACGTACCGGCTTTAGGTTTTATCTCTCCGCTCTCACTCTCTTTCCCATAGCAACACCTGCGGGCGTCGCGCTTATTTTCGCCCCTAGCAACCGCAGCATATGGTGCGAGAAAGTGTAAGAGAGGGTAGGTGCAGTGCTTCACCACACCTTCTCTCGCCATTCGCTCCACCCTGCGCCCCACTCTCCCGTCCGCTCTCTCGACCGTTCGCTGGCTGGGCGCCTCTCAAGAACATCCGGAAATGTGTGCTAGAGACGCCGCCGCTGTGAAACGTCAATGCCAAGCCGATAATGCTAGCGCCCCACTCCTCTACCGCTCGCTCCTCACTTTCGACCGTTCGCTGGCTGGGCACCTCTCAAGGCGGTGGCAGAAGTTGGTGAAGGCAACGGTAGAAGTCGGTGACGGCAATGGTACCCTCTCTCGGCGCAAGAAATGCCTTCGCATTTTCTCACGATTTTTTTTTCGGTGAAGTGGGGGCATTTTTAGGGGCGTAGGCCGTCCGTCTAATGTATAGTAGTCACCTCTTGTTTTAGTCCTTGGAATGTGCGCTGGATGGCGGTATTTGTATATTATGAATATATGATTAAAATATGCGAGATGGCGGTATTTAGTGTGTTCACAAGATGGACGGACAGATGGACGGACGGACAGACATACATACAGATAGATAGACGGACGGACATACATACATACAGATACACAGACGGACGGACGGACGGATGAGTGGATGAATGAACGGATGGACGCGACCAGTGTATTATTCACGGTTTGCCAATCACCATTCACTCCGTGGATATGCTGTGATTTTTCTATAACTTGAGGGAACAGCGAAGAGGGGAGAAATTTTTTGGAGACATCTGTTAGCAAATCATACTCAAATACGCAACGCCAAAAGTTTAAGAAATAGGTCATCCTCACTACATATAAGTCAGTACACTTTATTTTCCCGGTATTTTACTGATTTTCACGGCATTTCTTCTTCCTAGTAGAGCCCCCCGCGGTGGTCTAGTGGCTAAGTACTCGGCTGCTGACCCGTGGGTCACGGGATTGAATCCCGGTGGCGGCGGCTGCATTTTCGATGGAGGCTAGAATGCTGTAGTTCCGTGTGCTCAGATTTGGGTGCACGTTAAAGGACCCCAGGTGGTCACTACGGTGTCTCTCATAATTAGATGGTGGTTTTGGGACGTTAAACCCCACATATCAATCGATCTTCTTCCTAGTAAACGTGCTATGGTGTAAGAAGGGATCACGAATAATAACGGTTTGGGTTTACGTGCGAAAACCGCGCTATCATAAGGAGGCATGCCTTAGTAGAGCGTTCCGCGAATTTCAAACTTATGGTGTTTTCGTGCAAAGATATCGCACAGTACGCGGTAAAAAAATAATGCCGTAAGTAAAAAATGGTACATCACACCAACGTATACCATTGAAATTTAATAAAGCTGAAGATTGTTTTTGGTTTTGTTGTCTACGTCGAGCAGCTTACAGCCCTTATTTTGACGAAAACAAGGTTTAGAAAAACACTTATGGCCTTCTCCAAAACTAGCTCATTCTAATGAACAACTTCGCAGTACTACTCTGTAGTATAGCCTGAAAAAACTTTCAGAAGTGCGCTTATGACAATTATCTTGTCGAGTGCGTTATTTACTTCATCAGTTTTGCGCATTTTTCGAAGCGAACGTCACTGGTCAGGTGTGTGGGCTTCTTCCTAGTATTGGTAGATGGAATGCCATGTGCGTATTAAGCGAGCACTCAACTGCGTATTCCTTTCTTTTTAGGCAGGAAGAATAAGTCAAATACCATTGTAGGAAATATTAATGTATTCTGTGCATTCTTATAGTAATAACGCCCTCGGCAAGGCGAACAGCTCTGCATGCTGTGAGCGGTGGCTCGGTATGCCAAGAAAGACGTAAACAGGAACGGCGACTATGGGGCGGCGTTTTTGTGACGGAAACACCACTACGACAGACTCCCGTGACGTCCCAAATATTTCGCGGCAGAAGCTGATAAACTTCGTAATTACCATTCGAAAATACGCCATTTTATTTTGTAAGTACGTGGCAGTGAGTCCTGGTGATATATAGGTTTTTTTTCAGCATACGCATAAAAAAGAACGTAAATAAAATCGATTTCATATGTGATTTTCATGTTTAACATCACTGAACCTAGTGGTATGCAAGGTAAAAAAAACTATGTGCATGCGCCCGTTTCTCTATTTCCACTAATAAGCCATCACCTCTATCTTCCGAAAAAAATGCAGAGAACGTGTCAACTGACTTGGCAGTTGTTTTAGTAACCCTTTAGTACAAAAAGTGACCTGCAAAAAATAAAAATGTGTAGGAACAATTATTTTCGTGCACAAAATACCACTACTAGAAGGTCAATGAAATTGGGAGGAATGTATGACAGCAGCGGATACGCATCAATACATATATATATATATATATATATATATATATATATATATATATATATATATATATATATATATATATATATATATATATATATATATATATATATATATAACGAGGCAACAACACGTACTATCTCATTCGAGGAAAATTCCACAGACAGAAGTTCAGGGCAGTGCTGCCAACAACATTTCTTCTTCTTTCAGATTAGAAGCTCAGTTATTTAAAGACGTTGGCTAGTAATTTCAACCCAGCCGACGTATGCAGCTTGAAGTAGTCTACAACCACTAAAAGATACATCCGTATATAGTCGCGATCATTTCGTAATTTTCACATATATTTAAAGACCCTGACAGAAGTTATGGTCCAGTGTGTTTTTCTGGATATCCGAAGAAGGTGCGTCAACTGAAAGGAGGTTTCATGAGCAGTTTCCAAACCATAGACCACGAAGAAATTGTCAAAACGTGAGTATTCATTGACGGGACCACTGATTCTGCGTAAGAGATGAACCGACCATGGAGGCAAACCCCAGTTGGTTGGCTGGTTAGACCCAAGAGGAATGGCTCAACCCACCACGGGGGATCGGCAATGAATCGCGCGGCAGTGGGATTTTGGGGTTCGGGTCGCAAACCCCGGATCCTCGTGTAGCGTTAGGTCCGATTCGTCCTCCTCTTCGCTGGGCATGTATGAGAGTCTGGTAGGTGAAGCATGGCGCCTCTATGGACCACCATGCATCAACTTGGCTGAATTGCAAGTCGAGTTTGCCCGCGGGCCAGATCGAAGGCTGCGTGACTTGATCTCCCGATCTGCTGATCACGAAGGCGCGCTAACGAGCACGCCCTTGCAATTCAAAAAATAGATATGGAAGCTGCCCGCGCTTGGAAGCAACGCGTCCCGGTATCTCCACATTCCGCGCGGGCTTAAAAGCATATTTGGAGCAACAGAAAGCTTCTCGCGGGGGCACGCAACATACGCTGTGAGCGTATGTTGCGTATCTACTGCCTATACGCCTACTATACGCCGTATCTACTGCCTATACGGGATGGACGGGGCCTCGGATGGAAGAAGTCGAGCGAACAAATAAACAAACGAATCTAAACGCTCTGGCTTGCTTCCACGACGCCAGTGGTGTGCGTACATACGTGTGACTCAACCCGCCACGTCGTGATGCAAGACGCCACCGCGCGGCAGTCCTGAAAGAGAACGGCGACCTGTGTCCCTCTCGGCGACATTCTTTCTTTTACTTCATCGGGTACTGATCCCTTCCGTCGACTACTCGTCGCCCCGAACGAGGCAGAGCCAGCGTACTGGTGCCATCGACGAAAGGTCAGCGGCGAGCGAGACTTCCTTTTTTTCTTTTTGGCCAAAGCGAAACAGCAGTTGCTGACTGCTGGCTGGCAAAACAGAAAGAGCGACACCGTCCTCAAGCCTCCCCGGACACCTTGCTCGCCGACTGTGGTTTTGTTGTAGGCCCGTTCCCGCGACCTATGAATGCTATGCGCCAAGCAACCGGCAGATGCGCGAGGCATCGCCTGCTGCCGCCTTCCGCCTCGCAGTCCGTCGGCGCCACCTCGGCAACGCGTGAGGAGCCCTCCTGCCACCGCTCGCCGAAGGGCGGAGCGGCGTGGTGCGAGAGAGGGGGGGAAACAGCATTCCAGTTCAACGACGCACGCACACACTCCACGGCTTGTGGCTGCTCCTTCTTGGCGCGCGCTTTCACACAAAGGGCCCGAGGGGAATTCCTCTGCATGCCGCGCCGGTCGCGTCTCCCGCGGGTTCCTCGGAAAGCAGCGGCGACTGCTGCGCCCGCTCCTCTCCTACGGGCGGCAACCGCATTCCTCGCGCAGCTGCCGTCGCCCGCCGCTTTGCCCCCCCCCCCCCCCCTCCGCGATACCTTTCCCGTGCAGTTACGGCAATGGCCAAACGTTGGCACACGCTGCCACGTCCCGCCGCTCGGCCCGCTGCGCGACGTTGTTCTATTCATATCCACCAGGGAGCGCCAGGTCGTAATGTGCCCGTCCCGTCCGCCTACCCGTGCCGCATCGAGGAATGCGAGGCGTGTGTCCGACGATTGAACGAAACTGACGACGTGCAGCGCGAGCGAGCGTAGCTGAAAAGGAAGGGGAGACCTGCTCTCTGGGGGTGTGTGCTGCTGCGTGGTGCCCGGGAGGGGGGGAGGAGACACCGACGCGAGGGCTACTTCGATGTGATCGCATTGTCCGACAAGGAGAGGTGATGGGAGGAGAAGGAAAGCAGACGAACGAGTCTGCGCTACGAACTTAGCTAATTTTCGTAGAAGCTGAATACTCTCAGGTAGAAGTGAAGCACACGCCTGCTGAACTGGTGGTTTTATATCGTAGTTAACTGGGGTTCACTTACAATACTTTACGCAGCTCCTTCCTTCAAATGCCTGCGCTGCAATGTGTTCAGTTACGTTCTCCGACAGTTGCTGAATCGTGACATTGCACGCATTGTTTTCAGGGCCGGCACCGTGACCCGGAATACGGAATAATATGCCGCGTTTGTCTTGCCTGAATGGTGAATTCCGCCAGTCACTCGACTAAGTGAATGTGCCTGGAACTACGAGCACATTTCATTGGCCATTTCGGTAAAGTCAAGACAACGTTACATGATTTGGGTGCACGTTAAAGAACCCCAGGTGGTCTAAATTTCCGGAGCCCTCCACTACGGCGTCTCTCATAATCATATAGTGGTTTTGGGACGTTAAACCCCACATATCAATCAAGACAACGTTACATGGCTGCGCAAACGGAATAGTACGCCATTGCATCGTTAATCCGTGTCAAGTCTCATGCATTAAAATCAGTTTTCTGTTATGGATAATTATCACGTTGAGCAGGGCGACTTTATATAACTGCGCATCGAGTAAGTACCCTACCCTGCTGTGCTCTGTCCAGTTCCCATCCCTGATCTAACGGAAGCCCAGGAATGCTGGACAGAAGAGACTGCCTTTTTTTTGTGTGTTTTAAGGCCGATCAAGTCGGCGCGCATTGTATACAGTGGTTCTGAGCGCAGGCGCTGATGTAACGAGGCTATCGGAGTCCACTTATCGGCCCTATCGTGTGGTATATGGGCATTTCAAAAAAAAAAAAGAAGAAAAGAAAGTCGTGCCAGACAATTAAGGAGGACGGAGTTCCAGCGAGGTCACAGTGAGGCGTGTAGCGAGTCTGCAATATGATATCCCGCTATTAAACTGAAAAAAGAGATAAGAGATATTAATTTCGCCGTGTTAAGTGTGGAATATAAATAGCATTGCTGACATCATAGGGACATTGACATTGCTAACATCATAAAGAAGTCATGTATAGTGTCCGCCACTCTATTCAATTGCCCAGTATTTAGTATTGTTTTCGCTTGCGCATATTTATCTTCTACTGCTTACCGTGCGCAGTAATGTATCTGTGTACACAGTGGGGTAACTTTAACAATTTTCAATACAATGTTCAATATGTTTTAGGCGGCTAAACAGTAAATAGGAGGAAAAATAGCATACAATAGTGCTATAGCGCGAGTTCGCGGTCGACAACCCTGTTTACTAAATGCAGGCGCAGCATCGGCGGTAGTCTCCTACGCACGCCGGCCCTCCCCCGCACCCCAGTGCCGCCCGCGCTCTCATGCACACCTGAAGTCAAGGATGCGATAAACAGACACACATAAAAGAAAATTCCAAGGAAAGGTCCATACTCTGCCGGTTCTCCCAAGCCCATAAACAGCGGAAATTTACTGCTATTCGGTATGACGTCTGCACGACGCTGTAAGGTATATACGGGGGTGGGTGGCTTTCCACTTCTCTTGGGCCTTCTCTTCCCACGACAACCAAGCTATACCAATTCATTGACTGAACTCAGCGAACATTATCGCGTAGCAGTCTTCGGGCCCTACTCAGACAACACTCGTGTAGTAGACGAACCGCCACAACTCTCCATTATTGCCCTCCGATATGCCCGTCTCCGCTCGCCATTTCAATGATAATTTTTTTTTTCGATCTTCAAAATTCCGTAAGTGGAAGTGCTTTTGGGCTGTCCTAGGTCATGAATGGTTCAATGAATTATGTGCCCTTATCGCTCACCCACTTTCTTGTTCACTCAAATAGAATTCTGATTTAAATGTTAATGTGCTCACCACGAAAATATCGCATAGTGATATTAGTTTATATGGTACCGTATGGCCCTTAGTAAAGCATATCTTGTGACTGTACAGGATTACGGTAACAGCTATGGCGTTCATCCAAAGTCTAAATGTAAAAAAACAGGAACACATAAGGCAAAGTGCTGCCAGCTATCCCACTGCGCTAAGCTTCATACAAATGTTTATCCCAAGAGCATGCCCTGGTATACCTCAGCGGAAATTAATAAAACAACGAAAGTGTACAAAAGATCCCCGCTTCAATACAGATATTTCGAAAATTGTATGAAAGGGGGAGAGCGGAGAATAACGAGGTATGCAGGATAAGTGTGTAGGCGAGAAGAGGGGTGTTTTAAATCCTTCATCAGCACGATCAAGATCATGACTTTATTAGATAGACTTTGGAAAAGTTTCATTTCTCTCCGTCTGAGGCGTGTCTGGCGTTTGTAAACAGTGGAAACTCGGATAGCGCACAACCATCTTCTCACGCACTAGCAGCGCTTTCGCGATGTTGTTCGCACATCTTTGCTCTAAAAAAGACCAATTTTACGGCTCACTTTCCTCTCCGTCTTGAATGGAGCGGAACCAGAGCGGAACGCCGTAAGCTCGTTGTACGACTTCCCAACGAAAGGTTTCGAACGCAGTTGCAAGGCATTTTTCTGGGGACCTTGGCGATCACTCGCAATGACAAGCAAGCGTCGTAGACAAGGGAAATACACTCTAAGAAACGAAATGGTATTTGTTGCTCTTTCCTGCGATCCACGACTTGTAACGCGTATGATTCCATTCCAGGAGACACATGAGCTCTCTTTTGTGTCCCACTATACTCTCTCAAGGGAGTATAATAATCTCCTGAGAGAGTTCACGTGTCTTTTTAAAGATAGTCGTATACTTAGCAAGCCAGGACTCACAAGTAAATAGTCAAATAACCTTTTTTTTTTTTGGTTGGGGTGTACTTAGGGAGTTTAAAAGACGCAGCGCGCCCATAGAGACAAAGCCAGCCTCGCTTGTGTTCCCTTTAGTTCCCGTTTCGGCGACGCCCCGACTCTCGCCAAACTTCGGGCACTCTGTAGCAAAAGAAATAATAACAGCGGTGAGATTTTTTTTCCGTGAAACAAAAAGGAAACAGTGGCACAGAATCTTGTGCGGGGCAGCGCTACAAACATATATTGCTCAATATTTTCTGCGGCAAAATTACGATCTATATCGATCAAGTCGAGTCGATGTAACATCCCTGAAGCTAAGTGTCATGAACAGCAAGTTTTAAAAAGGTATTACTGCCTGACTGTAAATGAATAGAAAACTCAATGTATTGTAACAATAGTAGTAGTATTCGTAAGATCAATAATAATAATAATAATAATAATAATAATAATAATAATAATAATAATAATAATAATAATAATAATAATAATAATAATAATAATAATAATAATAATAATAAGGATGATAAATATGTTGGCGATTTTTTCTCACCTTATACTCTTCTTATCTCTTATTATTCTATTTTGAATGACTCGCACTGCGCTGGACAGGATGGTTCACTGGCTATTCCTTCAGCAGAATGGTTATTTAACACTAAACAGAAAGTTCTGCATTTGATACATTCGTTTTCTTTTTTTTTTCTTAATATTGTTCCTGTAGCCATCGTGTCTTCATTCTCTGTCCCTCAATATGCCAAAATTTTCGTGCAAAAATGTCCGCGATCGTAAAGCATATGCGATGTCCTCATTCTTGAGCTGTGCCATTAAGTGATGGGTGCACACACGGTGATTTCCGACCGATTTATGGCGAGAACGAATGCGCCCGAGCCGAATGTTTACAAAACTTTCATATAACCATATAATGAGAAACCGCTATATTCAGCCAAGCCCGGGCTAAGTCACAATGATGATGATATGTTCAGATGACGAAGAAGTACCAAGGATGATAACGTGTAAAGAGAATGACGAGTCATTCGCTTGTCGCGCTCACACTAATTCCCTCGCGTGGTGGAAGCGGCCACCTGAGAATATGATGAAGTGAGCAGCACATAATGCTTTAAATGAGATACATGCACTCTCTCTGTCCCATGGCAGCGATGGTCAGGAAGAGTGCTATAGGAAGAGAAACGCGGTAATTGACAGAGGATGTCTGTTCGACCCCCTTGTACGACCCAATAAAGCGATTGCTGATGAATTTGCCGAGGACGCGCAGTGGAGAAGAACTTCGTCATGCGGGAAAAAAGTCACAGCACGACGAGACGAGTCGTAGCGAGACTTTCGAGTTTCCTGGGAGATGCCGCGGTGTTAACGCGGGCCAGGTCAGGTGGCGCTCCAAGTATTTGCGCGAACACACACACACACACACACACACACACACACACACACACACACACACACACACACACACACACACACACATATATATATATATATATATATATATATATATATATATATATATATATATATATATATATAGATATATATATATATATATATATATATATATATATATATATATATATATATATATATATATATATATATATATACTGTAGACATATATACCCGATTTGTGGGCTGAGCTAGTGCCCAAAAAGAAGCGTTTAATGATAGCGAAACATTGATTTTGCTCGTCTTAGTACTTAGTACCGCTTCAACGCATTACACGAGATAAGCAGCACACAATGTATGACTATATAGATTACCCAACGGAAATTCCTGCGAAGGCTTACATTCCAACAAGCATTGCATCAGGATTCCACGTACAGGCGACATTGATAAACGAATAGGTGGGAGGTTCTTTAGGCTTAGACTGAAAAATAAATAAATTGAAGCTTGATGTGCGCGAGCAGTTGGGTGTAATCAAACGTGCTACACCATTCCTAGCAACTTCTGTTGTAAGAATAACTAAACCTATGGGAAGATCCTAAATAGACGATGTTCGAAGATTTAACCTAACAAATGTCTTAACGGTTTATTTCTAAAACCCCGTCTGATATATACAACCGTACAAATACTATTACTATAGCAAATGGGTCAACACGAGCCTACCTGTAAAAGTTTCAAGAGCTATAACTTTCTGTAAAATCAAAACTGTATTTAGCGGATCGTCTTCAAGACACCGCAGCAGGTACGTTCTGCTCGTTGTCTTGCGTTTATAAATGCGCAGTTCCGCTAACCAAGTCTCGAATTTTGTTCGCGATACGGGTAGGTCAAATCGAAAAGTGAAGTGCACGGTAAGTAGCGGTTAATACTTCGCAATAAAAAAGGAAAAAACGCTATAATTAGTTTAGTAAGTTATACCGCTCTAAGGGAGGTGCGCTTAGTCTGAAGAATTATAATTCGTGACAATACCCGTTTCGCGTGCCTTTGGAAAACTTGTCACGCAATCAGGGATACCAACAAAAGTTGTAAATAATTCATTAGTGAGAGGCACAAGTTGTCTCGCACGATCAATTCAATCTAAAGCCGGCCTCGTGTGCCCTGATCAGAGGGCGTTCGGTTCCGGAAATGTTGCGACGCGCCAATAAAAGGGCATTTCATGCGAGTTTGGACGTTGTAAACGTTGCGTGTGCGTGCATACGTCGCCTCCTTAGAGCAAAATTTGAGCTTTCTTGACGTACTACGTCCGCACGATTCGAGCACGTCCAACCGCGACACACGCTGTGTATCATACGTGTGTATCATACACGCTGTGTATCATTTATGCAGACAAGTAGCAAAGGTAAAATGACGCAGATAATTTCCTCTCTGAAGAAAAGAGGGGAGCAGGGCGGGGGAAACAGAAACGGGCTGTTTCGCATTCTATTTTAGGGGGTAAACCCCGGCTCGGAGATTGAAACAGTTTTGAAAGAGGAAGGTGAGAGAAGAAAGTTTGCTATCTGGACCGACATCGCTGCTGGGGCGAGGGTTACACCAGAAAGTGCGTGAAGCTCTCGGAGAAGGAGTGCATTGCACGTTGTCGTGATGCTGCCTATATGTCGTCACATTTATCCTGTACACTACGTATGCATGTATACACTACGAATCTACGTTGTGTGCATAGGAAAAGCGGGGAAATATGAACATATGTTCATATTTCCCCGCTCATATATATCAGGTATTATGCCATATGGCATAATACCTGATACGTCTATACACTGTGCTATAGATTATAACGTGCATCGGACTGGCTCGCTGGATTTCGTGCCGACTGGCCGTGCCCCCGCGATGTCCGACGACAGCGCAGCTCTAGCCGACTGGGCTCCCCCCTACGCCATCTTTTGGCGCCAACAAGAGCTCTCGCCGAGTGGTGCCCCGTTCTCGGACTCCTGCGATCGTGTCCATCTTTTCTGTCTCCTCTCTACTCCCGTCGTTTTCCGTCGTTCGCTGTCTCTGCGCCTCGCTTTCTCCTTCCTCTCTTTATCTATTCACCTTTTAATCATATCCTTTTTATTCCTCCTTACCCCCATCCCTCGTGAGCTATTGTTGAAATGTCGCACTCTGATGCAGACAGTTACGGGGCTCACTTTTATCTTCTTTTTCTCTTTAAGAAGCACATAAGATTATAACGTGCGTCCTTATTGTATGGAATATTCATATCCAAGCTCCGTTGTCCCGTCTTCTAGCGTGTTCTCATGCACTTTCGAAGCCAAGCACATGTGTACATGACATGAGCATAGGCAAACATTAATTTTTTTTCGGGACGGGCATCACCAGCAAGCAGATTTGGTCGAGTGTCACTTTGTGCTCTGTGTGCCATGGGGAAAAAAATTCGGGGGGTGGGGCGAGCATGGGCTAAGTGTATATACTACCCCTGGATATACGCCTTTAATACATGAAGCTATTTGTACCAGAAAAGGGAGAATGGCACTGTTTGTACCGTTTCTTCGCTACATGTCGAAACGCGTACACGCTAAAAAGTTTTTTGAAGAAACTGTGCAGTTACCCCAAAAAGGGCTCTTTACTCCCCCAAAAGACGTAATGTGCGCAAAAGATTGTACATGCGTGGCAAGTACACATGGGCACTTTCCTCCTTGTGGAGTAAAGTGCCCGTTTTTTTTTTTTTGAGTAATTACAGGAGTGTTGGCACCGTGCGCAAACGACCCATCTTTCCTGTTTCCTTTCAAACGGTGCCGTAGCGGGGTGTGGTGTAGTGGTAAGTGTACGCGTATTCTGAGTGGTCATGAGTTCGATACCCGTGTGTCTGCCGCAAATTTTCCGAAATTTATTCTTGAATGTGATGCTTGCGCATCGATTGTAAATATATAATCAAACGCCTGCACGCACTTCGAAAAGGTTCGTTAGGTCAACCAAAACCTGATTTTAATTTTGCGCAAAATAGCTGTCGCTCCTTTGAGTAGTAACCGCAAGAGCACTTTTTCTCCTTCGCAGTTACTCCCCAAATGGTGCAGTGGGTGTGGCAGGTTAGTTACTTCTCTAAAGGAGCAACCTCGATACCCCTTTTCCTCCTTTACTTCTTAGAGTGTTTAACGCATGAAGCGCACGTCCCTATGTGCATTCGACTCACAAATGCAGTTATTTTCCTTATAGTGCTTCAGTCGGCTTCCTTCCCTGTAATATCCATCAATTGTGTCAACCTCCAAGTTAACTTGGGCCGGTTAAGTCCCTCTCGTATAAAATTTGGTGCAATCGGCGCAAGCATCACGTGCTCAATCTTTGTCCTTCATCCAGCAGTCGGTCCTATGTATACCATATCGCAAGACTAAAGCGCGCGGAGATTATCCCAAAGATTAGTGGTCTATAGTCTTCCTTCATAACTTCTTCCCGGGTGCTGTGTCACGTTTTGTATTTCTAAAAACATTTCCAACCTATTCGAAGTCCCATTAGTTTCTCTAACAATGATCAGTGTCTGCGTGAAAAATGCGTGATCGCCACACAAAACTCACAACTGCCAAACGAGGAATCAGCAGACATGCATTGGTGCAGGTTTAAACGTGAATCATGCCAATTTTTCCCTTTCTTCCTGGTTCTATCATGCTAGTTTTTTTTCTTCGCTGGTTCGATCACGGCCGCGGTGGTTTCATTTAGGTGGAGGTTATGGGCAGAAACAGCGCACAAACTCACGGGACGAAGAGAAGAGACACAAACAAGCGCTTGTTTGTGTCTCTTCGTCCCGTGAGTTTGTGTGCTGTTTCTGGCCATAATGTATCACCAACTAGCCCAACTTTCAGTCTTGCTTATGTGGAGGTGAAATGTTAGAGGCCCGTGTGCTGTGCAATGTGGGTGCACATTAAAGAACACCGGATGGTTGAAATTTCCGCAGCCCTCCACTATACGGCGTCTCTCATAACCATATCTTTGTTTTGAGACGTAAAACCCCAATATTAGGGTTACTGTTACGCCACCTTTCTCCGCCATACCTACAGATAGGCAAGCTCGGATGACGGCCACCAGTAGTCGTTTTTTGTTTCTTCTGCGAAAATGCAATCCTTCTATACGCGCTGTTTGTAACACGTATTTCACACATTCCCCTTGAGCAGCCAGTAATAGTATTCCACGCGCGTAATGCAGCTCCGTTACGACAGCTCGCTTCGATGAGTTTTTTTTTAGTTTATTTAATACCTGAGAATTTCCGCCAGGCTCGCCCAGAAGAAGAACGGAAAAAGAAGAACGAAAGAAATCGACGTGCTTTTCATTCATATACTGAAAAAGGCCGTTGCTAGCGCGTTTTCGCAGAAGCTATGCCAGCCATTTGCAGGTCCCTGCGGCATGATAATATTTTTAAATTTCACACACAGGTAATAATAATAATAATAATAATAATAATAATAATAATAATAATAATAATAATATTGCGCAAAATAATAATCAGGGTCATTCAGGGACAATCAGGGTCATTGCGCAAAATAATAATAATATACCGGGTCCAGCAATGTTTCATTAGTTAAGCTGTTCGAAACATATAGCTCGCTCTTTCTCTACAAACGGATACCGCTAGTAGAGGCTGACTTCATTAGCGCGAGAAATCACAATACTCGGTTAAGTTACAATAAATAAATGCCCCGTTTTAACACATTCACAATTATGTTACTGTACACGGGCACCAAAAATATACCGATATGTCCAAAAAAAAAATTGAGGCTAGCACCAATCTTGCAGAGAGACTGGCATGAATACATTTATGATGCGCGTTAAACTTTATATACGCTGTGGTATGTAACTAAAAAGCATTGCAGCAAGACGATTTGTGTGTGTTGTGCGTAAATGAATTCAGACCCAAATAAAGACAGCGCAAAGTTGCCACCGGGCCTGCACGCGGTGCTGCTCGGATTGCAGTTGGTATTATTGCATTAGAATTCGGGGGAAGCCAACTTTTTTGCCGTTGCAAACAACACAAGAATCGCCGAAAGAGGAGAGAAGGCGATACTCCGCATCCTCTGCGCGCACATGCAGCCACTACGGCATCACCGAGCACGAGCCATCTGCTTCGCTAGCCAGCGCAGTTCTTACGCACGAAAACAGAACCAAAAGCAAGACACGCTGAGCGCCCTTTCATTGGTCAGTCGTCGACGCGTGACTCGAAACTCCGTATTGAGAGTTCCGTGCGGCGTAACGGAACTTACAGCCTCGCTCGACCCCGTCCAGCCAATGCAAAGAGAGCGCAAACGCGCGGACGTTGTCGTGTTCCGCTCGAGCTGAACGGACATAAAAATAGTCCTAAGTTATTTCAATAAACTAAAATTTGCAAACTTGTACGTGTTAAATCACGGAATAAAAAGTGTACTTCTGTGCTTATAGGTTTAATTTTAACAGGAATTTTACGTTTCACATTAAGAACTACTTTCTGACGCGTAGCGAAAAGCGCCCGAGTAGGCACCATCCGGTTTCGCAGCGCAACCAACGCTGCACGCAACTCCCCGGGAGTCGCTGCTCTCTGCGCTAAGCCTGAAATTCCAGAGGGAGAGAATGCGCTTCCTTCCTCCTCGTAAGCGTTTATCCGTGGGCGAATTCCAAACATTTCTTTTCTTTCCGTGTCTTTAGTGTGCTTTATTGCTCGAACACGTTTCGTTTCTGCGCTCTCATTTTTGAGTTTTCTCGCGAACCCGACTAACGCGTACGACTTCGACCCAAGCCTACGAACAACTCTGCAGCATTAGGTAAGCCCCACCAGTGGTGTTCTGTTGCCCGCTTGGCGAGCACGGGACGGAAGGCGCTACAGCGGCCCCGGAGCACCCCCATCACGAGCGACGAGGATAGGCCTAAAGCCAGTTGACTGAGGAATGCGCACGTAATCGTGGACGCCCGAGCGGACTGCGGATGCTTTGGATGATGTGTCGACTCGACTAGTGTGCATGAGGGTCCTTCGTGAGGTGTGTTTGCGACGATCGCTCTTGTCTTGCCCCGTGACCAGCACATACGGGCCCTTATGCGTCCCGTGCGGGAAACGAAAATGGAGCAGAGCGTGCTACGTTTCATACATTGAGGAAGACAGTGTGGCCTCCAGGGTCTCGACGGCGCAAGCTCGGTTGGAGGTCGTGTGTCTGCGTGCAACCCCTGTGTTACATCTGCGAGCTGTCATTCGCGTTTGTATGAAATGCGTGTTCAAATGTGCGCGTTAAGTACTTGGCGAAGTCGTACGTGTACACTTGGTGTCCCCGGGACAACCAACACGGCTCGCATTCTTGAGATAAAAAGTGCGTTACTCGGGTTGCGTCCCGCGTTTTTTGTTGTCGTTTGTTCGCAGTGATATCGGCAATCACTTCCTTTTGAAGTGATACGCTGCTGAGCTAATTGGCGATCGTTAGCGTGCTTGCGAATCGCATTGTAGGATTCGGTATACTTTAAAGAGTAACTACAGCGGTGCCGATTCCGTGATCTAAATTACCGTTATTCATGCATGTGCGTACTCTTTGCCTCTGTTACAGCATGCGCGAGTGATCAACCGGATGCCACTGTGAACTCGGTACGATATCAATCCACGCTTGAAGATGAAAGCTGTGCGTAGTATCCTCACTACGTCGTACGCCGCCCACAACGGCCAGGCGCCGTTCTACCAATCCAGTAAGTACTGCGCGCATTTGCTCACACTGCGTCTTGTGACGATGTTCACGTAGTACGCTCACTCTAGCGATCACGTACTCGACAGCCGCTCCCGTCGAAGCAGGCTTTCCGCTATAGTGCGTTGTGAAAGTGCTCCGTCGGTTAGCGTCTCCATGGCGCGACATAGTTATTAGCAGTCATATGGATGCGCTACTAGTTCTGCAGAAGTTTTCGACGAACAACATGTCAAACTGCAAGATTTCCGAAATTTGAGTATTTATCAGAATTCTACTATGAATGCCAGTGAAGTTCGCGCATATGGAATCCTTTGCAACGGGAATTCCGTTTCACGCTTATGCTAAACGAAATTATCATCAGATGGTGTACGCGTACATTAAAAACAGTATCTTTCTGCCATGAGAGCAGTTTCTCGGACTTTGCGTCATGATGTTGCGGGACGGTGCTTTCGTTTCCACTGTGCGCTAGTCCACTGTAATCATCATTTATTAGTTCAGAGCTCTTACTCAGCTTTTATTAGGTGCGTAAGCACTGACACACTCAGATGTTTACTGTGCCATTAATTTAGTAGAGTTACAAAATCGTGACTAGAATAATACGATGGGCTGGCTCATTTTTAGTGTGACGTGTTCTTTTTGTACCTGTTTCACGTGCTAGGCATCAGGCACACACTAAGCTCCATATTTCTGCTCAGATCTAGAAATCGAACGTGGTTGATAGGGTGTTATGCAATATGTATGATCTTGTACAATGGCTATTAACCATGACATGTCATTTGCTAAGGGGTTGTAATGAATTTGCTGCTGACCAAAATCAAGAAGAGACAAATGGATGCAACAAAGTTGTTTGGCTGAGTATGCTGCCTTTATTTAGGTGCCATGTGGCTTGATTATGATGCCTTTCTGTATTGATCACGAGCAACCCATTTAATCACCATTTATTGACTTCTTAGTGCATATTGAACTAAATATTGCATAGTGCATTGTCCACAATGCTTTGCCTGTAGGTAAATGTCAATGTATACTCAAGTGTCTATACAACAGGATGGTTCAAAAACAATTAACAGACATTTTCGCCTTTTAATTGATTTGCAGTTTTTCCACGCGCTGTGACATTCGATAATTGCTGCTAAATGGATGCTAAAATGGAACAATCAATCAGTCTAGTCCAACAAATTACACCACAAAATTTCTTATCTAAATTTTGTTATCATGGCTTTCATAATAGAGAAAATCAAGTTGAAACTCTTAATTTTTAAATTTCGTGTGGAAGTCTTCCACTTGATTTCACAGATTTCAAAGAGTATTTTTAGTACTTGGGTGGCATTGGCCCGGCAAAATTTTCCGGAACTTGGCATGTCAAGTCATTGGCCCCCTTGAGGCCTCGAGGCGCTTCACTTTTACCAATTAGAAATGATTCAGGTCTGAGTAACTCTTGTCAAAATGTATGACTTCACGGTGTTGGGTCTGGGAACCTTTAGGTGACCTCGATACTCGCACTTTTTTTTTGCGTTTTCTTTCTTACCAAGTGCCATATCGCGGCAAGCGTGGTGATTTTGGCATTGTGAGAGCAATTAAGTAATATTATATGAGAAATATAGTTTTTCTCTTTAGTGTAATTTCATTGCAACTTGTCATAACACAGGCTACTGCCAAAGCTGCTCTGGGAGTGAGACGGACGTCTCGACATCGACAGAGAACCTGAGCGCTGAAGAGCGAGTGGCGCTGAGACGCGGGGAGCGGCAGGAACCTCAGGGGGAGGAAACAGCGATCACCGAAGAGGAGCTTGGCTCACGTTCGAACACTCTCGTGATTCGAAACAACAGCTCTATCGATGGTTTTACGTCTCCGTTCTACGGGAAGGCGCCCGAAACCAGTCCCGGAAAATGTGTGCCGCTGTTGCCCACGGCAGCCGCGCCGGTGCGAGAAATCACCGAGATACCCAAGCATTATTTGGACCAGTCGGAAGTCCTCAAGCACCTCGCCAAAGAAGTGCACAAGGATCCTCAGTGCGGGCGCAAGGGCTCCACAGGAAGCTTCTCCTTCTCCCAGTCTCACAACGACCTCAGCCAGGTAAGCTGCTATATTGTGCTTGTCTCTCTTCGAACGAACCTGTGATGTGAGCTGACGAATCAATAGTGTCTTTCCCTTGAGGGAGGCAGTGCTAGAAGGACCCTGATTTGGGCAAGTTTACAAACAAATAAGAAAAGGGGAATACTAGATGTCCACTGTTCTGTGTCTACCTTGTCCCTGCCTCCTTGTACCGCTTCTTTCCTGTTAGCTGTGGTGGTAACGACGAAGCTGTGGCAGATTGCACATTATAAGTCGAAGCATGGAATGTCTCAGTGCTGCGCATCTTATATGATGGCTTGATCACCGCTACTACAATTACAACGCTCCTCTCACTTAACGCTGATCCATTTTTTGTCATGTTTTTGCAGCCCCCCCTTTTTTTTTTAAATTTTATTTGATCAGCTAAGTGATGCTGTTGTTTTAAGTTGTTATACTCAAAATTATATGACTAGAATAACAAAATTATTTGACTAGAAATAATAGACTAGAAAATAGATTCTGAGTTGTTCTTACTTCGTACTTGCCCTTCTTACACTGCATCTGCGAGGCCTGTAAGGTTTTTCTAAATAACTAAATAAACATTTCGTTATCTAAAGGTAAACATTTATGACATGGCTCCGGCTCTCGCTATCACTTGTGAAGCAAGTGATAGCAGGAGGCAGAAAATGCCGTTTTGCAGCATTGCTCATGACTTTTAGAAAACAAGGGGGAGAATCAATTATGTTTGTGAGCTATTTTTAAGTGTGCAATACTTTTGCTAGAAATGTTCCGGAATACTAAAACAAGATCTGTGCTTTAGCACTCATGTTGAGTAAACAACGGAAAAGGACCCTTTTTTCCGTTGTGCTTTGACTGTGTGGCCTTAATACAGGTGTAGATATATATATTTTTTTCGTTGTTACATTTCACTTTATGCCACCTGTGTTAGACACAGAACTAAGGTATGCAGCAAGCGTGTAGCAAACATATGTAGCTTTGCACTCACTTTGTTCCTAGCGTGATCCTATTTTAAGAACGGCAATATTTATACATTTCTTCTGCAAATGAGTGTGTTTTAGTGTAAGTTTCACCATGTATATGTTGATGTGGTAGAACTGGTACTCTCTTTCATCGATTCTCTTTTTCAAAAATTTTCAACTGAATTGTACAGGAAGTAATAGCTTGTCACTTTGTAGAGTTTATGCACCTTGAGGTGCTGAAAAAGACGTGTATTCTTTATTTCTCATTTGTTTTTAATACATTTTTCAACTCTCACATGTGTGAAGTACATGTGGACCTCTAAATGGCTGTTTCTCATCCCATCACTTCATGAAAGACGGGGGGTGTTGGGGTACATAAGAGGGATGAGCATGTTGTATCTGTAAGTTTATATGCACATGCAGTGCAAGAAGGAAAGTGTGATGATGTGTGTTGCTTGAGTTACATTTTCGATTCCTTCAGGCTCTAGAACCTGAAACATTCTCACTTTGCAATGAATGGTATGATGGCACGGTAATATTTATTTTCTACCACGCAGTAGTTTTTCAGCCTGTATTGGTTCAACTCAAAGGAGTCAAAGTGCGACGTGAAATGCACATTATATTATTAAAGCACTTGTTTTGAAGTTCCTACCTTTATTACACTATCATCTTTTCCTTCTTTGCTATGACTACGCCACTGTACTGTATGTCCATAATGTACACGAACCATCTCCATAATGTTTATGGAGCTTCCGGCCTTACAATATGTGTTTATATGACTGTGCCACACAGCTGTTCTTGACTCTTTGTACCCTCACGTTCACTTGGGTGGATAAAAGTTGTCAATGGAGTGTGATTTAGGTAGCCGATGCCTTTAAAAATTGTTTGGAAGTCTTGGCATTACTGCATGCTAGAGTAATGACAACATTCCAATGGGATTGTAAGGTCATAGGCTGGCCATTCTAATTAAATTTTACTAGCATTGTTTTGTCCACTAATGTGGACACTGTGTTATGAAGTGTTAATATTTCATCAGGCAGTAGTTGTCTTCTTGGGCTCTATTCAACAGTAGAGCGAATCGTGGTATTCGCTTCAACAAATTTAACTGAAATTCAACATAGTCGTACTGTATGAAGCATTTAGTTCATGCTTGGTTGTTCCACGTGCGGTTGTCATGACCTATTTAGCTCCGGCGACCCTCGCTGTGCACTACGCCCGCACATAACACGAACTTAGTGTGAGCTAGTGTATATCTAATGCTTCTCATGTGGACCTACTGTACTTAATGGAAAATATGTTGGGTGCGTACACAGGTTGATCCCTATACATAGCGCTCTCCGACAAATGAACAAAAGATTATTCGAATATAGGCAGACCCGTAACTTTCCAGGAACATATGCACCTTTATTTATAAGCCTGCGCAAAATCAATCACCTGTGAGATTCACCAGAGCAACAAGCATATCCTTTGTCATGTGTATTTTCAATTCTAAGAAGGCAGCTGTGGCGTATTGCACGTACTTAACAAAAGTATGGCCTTTGAGATTTTTGGCATTGTCCAAAGCTATCACTCACGCTTGTCATTGTTTAAGACTCTTCCATGTCTCCTGCAGTTTGATTGCATTGTCTTGCGTTTGTGAGCCGTCATGCAAATGTGCTGTGTATGTTTAGTTCTGTAACACCTTCAATTGTTGGTAAAAATGAAATTACATACAGGGATAGTGGTTTTGTAGAAGTTCCCATTTTAATTTCGATGGTTTAATTTGTCTACAAAAGATCTTGGCATATGCAACTACAGTGGCTGAGCCAGAACTGCAGTCAGCTGCATTCGTCGTGATCTCCAAACGTTTTCTTTCAAGTTTTAATGATATTTTTTTATATTTCTGGTGGGTCAATATACTGCAAATGTACTTGAGGAATGTGCCAGTGTTAACGTAAGAACTTTGATTTCGAATATAGGTAGGCTTTCTTTGGTTATGAAAATAGGTCGATAGCTAATTATGAGTGACATTTCCTGGGGAAAGGTCAACCTATATTTGAATAAATACAGTTATACATTTTTAAGGGAGTAGCAGCCTCCAATATGCTGTGCTATAAATCTCGCAGACCAGGCTTGTGGCTGCACCGACTTTCACGTCTCATCTCTCTACTTCAATTCTTTTCATTCCTTGCGCCTTCCTTTTTCATAGACTTGTCTTTTCTGAAAACACGTGCGTGTACTTTTGAATGGCCACATGATTTCAACTAGTATCTGACAATCCTCCCGATGTTTGCTCTTGCAGGTTGTGAATGGAGGCAGTAGCTCTCCTCGTTGGAAGACAACTGCAGCAGACCTCGAGGCGGCGGCAAGCGGAGGCAGGAGATCGCCACCCCGCACTTTCTCGCAGCAACAGTCCCCGGTGCAGCAGCAACAACAGTTTCAACAGCAAGCTAATATGGCTGCTGCTGCAGCTGCCCTTCTTTACCACCAACAACAGCAGCAGCAGCAACAACAGCAACAGCAGCTTCAACAAGTTCACGTTCGCCCAAGTGGAAGTGCCATGACATTAGAGCCGGAGACTGCGGTGCAGGCTGTGCAGCAGCTGCTCGAGGAGAACAGTGCTTTGAAGGCTGAGCTGGACTTGTACTACAGCAAGGCATCGCGGCTGCAGCGATTGGAACTGGAGCTTCAGAAGCTGAAAAACGACCATGACAGCCTGGTGCAGTCGGCAGACAAGCGCGAGCGCTTGAACGCTGCCATGCAGTCCCGCCTTGAACGGGAGCTCGGCAAGTCGCAAGAGGTTGCGCGCCGGCTCAAAGGTACGCCTTCACGTTGACCTGGAAGTAGAAAATTGCTATGTATTCCTGCAATTGTTTTGTAAAACAGCGTGAGGGCCATTTCAGAAAAGAGAAGTAAGGCAGTGTAGGTATGCTGTTAGGTAGTCAGTGCAGCCTCCACAGATAAAATTTTTTTTTTTGCCAGAATTGCTTTTAAGCTATACGTGATTCCTATTTGCCGAAACTAACCTGATATAAATAAGGTAATTGTACAAACAACTCTAATCTGTTTCTTTGTTTTTTTAGACATCATTGTGCTCATAATTAGCAAAAGGAGAATTTTTTTTTTTTTTTGCTTCACCATCTCTATGTACAGCTGGATTTTCATAGATTGTATTTGCTCACTTCACTTGTGCAGAGCAGCTGGATTCGACGCTGACACAGTTGTCCATTCGATCGGTAAGCAGCGTGATGATTACCTCTATTCTCATTCTTTCTTTTATGTACTTCCAGGAGTTCTCAAATGTGTCTCGCATTTTAAATCATAGCTGCCAGATCACGGTGACTCTGAACTGAAGAAGGAAGTCAGCAGGAGGGATGTTCTGATTGCGCAGCTTCTCACGCAAAGTAAGTGCCTCCCGTCATTATTTTCATGTTCGTATATGCTAGATACACTAGATTTTATGCGACTTGGGTGCGTGTGAATGCATACCATTCAGGGAGAGGCATGTCACTGAGACATGTTCCATCATCGTGGTGCTTGTGATATCTTGGGTGAGCGAGTTTCACACACGTACATGTTTCTTATTTTACTTTGCGCAGACAAGGAGCTTACTGCAGAGAAGGAGCGCAAAGAGATCGAGCTACAGGCACAACGAGCGACGCTGCAGGAGCAGCGCAACCACATCGATATCCTCGACAATGCACTGAACAATGCACAAGCGAACGTGGTCAGGTTGGAAGAAGAGGTAGGAACTGGCACTATGATTTCTTGAAGGGTTTCTCTATGTGTAATCTGTCTATTTGCATGCGCGTGTGCATGCACACGAGAGAGTGTTGTGGGCTAAACATTGCAACTGCTTGTTGGTCTTTCTGACACGAGACCAGCATGATATTTTCTCGGTTTGTTCAGTTTTAAGCATTGGCACATCTTTAATTAATCTGGCTCATTTTTCAGTTCTCTGACAAATTGTCTCGCTATTTCATTCCTTTCTCTTTTTTTTGTCCTTTCTATGCAGTGTCGCAAGAAGCAGTTGTATGTGGAACGCGCTGGTCAGCTTCAGAAGCATCTAGCGGAAATACAGGTGGCAAGTGAGCGCAGACTGCAGATGGAGAAGCGTTTCCGAAGCCAACTGGAACGGGATGTGGAGAACCTCACCTCTAAGGTAGCTTGTGTGCGTGTCTCGCGACATGCTATGTGGAAGTCCTTTTTTACTTGTTTAGACGCTTTATCAGTAAGCCAGAGTTCATTTTGTCGTGACAGGCATGTTCAGATGATTCTGATTCGACCGATTCTTGTTTACTTGCTTTTTCGTTTCACTAACAATCTTGCATGTATGGCCTACTAGGGCGTTTTGATGAGTACCTAAAGAACATCCCTCAAAGTACCCGTTTTCGAAGTCTACATAGCTTTTGCTTTTTCTTTAAATATTAATCGTTTTGACCACTGTTAGTTCGAGTATTTGGACACAACGTTGCATATGTCTTTAATCAAAAATCTTTGTCACAATGATGTCACTTTGGAACTCATAAATGTGTACTTGGCATTTAATCAGGTAACTGCTGAATGTGAATGTTTGGTTTAATTTTGGATACCAAGTTCATATCCTTTGACAGTGTCGAAATGTGACTCGATCAGCCAACACTCGTAGAAAAATTCTCGAAAGCAGCATTGCAGTAGCAATTTCATTTACATACCAGCAGTTATATCGGCGCAGTTCCAGGAATTACGCTTCCTTCCAACCTGGAAGTTCTAGTGCTTATCAAAAGCGGTGTGTCATTTGCCTGCTATGCAGATTGTGTTGAGTCTGCATCCGATATGGTAATTTTTAATTAATCCCTGTTATTTTTGTTCGCTCAGACTGATGGCAAGTCCCCTAGCAATGCTAGAAAGGAGTCTGAAGATGTGGAGATCCTCAAGAAGACGCTGAGAGAGTACGAGGAGAAGATAATTAGCCTGGAAAATGAAGTGGCAAAGGTGGGTGTGTGGCTCAAAGAAATACAAAAGCATATAAGGAGCTTTTTTTTGAAATGGGGCCAAATCCAAAATCGTAACTACCTAAGTAAGGCTGTTTTGGCACATATATACCTTCCTTTTCCTCTAGAACAGTAATAATAAATGACTAATTATTGTTAATAATTTATTAGTAATGTTTTTCAGAAAAGGTTAGAGTATGTATGTGCCAATAGAGCCTTATTCGAGCTAGTTTCGGTAATGGATTTGGCCCATTTTGAAAAAAAAAGCTCCTCGTATATAGGTGCTGAGGCACGATTGTAAGCCTCGTTTTGTTTTCTCTGTAGTGGGAGCAGAGATATCTGGAGGAAAGCACAATGCGCCAAATTGCTGTGGACGCTGCTTCTGTGCCCAAGTAAGTGTTTGCTGTTTCATAGCTTCTAGCTTTTTTCGCAGATGGCGTTTCAGTGGAGACGTCCCTACATAATCCAATTCCTGAACATCACGTGTCCGCCATTGCATGATGTCCATCTTTGCATTTTGTGTAACGTGAGATTCCACCATGGAGGTGTTTAACATCTGCATCTTGCACTTCTTTTTGTTTTGCTCTTAGGGACGCCAAGATAGCGGCACTGGAGCGTACATCCCAGGAGAGCGAGAAGCTGATCGCTCAAGTCCGTTCAGAAAAGCTCAAGCAGATGGACGAGCTCTATGCATCGCAACGGAAGTGTGCTGAGCAGGAAGGAAAGTAAGTGCTTTTGCTGGGGAATTCTGGAAAACATGATCCTTGAAGCCATAAACTACTAGCGTGTCCGATTACTCTCAATAATTGAAAGTTTCCTGGATCCTGTTTTTTCTAATTATATATTAAGAAACACTAGCACAATTTGAAGATTTTTTTGCAATCCCAGTGTCTTACAATTCACAAGGCTTTACTGTACAAAAGTTTCAAGGAAAGTTACTTAATTTTGCTTTAAAAGGTATTGTAAAACTGATTTTCTCTTCAAAATGAGGTAGGAAGGGACAGAAAGCTTCAATTAAATCCAGGTGCCTTTTGAAAATGTTCCACAAACGATCATATGGAAATGCTATTTTAGTGCTACTAGTATCATATGTACGTGGTTTTCGGTCGACCCGTTTTGTCTTAATTTTATATCCAAAGTTGGGGGTTGAACTAAAATCGTAAACTAGTTTATGTTGTCATGCCTTCGATAATGATTCCCATGTATTTCTGCGAAGCAGATATTATGCACAGCTTTCAAGCACTGCCGTGAAGCCAGCTTGGCACAACAGTATTCGATTGTTTTCTTCTAAAATGTAAATAAAGTTATTTAGCTTTTTATTTGTGTAATTAGGGGGTTTGGTTTACAGTTGCGTCAACTTACAATCGTGTAAATGTGGTAGGTGGTGTTTTTAGTTGTAGTTTGCACTTATATACAGTCATGTTTCATTGCTTGTGGCGGTGAGTAATTGTGGCAGCTGAAAACAACTGGGAGGTTATTGAGTACCAACACTTCTTTCCAGTAGGAGACACGGTTTTGTATATATATACTTATAGAGCCCACGCTTCAACTCTGTTTAGGACCTGAAATGCTGCTAAAATCACGGAAAATGGAAGAAAGCAGCCAATTGAAACTTGTCTCGCTCGTACTTCATTTTCGAGCAGCAGTATATGCCATTGTCTAAAAAGGCTGGGGGAAATGTGGGAGGGAGGTTTCCATGGCAATATTTTAGTTTGGATCCCTAGGCAGGATTTGAAACTTTGAATCATGTTGACTAGCCATGAAGGACAGGCCTATAGGTATTGCTCAACACAAGTGTGTTTGCGCCGTCATGAAGCATACGATTTAAGCCCCCCTTTTGCTGTGTGCAGGTTGAAAGACCTGGAGTCGCGACTCGCAGAGAAAGATGCCATGATTCGAGTACTACAGCAGCACTCCCAAGAGAAAGATGCAGTACTGCAGAGCGCCGTAATGGGGCGACCACGTCATGCCCGAGCAGCTTCATCAGTTACGCTGGGCTCTGCCGCCACGGGGACAACGGCACATCGCAGAACGGGCAGCAAGGACGAGATTGGTGAGAAAGCCACTACTGTTACTTGTGGACCAAGCTCGGATGAGATGCTTTTGGCACATGCATAGTAAATGTCTCATTATATTTTAGTAGGATAGCTGTTGACCCAGCAATGATCATCACTTCAGAGCACAACCAATAATATTGAGGTTCATAACCACTTCGGATCTGAAAAACTTTTTGAATTTCTGAAACTGGATTAATGAGAACTAGCAGACAATGATGCCAAGAGAAGTATAGGGGACGTTATTAGAAGTAGTTGGAATGTAAGTGTGAAGAAAGAAAAGTGGACAAAAAGATAGCTTGCCACTGGCTGGATCCGAACCTCCGACCTTCAAACAACACATTCAAAACTTGATTTGGCATTCTTATAGTACCAAACATTGTTGATACATACCTGCACATACTAAGACAACCTGACTTTGTTTGTCACTTGATGAACCAAGACGAGAACTGAATCCCAGCCAGCATCTTCAAGGGAGGCACAGAACTTTAACGGCTGATTTGGCAGCTGTAGATGACGCTGTCACTTTACGGCCGTCAAACGCTGCACCAGGCTTGCTCACATGCTCTTGAGTTGTTTGGGATACTATATGGCCACCGAATCCTCTTTTGCCACATGTATTGTCTTCTTTCCCACATCCACAGTTGTAATGCACTTGGCATGAATTTTGAACGGGTTACGGCTTGTCAGATTGCACGAGCAGTCAAAGTGAGTCCATGTTGTAAAGATATTCTGCCAGGTCGCACATAAATTCTTTTGTAAGGCTGCCTTGTCAACTTCTTGCTGTTAGAATAGGACAAAATGTTTAACGTTTCACATACAGTTAAACACGGATATATCGAACTCAAAGGGGATGGCGATTAGTTCGATGTATGAAAAATTCAATCTAAAAAAAATAGAGGCCCCGAGAGCTTACCTCTAGCGGATCATCACCTACAATAGGCGCATTCAAGAATGACAACTAATTCTGCACACACGCCACAACAGAATGATTTATTGCATAAAAAAAATAGCTTCTCTTGGCCTGCTTCTTCTTTTTTGAAATGAAGTTGAGGACGCTAGTTTCGATCTTATCAAGGCTGTCAAGGTGCGACAGTCCAATTCCCTCCATGTCGCCGATACAACGACAAATGACACCGAATGCTGCAGAGTTTGCTGCAGAGTTCAGCGGCAGAGTTTGCTTGTGTAGTCAATGCCTCGTCCGGACGATCCTCCGGCTTCTTCGATTTTCCACTTCTGGCTACCCGCGGGCTGCCAGAGCGTGTCGTTTTTCGCGTCGTTTACCCCCGCGGCGCACTTCCAGTTGGCATTCGTTTTTCCTGGGTTGGACGGTTCTGGCCACCCGTGGGGAGCTCGAGGGTCGCCAGGCACTTCCAGGACAATTTAGTCGTCGAAGCTCTCTGGAAGGTTTTGGGCAGGTTTCGGGCTGGCAGGCGACGAAAAGGTACGATACGCGCTCGGCGCCATTTCTTTAAGACTCGACGGATGCGTGGCATTATATTCTGAAGCCTGTTCCGCCGTGCGAGATGAGACGATTCCAAGTGGCGGCAAGTGTTTGAAGCTACTGTTCATCGCTTTTGTTATGTTTTCCGGGAAGCTTCCTCCTGTGAACAACGTGGCTAACTGTTGCCTGCTAACTGCGTCGTGCATGTGCCTCAACGTTATGTACTACACGTTCATACGCATGCATGAAGACAACTTTGAAGTTCTTTTTTCCGAAGTCGTTTTTGGATTTGTGTCTGCTTTCTGTGCATTTAGCAAATAGTACGTCGTGGGTCGAACTAGCTCGCTTCGTCGTATGTTTGTGTGCGTGAGCATCTTAGAACTTCACTGCTCGATCGATATTCGTGGTGAAAGAAGGCCCTAGATCGCGTCTGTTGTCTTCAAGTGTGTGATGCTCGCTGGTCGCGAACGGCGTGCGAGTGCACTTTGATCCATGGGCCAGCATATGTGGTAGGACACTACGACGAGAGGGGAAAAAAAAGGAGATGGATTTAGTAATGTATACACCCCTTTGTTGCCTATTTAATCGACCGCTTTGTCTTTTTTTTCACTTCATAATAATACCACGCAATATGTACGGTTCGGTGATGACCCAGTAGGTCGAATCAAAGCTGATATACACAACGTCTGTTAGGTGTCTTTTAGGACAAGAAAACAGGCCCAAGCAAGTCCCAAAATGAGTCAAAAACGTGTCATGCAAAAGTTTATTTTAGATACGATGCGCACTCGTGGTACCGATACCTACGCATGTCTAAACTTTTAAAACGTAAGTTGGTCAACGCGTGTTTGCGACGTATACTACGTGATAGCTGAGCAGGTATATATCCTTGAGCTCTTTTAGGGACACGATCACTTTCGCGTCATGTTGTGCAGTGACTGTAACATGCACTAAGAAGACGTTAGCTTTTTAAGCCATCAGCGTCGCGGGAGCTCACCTTGCATCGTTCTCGAGGTGGCGTGCGTCAGCTGGCTGTTTCGTTCGCGGACGCAGCAAGTGATCGTGCGAGCGATCGTGCGAGCGTACGAAGTCGTACCCCAGATGCGTATGCTCGAGGATAATATTTCAGCTTTTTGGTGAGCTTAGCGTATTTCCAAGCTGACAATGCAGAAAAAAAACCTAGGCACACGCCGCACATTGTTTCATTTGCTGCCACGACGGTCGAGCTTGTTTACGTTTACGCTAGCTGTCCCAGCGTTCGGTTTTGCGATCTTCGGACAGTTCAAGTTGTCTCGAAGGTGTCCCACACAGGTGACCACGACGCTGCTTCCTGTCCCGACCGGATCTAGCTGGCTGACCCTCTGGCTAGCTCTGGCTGCCTGAGAGCCGCCAGAGGCGTGAAAATCGAAGAGCCCCACTTGAGCTGTCGGCCTGGCCATCCTGGGTCTCTGCGACCGCAGCTACCATGTCCTTATCAGCGAGGCTCGCAACAGCCTGGACATTGCAGTCCGCTTCCATGAAGTCGTCCGCAGACACTTCGTGCGGAACTGCTGCCAG
Organism: Rhipicephalus annulatus; assembly: GCA_013436015.1. Taxonomy (NCBI): domain Eukaryota; kingdom Metazoa; phylum Arthropoda; class Arachnida; order Ixodida; family Ixodidae; genus Rhipicephalus; species Rhipicephalus annulatus. Next base: position 337,736 of record WOVY01003373.1, read on the forward strand.
CAAGCGGGATGACAACTCGCGATGCGCCTTTTATGTGCTCGTCATCGTCGTTGTCTTCACCAATTTCCGCAAGTTACGCCGTCTCGAAGCCTACCGTATTTACACGATTGTAAGACGACTCGAATGTAAGACGACCCCCCCAAAATCGCATCTCAAAAAAAAAAAAAAAAAAAAAAAAAACTCACGTAGGCCGCAAGCTTCGCCTCTAGTTCCGGAAAGCGGCCAGACTTCGGCCCGCGAAAGCCACGGCGCTTGGAGTCGCACGAGAAAATTTCCTCGCGCTGAAGCCGCCACTTCCGCACCACACATTCACCGATTCCGAACTTTCATCCTCATGTCACGGCACTCATGTCAGACAGAAGTGACTCGAGAGAGCCGGTCGTGGACACAAGCGACAGGAGCACGCGGCGACGCGCCCGCTTAGAAAATTGTATCACAAAGAGGAGCTCTTCCGTCAACTACCAATACCCCCCCTACGGCGGCTCTTCCATCGATTACCGGTGCTCCCTCAAGAGCCGTGCGCTCGTCATAAAGGCACTCGTAATGCGCGCAGTAGATGCTAAAAAAAAAGAAAAGCTTTTGTATAAGCACGCGGAAAACTGTGCGCTTTGGGTTGAGCGGGAAACTATTCGAGATGATAATACATGTGGTTCGATTTCGATTCTAAGACGACCCCCCAACATTGGATTGTCAAATTTGAAAAAAAGGGTCGTCTTACAATCGTGTAAATACGGTACATTGCGGAAGCAGATGACCACTGTGTTCGTCTCCACGTCTCGCCAGGCATTGAAGATTTCTGGAGGAGAAAACTTCGCGGAGATTTCCGGCCACTCCTTCGTCATCCACAGCTGGATGTCCTGGCTGCTGGCAGCTTCGCTGTCGCCAGAATTGGTTTTGCCAATGATGTAGGAGCGCTGCTTAAATAGGTGAAGCCACCCAGTGTTGTCAGCGAAGTTGTTTCACTGAGTGCAGCGACAAACCATTTGGCTGTGGCGATCAGCATCGGGCCATCCACCGGAATGTTCTTCGCGCTCACTTCTAAAAACCAGGCATAGAGTGCCTTTTCTACATTCCCATGAGCAGAAGCGCGCACATGACAGGCTCCCAACGTTTGCTGCTCCACCTCCTTTGCCTTGATATCTACTCTGTCCTTCAAAAAGGTACTCAGAGGGCTCCGTGGTATCCCGAAGCTTTCCGCGACGGTTGAAAGTTTCTTGCCCTCCTCAACACGCTGAATAGCCTTCAACTTCGTCGCAAAGTCAAGGGCATTGTGCTTCTAAACGCTGGCCATAGCTACACGAGAAGTCGACAATTCAAGGAGTCCACAGCGGTTTTGCATACCACACACGCAAAAGAGAAATGCTGCACATGTGATGGTACGTAGGTGACGCGACAACAGAAGCAAAGTGCTCGCGAGGAATTGCCCACTTGCGAGGGCAACAGCAAAAGGTGCGAGCTGTGGTTGGCTCATCAAACCTCGCAAAACAGCAACGAAAAATAAAAGAAAAGGCGAAAAGAAAAAAGGAAGACGTCGTCTCCTTCGTTCCTGTTCTCCGACTCCGAGCCAACAGGTACGCGGAGAAAGCATGAGAGAGAGAAAAAGAGAAACGAAAAAAAAAAAGCCATTCTGCAAGTTAGAGATTGTGCAGTCTGAGCCCTCTCGTCCTTTTCTTTTTTTCAAGCGTTTTTAGTTTTGACAAAGGCTTGGTGCCATGCGAAGCCGTGCTACCGTAGAAATCCCAGGGCGTGGCGAGTGCCGAAGCATACCTTGCAGCTCGTGCGGTGTTCGATATATCCGAAAGCGGGTAAAAATACTGTTCGATATAAACGTGCAAATTTTTATGCTTTTAGAAAGGAATTTTAAGGGGACAACTTACAAGTTCGATATACCCGAAAATTCGATATATGTGGGTTCGATATAACCGTGTTCGACTGTACTAGCATATTTGTGTTAACATTTTGCCAACCTGTATTTGTTATAATTAAAGATTTGTTATGCCTTGTACAACCTATACAACTTGACTTGCGATTACCTTCTATTTGTGTTTAGTCTTTATCGCTGCTGCAGTGGAGAGCACTTACAAATGGAATGGAACTTGTTTCAGGCTCTTCTAGTCTCTCCGGGGTGGTCACAAGTGAAGCGGGAACTAGTGCAACAAGCACTTCGGTATCACAATCACAGTGCTCAGATTCCAAGAAGAGCATCGACGAACAGCTCAAGGAGTTTGGGTCCCGACTCTCCAACAAGGTCAGTACCACATGTACCTGTGCAATATCATTGCTTATGTTCATGTCTTTTGAAGGTTTCGTTGCAGTGAAATTTTTGTAAATGTTTGGAATAGTGTCAGTTTTGGCAGGCTGTAGATGTGGCAGAAATAATTGATCACGAGTATATGCCTCACACAGTTTTAACTTGCATGCAGCTGTGTGGCCAGCTCCACGAAACAAATTGCTCAGTCTTGTTTTAAAAAAAGCTTTGCGGCTCTGGTTGTAGTTCTAGTGAAGTCATTTTAAATATGTGCAACTTTTTGCATTGCAGTTTTTCTTTTAAATCACCGGCAACTTTGATGGGCATATCGACTCGTGTCGAGCAAAATGAGGTAAATGCATGGGTGTGAACTATGTGTGATGAAACTACGTAGTGCCCGTTGTGTCATTGCTGTGCTCTTTCTAACAGCCTGAAATGCTCATTGTTTGCTGCCACCATTTGTGATAACCACGTTGTAGATGCGATGTCTTTAGCAATGTGTCTAATAAATTCAAAAATGAAATTGATTGTGCATAGTCTATTAGGTTTTGTTTTAGACACAAGAAACGTAATTCAGGTCCTCAGCATGGCATATGTAAATTGACAAATTCAGAACTGCATTGCATTACGTTTCGTTGGATCGAACAATTTTCGGCCCTCTATGTGTTCTGTAAATGTTTTGGTGTGATGTGGATTGCTGTTTTGAGGATGCATGATCAGCGACTTCAATGTTTTTGTCTGCTTTGGTAGTTATTGACTGCGTAAAATTACTGTACAAAAGGGTGAATTCACTCTTATATGGAAATTTAAATTTATTGATAGACTTTCGTGATGTCTATCATTCAGTTTTAGAAAGCTGCACAGTTGCGTGCTTTCTGCAGGCATGCTAAGATCGAAAATGAGCTGTGCTGCAAGTTGCTTGTCCGCTTCGAACACCAACACCATCGTAGCACCATTGAGCCTATGCCGCAGAAAATGGGGTGTCAGCTTTATTTAGCGCAAGGGCTAACTGAACGCAAGCCTGCGATCACAGCAAGTCTTCTTTCTTTTCTATACTCGAGCTCCATGCCCACTGCCCTCGTTACAATCTATTCATTTATTAATACTGCAGGCCACAATTGGGCCTAAGCAGGAGTGGAGGGTGTTACAGAGCCGTTAAATCAATTATACAATCTTTAGCGAGGTAAAAACTGTCGTAGTTCGTGACCAACAAATCTCGATGGATACGATGAATAAATATCGGGTTAGGAGCTAGAACTGAAATCTGGCATAGGTCATTGCGTACGTGTAGGTATTCTAGCTCAGAGGCTTGCCAGTGTTTGAAACATCTCTTGAAGAAGACGTATAGGTGTCATGTTGGGCAAAAAGTTGGATTTGCAGAAATATTGCTTAGCGGAAAGAGTAGAATCACACCGGATGTCATGCCTATGAATTGCGTGTGATGTCTAAAGCTGCTTATCTGTTAGGAAGAATTCAGGCTGTGGGGTCTTGAAATGAGAGCCCGCTTTCGGAACACACACAGTAGACAGAGTCGATTAAGCTTAAAGATTGTGTCCATTTATTGAACCACTTCTACATCGTCGATATCGCCAGCCCAATGAAATACATCTCTAGTGATCAGCATGCTAAGCACAACCTTACACAACATTCTACTAATACACTCAACTTAAGAACAAATAGTTCAAGGTATTGTCAAGGTGGCACTGCCGGTGCTCGACTCATCGTGAGGGACCCACTGGAGATGGCTCAACGTTGCTGCATCCCGTGGGGCACTTTCAGGAGATGACCTTGTACATCAGCTGCCACGCATGAAAGAGACTTTCTAATTTTTTTTTTTTTTGTGGTTACCTAACCTCGCTGCAGGGTGGCATTGCTAGCGCTACAGCACTAACCATAATGATGCTGATAATGAACTCTCGCAAGCACTGTGCCACCTATCGCTCGATGACTGTGAACCCTAAATGTGGCCTATCTGCGAAATGTGTGTGTGCCACGGGGGGCAAACGACTTTACAGGGGGTGATAGCAATCCTACAAGGCACAGTTATCACCAGCCTCATCATCAACAATGTGTGCAGACATAGGTGATTGTATTGCCTTACAGATGTGAAGTGGGTAATTCCTAATTATCAAAGTAGGAATTATGGCATAGTGGGTACTTCATGGCTGTACTTTCTGTAAGTGCACTAGGAGGACTAACTGTGGCCAGTATAGTGTACTACTAGAGAAGTTTTCCTAGTAACGCGCCTAGGAAGGAACGTGCATGCCTGTTTATGTAGACACCATCAGGTGCAGATGCTGCACCTTATTCTAGTTCACCGGCCGCATTTGTATGCAGGGAGTGCTTAGATAGCTGTACAAAAGATTGCTTTTTAGAAAGCTTATGAAAACCATATCAACGCGCTACAGTATAACCTTGTTACAGCGGATCTGCTTACAACAGACTTTCGGATACTACATACTGATTGGGGTCCTTATGCGGACCTCCCTATCTGATCCATTTATTGAGCTTCGTTTACTACAGATTCTGGTATAACAGACATTTGGATGTAATTGACAAAAGTTTGAGGCCAGTAAGGTACGGCAGACTTTTATACTGCGGACGTCCCAAATTCAATAACTTCGACTCAAACATCGGGTCTCTTTCTGGGCGGGAACGGCTCACCACAGATATCAACGTACCGATTTAAGAACGAAGGCCGCCTATCTGCGGTCTGTTAATGTTCAGTTATGCCAAGCTAAGGCAACAAAAAATTGGCACAGCATGCTTGGTCTTGCGTTTTGGGGTGCTCACGCGTGAAATCGATGGCCGTCAATGCGCAAAATGCCCATCCAAGCTTCCGAGGAGCCACCGGGGAAGGTAATTGGTCACTTTGGATAAAACACATTATGGCTTCTTCGCTTTCGTATGTCCTTTAACATGATGGTTTTGGCCACAAAGTTTGGAGCGAATTAAGGCCTAGCCACGACTTTGAGCAGAAATCTCGGTATTGATGTGCGTGGCCGAATGCTTGATGGTTCAAAGGAAGTCATGTGCAATTGTGAGTATAAAGAGTGGTCCCACGGTGGTCTTCGTCCCAAGGTTTGAGTACTGATAAGCAGCGGCTCCAACGAGACGCTATTGCAGCGAGACTAAGACGTGCGTCTAGGTTGTTCGCGACGAGTCCGGCGAGCTGTCGTAATCTGATACCTAAATTTTCGCTTGTAGTAGCCTTAACGAAACCATGACTCGTGCATAACGAGAGCAAAGCCTTAGCTAAATCATGATTCATGCATAACGAGTGTGAACATGTCACTAAGTAGTGCGATTTGTGACAATTGTGTCATGTAGAAGCTATATTTTTGTGAAAGAAAAAAGTTGTTTTTCTTTTTTTTTTACTTCCGCATCAATTTTTACTATCTCTGCTTTTGCAAAAGTTTTTTACAGCACTTCTGCTGAGTTTTTAGTAAAGATAATTTGGAATCAGATTTTAAAAAAATGTCGCAGAAAAGAGTGATTTTTAAAAAAATCATTTTTTTTTATGTCGAGGTTGAGGAGAAATTCGCTTATGACTGGTAATTCTCCCTGGTTATAACAGACACATTCAGTGTTCACATAAAAGTTGTAACAGTTCTTGGATTTTACATATTCCTATTAGAAGAGACCAAAATCTTCTTCACTGTGGAGTTCTGCTGCAATGAGGTTATACTGTTGTATGACAATGTCTGCTAAATAAATGGCTGCGGGCTTACGGGCTCATTGAGCTCGCACTTTGCGACATAGCCTGTGGCATGGTTATTCAAAAAAAAATTTTTTTTTATTCATTGTGCAAACTCAGCTTTTATCTGTTCCTGTTTTACTTCTGTGGTGCAATATTCAGCACATCATTTAAATCATGTGCTTTCACGAGCAACATAAAAGTTCACAGTGGTGTCTGCACTCCGTTAATATGTAAAATGACATACAATTAAATAACCGCCTTGACCGATGCATATTCATAATTGTACAAATTTCTTACATTATTATTGGTCATGCAGCTTCACCCAAACAAAAATTATTCCGGCGTTCCCTTACCTGATTTCATGGCGTGCCTGATTAGATCAAGCTGTTTTGATAATTTAAACCTGATAATTATGTTTTCTAGCAAAATAAATAAAGGTGCCACATCTTTAACTCATGCCATCACGCTTGACGCTTAGAACAAACTCGCCGCATCGGTGTTTCTCTTTGTTTATTCACAACGATCAAGAAAGTTTGATATTACACGCTGAACATACAATCTCATTCAAAGCAGTGCTGTTAGCACATCTGCCTAAAGCAGGTTGTAGTGCGGATATTTATGTATACCGACTGAGTTTGATATAATTTGATGCCTGGTGCCTGTGGCAGCTAGGAGCAAAGCATCGAGACTCCAGTTTTCTTTTCAGCATATTACATGGTAATGCATGAGAGAGAAAAAAGAAAAGCTTCTGCAACTTTGTATCACGGCGGCTAAATGTGTTTTAATCAAAAGATAACCAACGTTGGAAGTAGCGTCGCAAGAGATATGTGCACTTACTCACGACAAGCACATGCAAACCGTGTCTGAAGCAGCCCATACGGGCACGCCCACTAGAAACAGCTGCAGCAACGCCACGAGTGGCGCCTACTGGCGTTTGCATCAACTACCGTTTGCGTCAACTTGCTTACTGTCCCTCCCTCCTAGATGCGTCATAAGGAAAATTTTTCTAGTACTTTAAAATGGCCAGTGCCAAGTGCACGGACGTTCCTTCTTGCACGGCACAGTTGACTTGTCTACCTGATAATTAAAGTATGGGAAGTAAGTGAGAAGGCAGTGTGCAGCTTAAGCATCCTCCAAGTATTTCTGTTTTGCCTTGCATTCATGACAGTGCACCCTCATGCTGTGCCTATATGCAAGGGATTAAATACAGTATGTTTATAATTCTCATTAGGTGTACTTGGCGTATAGGTCACTGCAGGAACTTCAGAAAAATCTTAATAAAGTTTCTTACAGTGATTATGGGTGACTGTGATGGTGCTGATGTCACAAGAAAAAGTTTTTTTACTCTTTCTTTAAGACCTATTTGTTTGCTCTTTCAGGAATCAATAATAGACACATTGCGGCTCAGCAACGAACACACCACCACCCGGCTTTGGAGGGTCTGAGGAGAGGAGAGAGCTGTCCATTTGCCCAAGCCTGATGGGATCACTCAACAGACTCATCTGCTGCTGCTCATTTGTGCCTCACGAACTTCTTTTTCTCTACTTGCCTCCTTTTCTTGACCCCTGGTGTTGAATCTACGCCGCCCTCACACGCCACCGTCACACCCGCTACAGTTGCTGGCTGGCCAGCTGGTTTCACTGGCCCCTGTCCGGTGTACAGAGAAAACAAGGGAGGCAAAGCTTGGCAGAAAAATTTATATTCCTTTTCTTTTTTTTTTGGAATGTGTTCCTTTTTTGTTTTTTGTCTGCAACATGGGAGTGCGTGGATAATGGCAGCGTGTGCGGAGTTCACGTCTTCCTCATTGCTTCGTCATGCGCTTTAGTCGCTTTAGCTAGTGCAAATGGGAAGAAAGACCACCAGTGAGGCACTTATTTTATTGTCCCCTCCTTCCCTTATTGGCTATGCCACTTTTTGTCTTCAAAGTTTCAAGGCAGGGTGGTGTGTACGTGCATCTGCCTGGTCCAAAATTTTTCTCCACAGATGTTTGCATTATTATGATTGAAAAAAAAAAAGAATGTGGCAGGCACTGCTTAGTGTCTGGCTTCTAGATGAAGCCTGTTATGTGTTTAAGTAGTCGTGCCATTACCCGTTACACTTTACAGAATGTATAACATTGCGGAATTTGTGAAATAGGGCCCTGATGTTCCGTTGCGTAACTGTGGGAACCTGTTGCTGGACTATACGCTGCATTAATTTGCATGCATTTTTTTTTTTCTTCATTTGGTGGTTGCTGGGGGATCCACGGTCTGTACGGTGTGTGCCTTTACTGGACGTGACTTGGTGCCTTTGTGAAGAAGCTAGTCAGTGTTTCTTGGTACCAGCAATACTAAATTACAAAGTGTGTGCCGGGCTATTAAATGTGTTTTCACCCTCTCCGTGCTCCCAAAGAGAGCGGTCGGCTTCCCAGCGTGTGATTTTCTTTTCTTTTTTCTTCTCTGCTGCGCTCTCGTAGTCCGAAGAAAGAAGCAAAAGAATCAAGTTAGCTGCGGTCCCTTCTAGTGCTAGTTTTTTTAGCTTATTTAGTTGCACATTCTTCATTTGTACCTGCTGTGAAGAGATTGTGTCAGCACATAGTGCTTAGTAGATATGCTGCCATGAACAAGCTGGTTTGTAGATGATGCTCTCTTGCGCCTGTCAAAGAGCATCGGAGAGGGTCACGCCAACTTCAGCTGCCCATTTATTACCTGCACATACTCAGTGCCTGCCTCCCCCTTCCCCCGATTCTTTGGTGTATTCGTCTTCCTTCTTACTTTCCTCTCGACACGACTTTGTACTGTGGGTGGGTTGAAGAATAACGAGAAGCAAATGGGGCTTCTTGGTGCCTTTCTTGTGCCTACATTTTGGCAACAAAACGATTGAAAAATATTTTTAATATATTCCTTGTAAATGCTATGATGTTGAATTGCACTGCAACATTATACAGTTGTGCCTTCACATTTCTATAGCTTACAGTTCAGTAAAACAGTGTTTTAGAAAACAGTTGTTAAATCTCTGCACAGCAACGCAAGCAAGACCATGCTTGTGGCAGGGTTGTTGAACTGTGTAAAGCCACCTGTGAACACAAGTGAGAGGTCAATTCCTCGCCACCGCTTTGTTTGTCAACAAACGGCAGCGCTTTGTGTGCGATGTCAAGCTATACATACGAAGAATTGTAGAAGATACCTGCATTTCTTTGTTTAGAACAAAAGAATCTCTTGCATATTTTGCCTTATACAAAACCGGTCCATCCCCACGCCGTCTATGTCAATCGGGTCAGCCATTGACAATGCGGCAGATGCTATTGCACTGTTTGTGGGAAACCATCCTTTTTCCTGCAGGAATGACTGAATACTGTTGAGTACGACTGTGCTGAAACTTTTTATACAGTATTCCACTGTTGACCGCGTTCCCCGCTGCCTCGCTCTTGCGAGGGTGGCAGATTAGATTTTATGTAAAGGTATAGCTTTGTACCAAGGCACACAAGGCAAGCGTTTTCTTAATACAGTATCGCGTCTCTCTTAAGAACAAAGTAGGTGTTCTCGATGCTTGAGTCTTGCAATTGTTGTGGCAGCCTTTATTGGGAAGCTTTTTTTTTTTCAAAGTGGAATACTGTAAGAGCCTTTTTTTGTAGTGTGCTTTAGTAGTGAGTCTTTTTACATTTGTAAGCCAATCGGAGTGCATTTGGCAGAAGTCTATGCCACAGGGAAGCGTGACCTAGCTCCATCTGGCGGCTCTTGCTGTCACCTTTGGCCTTTTCTTGTTGCTCCAGAACTTCCCATGTCTATTGTGCAAACGCTGTATATCACCAGTGGAGACTGTGCCACCTGCATGCTGTTTGGCTTTGTGGTGTACATATATCTTGTGCTTATCTGTTCGCATATGCGAGTGTGTGTGTGTGGGTGTATTGAGAAAGAAAGTGAACCGGTGCGTTGAGCGTCGTGTGCTGGCCGCACGCGCACTGCGCCGGAGAATGCAAAAGTGTGCCCTGTTTTTCTTTGTGGTGTGCACTGGTATAAACAAGCAAACGAAAAGCACATCGTTTATTTTTCTTGCAATTTTTATTGTTTTAGAGCCTTGCTTTTTTTTTTTAACTGGTACAAAACTATAGCACAATGCCAATCCTTGTGCTTGCTCAAAGGTGACAATGTCATTATTAATTCTGGTGTCTGTTGGACATTATTAAGCTGTCAGAGAGGGCTGAGGAAGCCACAGCTGAGTACTCGTAGCCCCATATAGCTCCAGAAATCGCGACATTATGTACTAAAAAAAAAACTATATATTCTAGTGTTTCTACTTTATCTGGACACAAAAACTAAGTTGTGTATTCTGATTCACATGGTCAATATCTTGGAAAAAAAAAAAAAACTTTCTGAATGTGCCCTAGTACACAAATTTTTTTTTTTCAGCTGTGCATTTTTATTAGAATGGTTTTCCAAAGAAACTTATCTATGCATATGTTTGGGGAGGATAATTAATGTGCAGTTAAAAAAGAGGGCCCTGCTTCAGTTTGTTTGGACATTCGTAAGTCTGTTCAAATTTATTAGTACGCCTTCCTATTCATACAAATAATCTGAACACTATCCACTGTGCAATGTTCTAATTGATGCAAAAGAGGTATATTGTCTAGTCCTGGTGCCATTTATGTTTTGCAAGTTCTTGTTTTGTTTTACTGCAATTTTTTTTTTATTTTAAGCACAAAGATAATGTGGATCATTGGTTATTATTATCTTAGTGTTTTATTCAGCAAGGCTGTTTTCTGTATAGTAAATATTCTGCACTGCTTCACAATCTGTTCAACTAGTGCAGAAGTTAGCCCTTTTATATAGCTTTGTGACAAATAAAAAAAAGAGCATAAAAACTTGTATCTGCCTCGTTCCTCCTGTTGCTATTAGTAACATATGTACTCGCAACAGAGCTTGCAGATCAGCTGCTTCAATTTTACGACTGAGCCTCCCTAGAATGAGCCTTGGGAGACGTTTCTAAGCAAATATACTTAGGCAAAAACCTTAGATGCGTCATCAAATGTGAAAAGTGCAAAATGTTGAGTGATCACAAATGACATCATTGTGACGTCGCAGCTTGCAAAAATTTCTGACATTATGATGACGCATGATGACTTCATCACATGGCATCGTCTGTTGGTCAAAGGTAACACCTAGTCTAGGTGGTGTTGTCTAAGGTGGGCTGACCCTGAAGGCTGTGCTGCACCATGTAAGGTACAGAAAGCTCCAAGTGATGGTGGAAAGGTATATCACTACAATTGACTTATAATAAAATGAATGCAATGGCGTTCACATTTGAATCGTCTCAGGCGAATGCATAAGACGCTGTGTGACTCTTAGGCCAAAGTTCTATGTCGTTCATTTTCAATAGCAAAGAAAGACTACTCTACATCGGTAGAGGACGCTTGTCAAGCCAGTCAAGACAAATGTGCACCATTTGAAACAACACTGCTACCTTCAAGTACCTGCGACAGCTCGCTACTATGTAGGGCTGGGTTGATGTTCCATAAGCGTTGTTAAATAGATGTGAGGAAAGAGAAAACTCCAACCAAGTTTTATTCTAAGTTTTCGTTGCCCAAACCAGGCAGATATTTGCCAGATGTTTACTTTTGATTATCTAGACTAACACCACATTTTAAAAGAGTTAAAAAACATATTCTGCACATCTGCGGAATCTGCCTTTTTTATGGTACTGCGGGGCATGCACTCTTCCCTTTTAGAAAAGTCATGAAATGTCTGCTTATCTTAGAGGCTTTGCTTCTGGCAATACCATTTCTTCTTGTCTGTACCAAACCTGTCTAAAACTGCAGAAGTCAGCACAGAGTAAGAGGCAAATTACCGGTAAAGAGTAAGTGTTACAGTTACAGCCCGAAAAAAACTCTGTTACAGTTATATTAACAGGTTTCCAAGAGTAATGTGCTAGTTACTGAAAAAAAGTAACATCGCTACCTATTGGTTGCTGTATAAAACAAGTAACAGATCACAAACCAAATGATAGAACCTATTTAATCAAAACGTGCAAAGGCATGCGGGTACTGGAAATTTCACATGGTAAAACCCTAGACTGTGGAAACTTGGAAGGGGGCTTAACACAAGCGATCGTTGCGACGGGGCTTGTGTCACTAGTGAAGACGATATCCTATGTTGAAGGTTTACCAGGCCCTGTATAAAGAGCTTTGCGTCCATTTGACACACTTGGAATGCAAACCGTTTTCAAGACCCGTGTTCATGAAACCCTAAGACAGCACACTGCAGATGATCAGAGTGGGGTCATCCACAGGTACAATGCAAGGATTGTGATAGGACATACATCGGGGAAAAGTGAAGGATAGGATTAACGAGGAGCATGAAGGGGATGTTGATAATGTAACTCATACTACGCGTTATAAGACGAAACCTGTCGAACAGTATTGAACAACAGGGCATAGCTTTGAGCTGGAGTGTACTGTACTTTGACCTAAACAATGGGACAACACTGGCTTGCAAACGGCTAAGAAGGGGGTGGGGGTGGGTGCATAATAGGTGTTAATAAGTACATATGTGACAATGCAACTTGCATTCGAGGCAAAATATCTATCCCATTTTGTTTAGAATTATTGCGTTAAGTCGGAGGGATCTTTTTATAATCAATTCCAGAGAGGTCTTAAAAAATTGCTTTGCTAGTTCACGGTATTTCTGGCCCTTGGCTGTTTCGCGCGCCGCTTTTTTGATGTTCTTAGCCCGATTAGTGGTGTCGTCATGATATGTGCTCGAATCATCAGCACTTCACTGTGCTATGTATGTCATCGCAACCATTGAAATAAATTATTTTTTAATAGGGCATGTCCTGTCTACTTCCTTGTGTTAGTCTTAGCGTGAAAATTCAAATGTTAGCTTCTTGTCAATTATGATGGCCTCGAAGCCTCAGAGAAAGAAGACTATAAACTTGGCATCATAATGTAAGCTGGAAGCTCAAGTGTCAAAAAAGATATAGTATATGAAAAAAAAAACTAAACAAAAAAACGTGAATTTAACAAGGTAGTCAGTTACAACATGAATAGTTTATGTTGCTTTTTTCACAAGTTAACTTGAAGTTGCATTAAAAAGCAACCTTTAACCTCTGTTTTCTTTTTCTGTTGGGAAGATAATCCCCTTAGCGATATCCTCTGTTAACTGCGAGGGTAGCACTGATTTGGTATGTTGAAAGGTAAAGGATATGGTAAAGAGGAAAGTTAAAAATGTGGAAAGCATTTAACATTTCCCTTTAAGGAGTGTAGCTGTGAGATAATTTTTTATAACAAGAGAGTAACTGTGATAGCATTTTCCGTTACAGTCACTGTGTAAAAAAGTAACTGTGTTACGGTTACAAGTTACTGAAAAAACTAACTAGCTACTGCTAATGTGTTACTAGAAACTAGGCTGGTTGTAATAGCCCAGACGAAACTTTAAAAAATGCTGACGTTGCAGGGATGGACTGGCTAAAGCATTCTGACACTAAAAAGAACTATTATATCAACTTATTCTTATAATAATAATTGGCTTATTATTGCAATACTAACAAAGGTGTAGCTTTGGTTTCAAGGAACACTTATCAGCACAAACCGATTTACTGCTTCTCTGTTGAATCTCTTCTAGCTTTGTACGTCGTGCTTCTGGAATCTAAAATATTTGCCACTCTTATCATAACTGCAAACCTAATTTGCTGAAAAGAAAAAAGCAAAAGTTAAGGAAAACAATTGCAGCATTGCCTTGGCCTTCTTGCAGCTCTGCAATTCACAGTTAGAAGTAGCACTGCAGTAGACAATTTTCAATCCAGTTTGGCAATGTACATTGCAAAGAACTTTATGGGAACTAAAGCCAGGGGCACTCTCATGTTTGCTGTTAACAAAGTTAACAGCAACCACAGCTCCCCACTTTGTCTGCTCCAGGACACTGTCGGAAGAAACAAGCTTGAAGAAGGTGCCCCTGGAGTGCCTTAGTCGCTCGAAGAGTGAAGGGTACCGTCAAATGACTATGAGCAAATTCTTTTGTACAGTTATTTACCATACAGTTTTATAAAACATTCACATTACCAAAGAATAAGCCTTATTACAAATGATCCTTAAAATTGGGGAGATATTGCAGATATGCATCCACCCACAGGGCAAGTTGGTTATCATGAGAAAAATAATTAAGCCAGAAAGGTAGTATACCTGTAGGCTCATTTCATTTTTTTATGCATAAGAGCTTCACATTTGCTGATTTTAAATCTTACAGTACTCATATGTTTAGAGAGACATTTGTTTGGACATTAACCATCCAACAGATGTGTTGAGGAATGCTGCAGGGCAGGCCACTGAGAAAGAAAAAAATAGTGAATCTATGGTTTGTCTAAATGAAGGTTAAATAAAATAAAAAGCTTCCATGCTGCTTTACTTGTATATTTTTAATCATCCCAATTTTACATGCTAAAGTTAAGGCATAACAATCAGATTTTGGCACTTTCTTTATATAATGAAGAAATGATTTTCAGAGAGCGTATGGCAAATGAAGCTTTATTCAAATCATTCATATCATTGTTTGAAAGATAAACTTCATTCACCGGTGAAAAAAAAAGTGATTCAGAGTGTAATGTGGTTTTTCAAATCTGTTGCAGAACAAAGACCAGAGAAAGTACTTGGGACACCCATTTTAGCCTTCTTCAGTGAAGCTTGAACTGTTTTTATTATTTTTTTTTTAGAAATGAGCCATTTTGGGCTGGCATGTCTGACATGAGTTGTACTTTTTGACAGGTGGAATCACCTTGGGATGATATCAATTCCTTTTCACTGTACTCTCTCCTTACACTAGCTGCACTCTAGTTGTGGTAGTGATGACTGCACAGCTCTTGAAGCCCATATTGAACTGGTGTGGATGTCAAAAAGGGCACATTCTATTGCGTTTCAGCTCGCCCAGTATCACATTTCACAAATGTGATTGGCATCTGTATTCAAGGCATGAAAGACAGCCAATTTCCAGGAAATTTAGTGATAATAGAGCTCTATAATAATACAAAGGGCTTGTGTGACACCTATACAGAACATCTTTGTGGTCTGGGCTTGTCATGCACATTTTCTTGCAAAGCTTATGCTTGCATTTACAATGAATCGTGGCAGTTGAACTGGTCGCACACAAGAGTGTAACAGTTTCTTATGCTCTAGCCTAATTTGGGTTTTGGGCCATGAAATCGTAGCTTGTTACATTCATTCATTGATAGTTCAAATGCATCAAGCATTACTTTAGAATTAATGCCCGTCTCATTCATGTGTGCCGCTGTGCAGAGATCTGGACGAATCGGTTCGTGACTTGTGGTTGATGAAGTATGTGTTGCTGTTTCACTTCGTGCACCCCTGGTCGCAAGTGCTGCATGGATCTCTGAACTGGTGTTTGAGTATGTTGCGCTTTCTTGCATACAGGAAAGTTACGGTGTAAGACAGCAAGCATGATAATGAGTAGAAGCATGCAGGCTTCCTGGCAAGATGGTAAAGAGAGCACCACTAATCAAAATAATACTGACACAAATGACGACCCCCCCGAAGCATGCTAAATGCATTTTGAGCCAGTAACTGGGGTTGAATCTGTATTTCGTTCTTCCAATATTTCAGAAAGCAATGCGATGCAGTTTCTTTTTTTTGACATTTAATAAAGCACACACAACACGGAATTCGCAAGTTACGTTTGCGGCTTTCCTAAACTTTCTGCACACGTCTCGTTCACTACGAGTAGAACTTATCCACAAAGAAAAAAAAATGAGGAGGAGGAGGCAAGGGAAACAATTTAACAGCAAGTTTTGCTTCTCCCGGGTATGTATAAAGTGTGAGAGTGCTTTACACAACTAACTCATCTGTTAGAGTCAATAGAGTCAATCACAGCACGAAACTGAAAGTATCCACGTGACCGAAAGTCATCTCAGCGCGACGCGGGAACAAAACGTTACGTCACGCCTCGTCATCAACGTTTGACGGTGGGTGACGAGTTGCTTTCCGCTTGCTGGGGCTGCTGTCGCTGCTCGATTTTATCAATGGCATCGAGCTCGCGCTGTCTGCGCACATCAAACACGACCTTGTCAAATTTGGCGACCCGCTTCTGTACGCTGCTAGCAGGCGCCGCTCGGCGCCGAGGCGTGATCTTGGCGCTGCAGCTGGTGTCCGGGCCCTCGTCGTCATCGAAGTCAAACTCGTTCGGCTCGGAGGTCTTTGTTTGGTCCTCTTCAACCGCGCGCCGCTCCGCCCCGTCCGACTCGTTCGAATGGACACTTGGCGAACGGCGGCCCGTGCAACGCCACTCTAGCTCGAGCGTGCCTTTTTCGGCCAACGTTGTGTACAAACGGACTATATCCGCGGGCCTGGGCTCCCAGCCACCACGGTCGTCACACAGAGGCAGGTACTTTTCATCGTCGCTGCAATCCACTCTCCAGTCATCGTCTGCGTTCGCAGCCATCGTTCCCGTCGCACGGTTGCAGCGCTTGTGGCACCTTGAACGTCTTAAACTTCAGGACATAGTTACTAACGTGACTGGCAGTCACAGTGATGATGCAACGGCGAGCGATAATTATTGTTCTAGCTGCTTCTTCCTAATAAGTAACGAAAATCACTCATGCAAACAGCACTGTGCTCGAACAGAGCGCCATGTTTGTGTAAAGTGACAAGTAATGTACACGCATTTTCGTATACATTACCCAAATATAATATGTTTTAATTTAAAAATTGTGCAAAATAAAAAATCTTGTAATAAAATTAGTTTATTACAATTATGTTTTGACAGTTAGTATACGAAACTGAAAACTGCGATGAGAGGATATCAAAGGCTAACACAAGACCCGCGCATCAATGGCTGAAGTGGGTTTGGTCAGCGACGGCGGATGGCTGATGACGCTGGAGAGGAAACTTTGGATCCCCGAGTTCAAGTAATGTGACTCAGTGTTTAATGTGCGCGATTAAATTACCAAGTGTCCATTTCTTCTTACATTGTCAAATTATGCTGTTGATGCGCTGTATAAGCTCTCTTTCGTTGTCTCTGCGAAGTTTGTAAACAGTGTTGTGATCGTCGTAGCAGAGACATCGGGGATTCCTGGCTTTTTGCGTTTTTATTTCGCTGCTATGTATGCTAAGGAGCGCTTGTGATTACCTAAGAAGCTGCCAGATTTATTGAGGTGGCGTTCGATTTGCTTGCGATTGGGTTGACGTTATTTTGGATGCATGTCTTTTGGTGTGCGGACTTGCGAACTTTCGCCTCGGAGAGCACTGATGAATGTAAACTCGATGACCTTTCGGTCAATGTTCTGCTTTCCAATTCTCGCTGGTAGCGCAGCACGTGCGATTATCATACCTGACCTGCTTCGTAACGTGCGGCGGCAGTGGCGCATCGATTTTGTTTTTTGGTGGTCGCTATGTGCGGTTCCGAAAATAGACCGGGCCGCGCCACTCGAGGAAGTGATCGATGCTATATATACGCCATACGTGAGCCCAAAATCAAATTTAGGCGCTTTGCTCTTGTTTTTTTTTATTTTTGTCCCGTTTTAAGAGACCGCTGTTGTGTCTCGCGTTCGTGACACTGCCTGCGCGAAGAGGATCGAGTCGTGGAACGCGCGGAAACCCGAGGCTAAGCGTTGCGTAAACAGTGGATTCCGCGAACCTAGCGTGGTACGTAGTCGGTCACCTATTAGTCAGCCCCCGAAGATATTTCACGCAAAGCGCGCGCAAGCAATTGCGCACTCTTCCGTTTCGTGGTTTCGCTCTTGCGTCGTCGAGACTGGTTTTGTGTACGAGCGCGTGCGGAAACCGAGCGAAACCCGATTGCGTTGAAGGTTAAGGAGACGCGGCATTCAGATGAGAGTTGTCGAGATGCCGAGAGCATCTGCAAGCAGCGCAATTGCCGCTTCCGGCTCGTAGGCGACGAATGGAACTCGCTTTATTGTTATTTCTTGCCCACTCGTTCTGCCCGCTAACGGCTCCCAAGGCTGTGCGCTGCTGCTCACGCCTAGCTAGCTGTCGCGGGCCGTAAGAGAATTCCAGTCGTAAAAATCTACCAGTCTCTTAATCGTGACAAAACGCTACTCAGGTCAGCAGGTTTTTGTGGCTGCTCCTTTCTTCTGCATTAAAAAAAAAAACAGCATAACATACAGATAATTTGACGCTCAAGAAATAGTCTAGGTTCGCATACTGTGCCTTGCGTACATTGTACATAAGTAGAATGTCTCCAGTCTTCAAATTGTTCTACAGACAACGCACTGTAGCTCTCTCCATATTTATTTTGAAGAAGCCCATTTTGTCGCACAATATACTCTTTTATTCAGGCACCTATGCTCTGGTGCGACCCAAGTGTTTTTTAACAATGCTTAGCTTCGTCAGCAGTTTATGTTTAAATATTGTGAAGTGCAGTACTTGCATAGAAGCCATCGTCTCTACCTAAGGTGGCATTTCTTCCTTCTGTTAATTATTAGTATGGGACATTTTGTGTGCCCGTAAAAATTGAATGTTGTGGGGAAATATAGCTGATAGCTTGGAGATATAACCGTTCATGTGTCTCTCGAATAATAAACAATCTTTCACATGCGAAAGAATGACCTTCACCTCAGCATTGGTGAAAAGTTTGTTACACGGTGAGCGCAAAACGTAAAGTTGAGTCGTGTGTATAAAGCATGATAGAAAAGTGATGCCTCTGCAAATATTGGGCTTTGATTAGTAGTGATGTTTTTTCATGGTTTTACATTTGAAGATACGACTTTCTTTTTGTCCCACATTAATATTTAACATTGAAAATAATATTGCAATCAAATTAAACAAAGAAAAATGGGCATATTTACTTGATTGTAATGCAAGAGATGACTTTTTATTGTGTTTTTATTGTGGAAGAAAAAAAAAGCTGTTCAGTAAGACTTGCAGATGGGTGAGTTGTTTCATATTTGAAGATAAATTGGTCTGTGCAAATTGAAGAGAAGGACACATGAAAGATAGGACAGGGACAAGCGCGGCCCTGTCCCATCTTTTCTCGACCCTGTCCCATCTTTTTTGTGTCCTTGTCTTCAATTTGCACACACCAGTTTACCTTCTAAAAAAAAAGAATTGTGTGAATTATTGCACTCTTTAAATAACCTGATCTTAGTATTTGATTGTAGTGTGAGGGTAAACTTCAGGTAGCAATAATCTGGAAAAAAACTCATTACACACGAGTAAATACCGCACTTTAAAAAACAAGTGTTTTCTTTGTCCACATTTTGCCTCAATATTAGCCAAGAGCTTTAGCTTGCATGTATGTAGATATGGGATGGCCACTATGTTATAGCACCAAGAGCACCAGCTATGTGGGCTACCATCTTCTTCTGATTAAAGCGCTTTGTGTTAGAGGTAATACAGAAGTTCTACAAAGGTGGTACACAGGTTTGTCTTGGCCATCATATCATGGTTTGTTAAAATAATCATGATGCATTCACCTTTATATACTGTCACCAAGGGCGGTGACATACAGTAAACAAAATGTTGCTTTAATACATTTGAAAGATGCCCAAGATTGTACCATTAATTCTGCAGCTCTTAGTTTTGCACTGCAATGATGATGATACAGTTGGGGCATGGTGTTAAATGCTGAATTCCATATAAAAAAGCAAGCCTCTTATATCGGAGGGATTTGACACATCTTTAAAATGGTTAATTCAAGTAAGGCTCTTTGTTAACTCACCCACTTTGCTGGACACAAGTATCAAAAATATTATTAAGATAACATTGTATCAGAACGTACGAGTAGTAAATGCATGACAGTATTTATTATCCTGGCTGCATTGTTTGCTGATAAGCACCATTGAAAAAATAGCATCACCTACCTTGACCCGAAGTCATGGTTACAGTATTATATATGGACGTGCATTGTGCAGCGACAGGGCAATTTATTCTCGCTCGCACGAGCGCTTTGTGTAAAACCATTTTTAGTGTGCTGTTTCTGAAGTATTTTCTTCATTCCCTGAATAATCTTTAATACTATATGCAATCCTTAGGAGCCTGCATAGGTGCAAGTTGGCTGCACCTTTTTATATTACGGGAACTGTGGCTCAGCAAAATATGAGAAATGAAAGAAGTAGCATGGGCACATTTCATGTTCAAAGTATCCCACACCCATAAGCCTGGCAGCGTCTATTGTTATAATGCTTACTGCATCGCTAATATTATGGAGCAGCTCGAAGGCATCTGTTGAAAGAGCTTACTCATAGTTTTGCTACGCTGAAAGTTCGTGATCACATTTTTTATGTAGTACCAGAGTTCGAGAGTAAGTACATGGTGTATTGTTGTTAAATGGCAATGTATTGCTTTTAATGTAGACTCACAGCAAAAAGCCGAAACTGTCACTTTCTTTTCATAAGATAGTGAGCCTTTCACCGCTATCACAACAGGTAGGTTTACTTTACTTTCAAAAAATATGGTCAATATGGGTACTAGGAGCAGTCATAGTCTAAAGTGGTGTCACAAAATTCTTGGGTAGGCTCCAGGCAGCGTAAACACATCACATTAAGTGAACACTAATAATGCAGTGACATAAGTAAGTTAGAAAACTGGGCTAAAGAGCACAGCAAGAAGACCACTGTACAATATTATTAAAGGAATCTGCAATTTTTCATGAAAAGCAGCCTTGTCTGTTATGATACGTGGAAATTGCTCATGTGTTAAACAGTTGTGAATTTGCTGAAGATGTGTGCAAAACATGGCCTTTGTTAAGGTGTCGTGAAACATTTGAAAGGGATTAATGTGCGAAATATTTTTGCATCAGCTTCCCTGCAAAGCTGTTTTGTTCATTCAGGTCTTCTCTGCGACCTTGTGCGCTTATTTCTATAATGAAATGAGAAGAGAAGGATAATATATCTGGCCCATGCTTTCATTGAATGGAGCTAATAAAGGTACTGGCTGCCTGGAACACCTAGTCAGGCCGTGAATAGTTGGGTTGGGGATCTTGAATGGCAGCGATACTTCTTACTCTTTCTCTCTTTAGAACGGGTAATGAAAACTACAATGCCATATGATTCCAGAGTTCTGCAAAAGCAGGAAAAAAGAATCGAAAGAAAGGCGTATTTTAGCCATACAAGTTTCATTGACATCATGCTCACATTTCCTACCACTACTCGCAAGGCCACTGTTGTGCTAGACTATGCGCATGTGTATAAATTGCTAAAACTGTCTTTGTTGCTGTGTAGTAAACTTCGAACTTGAAGAAAAAATGTAGACGTTAGGACAACGCAGGCTATGGCTAGCTATGGTAGTTTTAGTTTGGTGCATCCTAGGGTTGCATATTTGGCTCATGGCATCTTTCAAATTTAATTCTGCCTTTTTTTTTTCATTTATCCTTATCAGTGGCATGTCATTGCCCTGTGAAAATACAGGAAGAGGCCAGTTGTGATGAAAGGTGGCACTTGCTACTAGCTGTGCTGGTGGTATTGCATCTTTAGCATGCGCCACTGAGAAACAAAATTAACTTCATCCTTTTTAATTATTCTGTTATATTTTATTACACTGCTTGTAGAACATGTGCACATGTCATGATGTCTGGGACAAAACTAAGACAACCTTCCTACATTATTATCTGTTTCGGAAACTGGCAGGTCTGATAAAGGATGCAGCAAAGCTTTTGTA
This sequence comes from Rhipicephalus annulatus, assembly GCA_013436015.1. Taxonomy (NCBI): domain Eukaryota; kingdom Metazoa; phylum Arthropoda; class Arachnida; order Ixodida; family Ixodidae; genus Rhipicephalus; species Rhipicephalus annulatus. Next base: position 359,279 of record WOVY01003373.1, read on the forward strand.
AAATGGTAGTTGTGTGTTTAATATCTGTCTGAAATAGCCACTCATTATTGAGGTTGTAGTTCTAAGAACACTTATGCACTCTTATACTGGTACTTATTAAGGGAACCGGACGGTCAAAACCAGTCCCAAATCCTCCACCATTGTGTGTCATAGTAATATTGGGGTGTTAAATCCACACTCTTGTTCTTTTGTTTTACACTCTTGTTCTTTTGTTTTACACCCTTGTTCTTTTGTTTTACACTCCTGTTCTTTTGTTTTTTTAATTGTGCAACACCCCACTTTCTCATGGTATTTCGTGTTTAGTTTGAGCTGTTATTTATGCAAATATCATGCAGAGGTCGTACAGGTTCTTGAAAACTCTAGGATTAAAAAAATGTATATCTGAGGACTTGAAGCTAGATCTAAAGCTTTTTTTTTTTTAACACAATGAAGACATAGGTTATTATGTCAGTAGCAAATTCTGTCGCTACACTTTATCAAACATGCCTGCCACGGTGGTGTAGCGATTATGATGGGCGGCTGCTGACCCAAAGGTCGCGTGTTCGATACTGGCTGCGGCGGTCACATTTTGATGAAAGGGAAATGATAGGAGGGCTGTGTACTGTGGGATGTCATTTCACACTAGAAAACACTGGGTTCTTGAAATTTCCTATGCCCTTCAGTACGGCATCTCTCATAATCGTATTGTTGTTTTGAGACATAAAACTTTGGATGTTATTATTACTTTATCAAATACAAAGTACTTTTTGATCATCCCAAGGCACTTTGATCGTATCTGTCTTATGCATGCCATGACATGGGGCTGTTGCAGTTGGTTCTCCAACTTTGATATCATAATCTGGATGGCACGCACATATAATATATATAAAGTAACCTCGCAAACTTGCCACAAGATGAATCGCTCAGATAAAATGATACCCATGTTGCCATTTTAACAACATGACATGCGTGACGTACCATCATTAGATTTTCATGACATGATGTGCATTGCAAGAATGACATGTCTATAAGTTTATAACCTATTTAAGTAAAGTAAAGTTCTATTACATTGATGTGTTCTTACCCTCAGCTAAGCTGCTATAAATACCAATGTTAATTTTTATAGCTTGCTAATATTGTGGGTCTTTTTTGTGGCAGTGATGCTTTGTTGGTACGTTGTACTGATAAAGCATTGCCAGCATATGTGATAAGCAGTGCTTCAAGCGTCAGAAAAGTGCCTAGCCAGAGATATTGCTTGGGTTTGCTCAAGAGGTCCCCAAAGGCCATATGCTTCCTGTTTGCCTTGCACTTGAAAAAAAGGAGAAACGTTATATTCTCGAAATGAGAGCAAGATAGGGTTCGAAGCTTGTCGTGGGCAGTTGCACTAGTGTCGCCGCAGCTGCCACAATGCCTTACATGAAGGCTGTTTGCCTAACGCAGATCCAGTTGGAGAAATTGAATACCTGCACGGATGAAATCAACCGGCTAGAAGTTGAACTAGATGTGAGTATCTCTGCTTAGTTCTGTGATGATTGACCATTTCTTCTATATTGTTTTGTTTTGTATGTCAAATGCCTGAGTATTATCGTAAAATACTTCTGTAATGCATTGCCCCTTTTCGTTATGAGAGGCTATAGCAGCGTCTCCAAATGAAATACCTTTGCCGCTACAGTGATTATTTTCCCCACAAGGGGTGCACTTGCTGCCTGGTATTAGTTTATCTTCCATAGTTATCTACCACTGACAAAGAGAAATCAGTCATACACCATTGTAAGTGACCAAAACTGCGCAAGTGTGTGTGCTATTATTGTACTGTATCTGGAGAGTTGTTTTCTGCTGTTTCACTACCTTATCAAGGAGGTTTTTGTCAAAGAGTAGCTACTATGAAGATAGCAAAGTAGCTGTAGCCTGCTGATTTGGTCTTGCTACTATGGGGAGCTATTTTGACCTGGCGACTGTGGTGTGCAAATTCGTTTCTCCTGCACTGCATTCATACCAAGGATATTTGTTTCAGTGCTGTTAAGTGTATGTGTTCTTTCAGCACTAAAACCCAGCTGTAATTACTTTTTTTCCGTAATGCACTTTGTGAAACCTTGTGCTAGTGAAAAAAATGTATGGGTAAATGATGAAAGGATGGTGTAGCACTCCACCATCTGTCCTGTATTCATCAACATTAATGTTTTGTTAGTGAAACATTTGATCTTTATAACAAATAAATAAAGTATACTGGCCTTTCCTTCTTATTTTCAGGAAGCAACAGTGGTCATGTGTGTTGAGGAACTTGGTGCTAGGAAACACTTTGTTTTAAGAAATAGTATGTGAATTGTTCTGTTCGGTTAAACCTTTTTTCTGGTGCATACTAAAATGTAATTTTGAGCACAAGGATCGGCATAGTGGTTCTGGGTCACTGAAGCATCAGATGTTGCTACATATTTTTTATGAATGGTTGCAGGGAAACCTTGAAACATCCTACTGATTAGGCACTAAAGGCAAATGTTAACTTTAACTAGAATGATGAGATTGTGATCTTGGAAATCTTGTCAGCATTTGGCTTATACCTAGAAGCACCCTCAGTTCGTGGACAATTACATATGGGAATGGTACACATCAATTTTCGGTGAATAGAGAATGCTTATCTCATGCACAAATTTATCGGTGCTTGGGGTAACTCTCCATCATATTGGAAATATTCAGGGTGACACTGATGCTATCGTAAACAGCCAACAAGTAATACAAAGGGTCTGAATATGTTTGAAAACAGTATTGGAAGGGTATTACTTAGCTGTAGTGTCAGGTGCATCATATTCAAGTTTAACTGGATTCATCACTGTTAGTGTTCAACTACTCTTAATAAATCATTGCTAAGATATTGTGTCTGCTTGTGCTGGCACCTTTTATCTGACGTGGCAATGTCCAATAATTTTGTCTGACATACCTTTTGCCATTTTAGTACATATCATACATTATGAGCTGTGCTCTCGGTAACAACAGTAAACTTTTTAGGCCTTTTGAAATGCCATCAAAAAGGCTCGACTTAGTATTTGGTCTCACCAAACTTTATTGTTCAGTTCCTGTAATGCCTGATGTTTGCTGTGCGTCTCATATGCTTAAATTTGGGGCTGCAGGATGCCAACTCTGCCTTTCGAGCGACGCTCAGTGATTCTAGTCACAAGCTGCGCATTCTGGCAAAAAAGCTTGGAAAGTCCATCGAAGCGGCACGACCATACTATGAAGCCAAAGAATATGCACAGAAGGTAAATGGTTTTTAGGTAAATGGTTGCATTGTCAAGTTTGGTTGCAAATTCAAGTTTGTGGTAGGTAAGATTCAAGATACAGTCGAACTCCGCTACAACGAACGCCGCTTCGAAAAATTTCTGCTACAACGAAAAATTCACGATTTCCCGTAAGCAGTTCATAGGAGTCAATGCGTAAATATTGTCGCCACAACAAACACTTTTTCTTCAATCGCCCCCTTCAACGAAATTTTACAATGCAATTTCAGGCTCAGATACTTACTTCTATGTAATAAACCCTGTCTTTAACATTTCAATGCATTTTCAGAGCCTGAAAATGCGTCAATGAAGTCTAAAAGACGCGTCGGCACCACCAGAAACCGTTGCTATACCGCCTCTGTTCAGCTAGCGTGGGCGCTGCTGTTGCTTGATAGCGATGGCAATGAGACTGCCCTGCTTTTGCCATTGGCTTGCTTTTGAGCCGCAGACGATGCGAAGCTGTAAAGCTCAGTCACTCAGTTCATGGGTTTCTTCACGCAGCTGCTGGGTGCAACCGTGGAACAATGCCTTTTCCAATTCCGATGCTTATCATTATGTTCGCGCTTGGCCAGTGTGGTAACTAATCAGAGTGGCTGTTCGTCTGTATTATAAACAAAATCGGCTAGCTGCGAGTGATGGGTGATAAGAATGGCATAGAATAATTCAAAAGTCACCGCTCCGCGATACCCTGCCTCCATCTCGTCGTTGTCAGATACTTCTGACCGCGGACAGCTGCTGGTGTTAATGTGTTAATGAAACTGTTTGGTTCGTTCACGAAGATGGTTTTAGGCATTGTTTTAGCGTGCTTTTCACCATGGCCTCGTTATGCGTGGGTGAGAATCACATCGGGACGCTGTTAGGAAAGAATGGGAGGCAGCGGACATTGTCTGAATTTTGAGAATAAACATTCCTTTGTTTTGCTAGCTCAGATCAGCTATATTTCTTTATTTCTAAACTACAACGAAATTTTCGCTTCAATGAAATTTTTTTCGTGCCCCATCAGTTTCGTTGTAGCGGGGTTCCACTGTACATTTCTGTGAGTCGCTATTGTGGAACTCACATCTGTAAATTGAAGAGCTTAAAATGCAGTAATGTATATTATCAGTAAATATGTCTGTGTTTAAATGTCTGATTGTATGCTTATACTGGTTGCCCTAATATATTTAACTTGGGCACTTTGGCTTTTGTTGACCAGCTTGTGACAATTTACGACAAATAACTCTGGAGCACTTTAGCTTAACCTTTTGTGTGCCAGGATGGAAAAGCTCTTGGGTAATTATCAAGAGGACCACACATTTCTGACATTCAGCATTTAGAGTGGTGCAATGAAGTACCCAGCAATCTGGTTGCTTCATAAAAAAAAAGACAAAAAGAGAAGAAGAAAAAATTAACACTGCCAGACTTGATCATCAAAAGCCTGTAATCTATCTTTTTGTTGGAAAACAGCAGTGAAAATGTCTTTTCCTTCTTGGGTCATTAGCGGACAAAAGTTTGAAGGAACAGGACTACCTTGTGCAGTTCCTCAATGCTGTCAAGAGATGGGATGTAGTGGATTGAACATTCAACATAAACAAACGGCAGGTCATCACTATTTCTCTTAATGATTGTTTTGGTATTGGTCACCCGTCATATTTTTTAGTTAAGTCGCCTTTAAAGACTCTATACGTAATTTTCACGTTCTGTGTATGTGCTACTTTAATGTTGTACCATTCTATTAGTAAAGCTGAGGATCGGAACAGTGCACTACCTGTGAAATCGCACAGCATGGAAGGATAGCGAATCTTCAAGCACACACTGCCAGTCAAATTATACCCCACATTTGTTATGCTTTCATTATTAACTGTATTTGACTTATACATTCTAAAAAAAAAAAAGCAGAAATCGCGGTTTTATGTTGCAGTGTCCTGGAATTTGCAACTTTAGTTTCCTGCACAGGGTTATAGGACGTTATTGGGTCAGAGTTTTCACAGACTGTGTATGATAGCACTAAATCGAAGAGGCTGAACAGGGATCGGCTTTCTAATACTCTCTCAGCATTGCCAAATGTGCATTGTGGGCACATGTTTAGAGGTTTTTGTTTCCCGAACTCTAACCTAAGAGTGTCAAGGTTTGGACCACACTAGTCTTCCTTCCTGGCACTTTTTGTCACCTTGTGTTTATCACAATGGTGTGTGCACCCCCTATGGTGGCACCTCCGTTTCGAAAAGAAGGACTAAGGGGTACGAACGTCTCTGGTGGGTGCAGGCGCAGCTGGAGTGCCAGCGGGCGGCAGTGCAGTACCAGCGGGCGTCGGAGGTGCACCAGGCGGCAAAGGAAACCATTTCACTGGCAGAACAGCGCTTTCTCAGTAACCAGACGCAGTGGGAGTTTGATAATGCTTGGCAGGAGATGCTCAACCATGCTACAATGAAGGTATGTGATTACTATGCTATGTGACTGGGGCATTTATATCACTGTTTCTGTTAGAAGGTAGGATTACTGTGCATGATGAGCTGAAGCATATTCCCTGTTGAGAAAAGTTGCAACTTGAGTCTCTAAGGAATAATGTGAAGTCCAAGTATAATTGCATACTCACTATTGCTAATTTTGGCAGTTAGCCTGGAAGCCATTGAAGGCACCGAGTGTGTAAAGCAGTTCTAGCGTTAAATGGAGTGCGAAAACCAGCAGCTTTTCTACTTGTACGAGCCATATCTGTAGTATGCTATGTGTTCTTTGAGCTATTGATGTGAATGCCTTTTCTTCTGCATATCATCAATCCTCATTGTTTATATGACTCGTTTCTTAATGTGGCTGCATACTCTGTTTCAGAAAATTTGCAAGTCCTTTCATTCGTCAGTTTCTTAAACTCCTTCTTTACAGCCGGCCTGATTGAACCTTGTGAAAGATGGGAAATGATGGATAGTAGTGTACCTCATTTCAATCTCATGCAAATTGTTGGTGGCTTCACAGGTTACTGTGCGTGCTACCATTATCCCTGTGAGCAAAAGTATATAAACAATAGTTTCACAAAAAGAGTCATAATTTCTTCATAAGTGAGATGCGTTAACTGAAATTGATAAGCGGATCAGAAAATCCTAAACAAGTTTGAACTGCAGTTCTCAATATCAAGTTTCGTTGACGTGTGGGGAAGACAGCTTATCTTATCATAGGATTCCTGGTTCATGTTCTTTTGCTAAATAGGATAGCTGTCGCACACATTGCACCTGAAGGTGTCTTTATATGCCCTTGTAACAGCGTAGTCGGATTGTAATGACTGATGCCTGTTATGGAGCTAGTGTCTTCCTGTTTATTTGTCTCTTAGGTAATGGAAGCGGAAGCGATGAGGCTTGAAAGTGAACGAGAGCACCGAAGACGGGCAGCCTCATTCACTGAAGCGGAGCATAAGGTCCACTCTCTCGAGCGGCGACTCAAGAAAGATATAGCCAAATCTAGGTGAGTTATTATCACGTTCGGTGCCATTCTCTCACTGTAGTAACTCCCGGCGCAATAGCGCCATCTTTTCACCACATCTAGTGGGGCAGTAGAACATTTCACCTGTGCCTATGGTTAGGTGTGGCATCCACGAATGCTAAAAGCCAGTCAGCTAACACTGTCACTCTGGATTAACTGAATATGTGAAGAAAGAAATATTTTTGCCTTTGTTTTCTACAAGTGCCTGCAACACCGATGCGATTCATTCACGGGCTCACTTTTCTGGCTCGGCACATTTAGTAGTACACTGCTGTGTGTCACTTCGAGTAAGTGTTAGTGCAAGAGTTGTTCTGCTTTGTTCCTTCTTCTTTATGTTTGCTTATAATGTTTTGGTGCCTGTTCTGAGCTATTGATTGGGAATATGAGGTACATTCACGTTTCTTCTGTTCTGGGTGTTGTCACACACTTCGGCTGAGGCCCTGCCGATCTAACATCGATGTGCTGCAAACTAGCAGGCTTACACTTTACGCTTCGGCCTGCAACGCCTGAAAGGCCTTGAAGTGGTACATTTCAAATTTATTTGCAGGTCGGTCGACCCATGCGGGGTTGCTCGTGTTGTGATGTATGGGCCTGACCGACGCACTTATAGAGCAGACACAGACATTTGATAAAACACACACAAGCATTTAATTAAAACAAGGGCAATGGCAAGGAGATTACGAAAGTAACAGAGGAAGAAACACCAATACACGAATGAAAAGAAACAGATACAAACAAACAATGCTCTAAAAGAACACTACAAATGGTACAGTCAAAACACACATACATGTAATGTTAATAAAATAACATGATGGAAAGAAAAGAGGGATACAAGAAAATAATTACGGAGCAAAAATCATGCTCTCGCTTCTGAGCTTCTTCGTGCGACGCAGCGCATGGCACTACAATTATTGAAAAGCTGGTTATAATAATATAACAGTTAAAAAATGTCACAATAAAAAGTTCCATACGGACAACGCCAGCTCTTGGTACACATAGGGGAGTTGACGAGGTGTCGCTGAAGATCTCGCCAGCTTAGTAGATGACGAGGGTGCCAGGTATCGCAGCTGTCTCAATACGTTGCCCAGTCACTATGTGCTCGTCGCCTACGCGAGCCTCGCGACACTGAGGACCACGTTTCTTGCTGGTTGCACGTCAACTGCCGACTTTGAAGCAGTCAAAACTTTTTCGCGCCGTACGCGTGCTCCCGTCCCCTCAGGAAGTCATTTCTTCCCCGTGGATTCGGCTCCTCGAACACAAGAATTGAGTGGTGGGGGTTGGCTTCTCTGAGCTCCATGAACAAATGCCTGCGTCGTCCTTCTACCCGTCGGGTAATTTGGAGCATGAGGATGTGCTCGACTCTCGATTGCCACAAAGCACAAACAAAGCTTTCGTTGCGTTGTTTAACTTTAGCAATTCTCTTTTTCCTAGGTTGCTTTGCATCCTTTGTTTTTTTTTCTTTTGCGGCGCCTTTTCTTTTTGCAAGTGGTCCAGTGCTCTCTTTAGAGAAGTCTCCTTGCGTTATTTGCAGAGGAGGAATAGTTTTGTCGGCGTCGATCACTGCAATGTCCACAAAGCTGGGGTAATCTGTACTCAAATGCTCAACGACTGGAGTGGTGGACAGCTTAACCGACTGCTGTACAATGTAAGCGTTTTTCTCAGGGCTGCACCGCTGGCACCTGGGAGAGCTATTTGTCGCCACATTGTCCAGCTCACAGTGTGTGTTAGCACACGTCTCTGACCCACAGTCACTGCAGGGGTTCTTGCCTGTCGGGCCGATAGCACGGCGAGTTTTTTAACTGTTACTTAGCTGCCATGGTGACGAACAAACACGGGGACTGTGTCAGGTCAATTACAGATGGCCATACTGTATCATCAAGACTCTCTTGGCACAGCCACTCGTCGCCATCACTGCCTTCAGGGGCCTTTGTGGCCACAACTGGACTTAAGGCAGCTAACACACCAAGCTCTGTCATGAACTGGCTGTTCACACCACACGTACTATCTTTTTATCCGACTGACAAGTAGTCACATCTGAGCTTTTTGCAAATTTCGTGCCTAGCATCCCAGGCCTCAAGCACGCGCAGTCTTTCAATTTTCTGGCGCAATAGCTGAACATGATCCCGGTATGACTGCTTGTTCGGACCACAGTTGGCCACACTACTGAGCATTCTAGTGGCTAAGCTGAGACCTGACTGCGTTGCACGCAGTCGGAAGCACTCTTTCTCCTTCTGAACTCTTAGCCTCGAATTCTCTCGCTTCTGTTTTATAGAAAATTCCAGATGTTGCCTGTACCTAATACCTTCGGCATCGCTCTACTCTTTAAGTCTATTTTGTTCTTTTTCAACGAAATTATAAAACTCATTGCCTACAAAACCAAAGGCCTTGCCCCATTCAATTAGCTTATTAAACTCCGTGTCGTCCATTGCTATAAACAGTTGTCAACCAACAAAGCAATAACAGGACGTTCAGAGTAACATCAGCCTCCCAGACATCACCACGCGGTCGACCAATCCTGTCGTGAAAGCCAGATAATGTCACACACTTCGGGTGAGGCCCCGCCGATCTAACATCAACGTGCGTCAGACTCGTAGGCTTCCACTTTACGCTTCGACCTGCGATGCCTGAAAGGCCTTGAAGTGGTTGGTACATTTCGAATTTATTTGCAGGAGGGTCGACCCGTCTGGGGTTGCACGTGTGGTGATGTATGGGCCTGACCGACGCACTCATAGAGCTGACACAGACATTTGATTAAACACACACAAGCATTTAATTAAAACAAGGTCAATTGCAAGGAGATTACGAAAATAACAGAGGAAGAAACACTAATACGCAAATGAAAAGAAACAGATACAAACAAACAATTCTCTAAATGAACACAACAACTGGTATAGACAAAACAGATATACGTGGAATCTTAATAAAATAACATGATGGAAAGAAAGGAGGGATAGAAGGAAACAATTACGGAGCGAAAATCATGCTTGCGCTTCTGAACTTCTCCGTGCGACGCAGCGCACGGGACTACAATTATAGAAAAGCTTGTTATAATAAAATAACAGTTAAAAACGTCACAATAAAAAGTTTCATATGGACCAGGCCAGCTCTTGGTATACGTAGGGGAGTTGACGAGGTGTTGCTGAAGCTGGCGACAGGGTGTCGCCAGCTTAGTAGACGACGAGGGTGCCTGGTATCGCAGCCCCCTCTACAGATTGCGCGAGTCACTCCATGCTCGTCGCCTACACGAGCCTCGCAACCCCGACGACCACGCTTCTTGCTGGTTGCACGTCAACTGCCGATTTTGAAGCAATGAAAACTTTTTCGCGGCATACGCGTGCTCCTGTCCCCTCAGGAAGTCATTTCTTTTTCCTCGAACATATGTGTGCCCCTTTCGGTACAGGGGTAAGGAAGATGCGGTGGCGTCGTTGTTAGGTCGTTAGTGGCCGGATGTCGTCTTCCCAACACAAAAGTGCCCTTTCTTGGACGATGGGATGCGCGGGCGAAACGAAAATTGCAGTTATTTGTGACGGGTGTACAGTTAAGCAGTGTTTTCATTATTTTTCGGGTGCAGCTGTGACTTGTTGCATTCAATTTCTGCCTTGCAGGTTATATTTTGAAAAGAAGGCTGCCTTTCAGCAGAAACTCCAGGTACGGACACATTACAGGTCATCTGTTTGAACTATTAAAAGCATGCTAGAGTGAAGCCTGACTCTTGCATATTCTGTGCTGGATCTCAAAAAAAAAAAAAAAACCTTTTCACAATTTCAGTCTGTCCAGTTAGGTTCAGTTGTCATGCTCGCTTGAATAAATGAACAGTTATACTTCGAAAAAGAATATGCTTGCTGTTCTATGGCTGAAAGTGTCATGGATAGGCGGTCAGAGCCTTATGACAAAATACATATGGTGTTAAATGTATCTTCTCACAGTTGAACATACGAAGCACTTAACCAGTACGAATTGTCACCTGACATTATTATTTGAAAGAATCTCACATACGAGTCTTATCTGCAAGAGATTTGACATTGGTTTCAAGAAAGGTATCGATACTGATCTGCAAAATGACTATAATTCTGTAATAGAGTTTTTGTTTTGCAGTGGTGTTCAAACAAAATGATATTAATTGTAATAGGTGGGAAAATAATGTGAATACTATTTAGCGAATTCACAAAAGCTTATTCCTGCTAAGCCGTTGGCCGCTGACGGCATGCGGGCCATGTATTTGAGACTCCTGTCTTATACTAATTCAATATTTCTTTTATTTGCAATGTGCTGGTAACTGTTTCTATACTACTGCTTTTTGTTTGACTTGTTTTTCAGGAGATAAAGAACCAAGTGGAAGTGTTGCGCAAAGCGGTGATACAGTCCAAGCAAGCATACACGGATGCACTGCACAGCCTGGAGCAGATCTCCACTGAGATCCACGAGCGGCGCAAGGCGCACCTGCCAGCTCGAGAGCCAGGAGTTGGTGCTGAGCACAAGCCCTCACCAGTGCCAGGCGGTGATGCTAAGCCGGGTGACCCAGGTTTGTATTTGTCCTGGGTATTGCAAGAATTTTACACAAAGTATTTTATTGGAATGGCATACAAATTCAGATATCAACTTGGCAGTTTACATGCTGTTTCTTGTTGACAGCAGCTATCTAGCTTGTGGTATTTGCATAAATGCATAAATGCTTGTTTCCACATACATCAGAGCCCCTCTAGTTTGTTTTTCATGAGAGCATCTCAAAAAGGGCAGTAGCTGAGAAATTTCCTACAGGAAGATGCTGTTAAAATCTGGAGAAAGTGCTGCTAAATAATAAAACAGTTGCATTTCACGCAGTTCTACATGAAAATAATTTGTTCATCAGTATATGGCCGAATGAAGTCCTTGATCAGCTCCAGCACTCAATAGGCAGCTCTCCCTGAGGCCTTGAGGGTTCTTATTCATATTGTGAAGTCACACCATGACAGCCCCAAGAAACAGCGGCAGAAGCAAATTTCGTGGGCTATGCTTTTGTAGTTTGCATGGACTAGGGTTTTTGGTTTAGGGCCCCGCCGCGGTGGTCTAGTTGCTAAGGTACTCGGCTGCTGACCCGCAGGTCGGGGGGTCGAATCCCGGCTGCGGCGGCTGCATTTACGATTGAGGCAGAAACGTTGTAGGCCCGTGTGCTCAGATTTGGGTGCACGTTAAAGAACCCTAGGTGGTCGAAATTTCCGGAGCCCTCCACTACGGCGTCTCTCATAATCATAGCGTGGTTTTGGGACGTTGAACCCCACAAATCAATCAATTTTTGGCTTAGGTGTCGGGTGCTGGTATATAAAGTTTATATTATAAAAGTTACACAGAACAATCTTGTAGTTCTACTGCAAGTTTGCTACATATCAAGCAGGAAGGTTGCTACATATCAAGCAGGAAAGAGTATTATAATACACCAATGTATGTCAATTCATTGCTGGTACCGGAAACCAGAAATGCTTTACAGTACATGGGAAAACATTAAGTGAAAAACACATTAGAGGGCGCTTTGCATATAATCATTTCTACATCAATGCCCTAACTGCTGTGAGAAATTTCATGTGATGTATTAGAAATGTGGATTTTGTAGGACCTATGTTTGTTTTCCTTTTTCTGTTTATTAAGTAGAGATGCGATTCGAAAAGAAAGTTGCATTAATCTGTAGCCTGGGGCAATGAAATTTTTGCTCTAAATATTGTCTTTTATGCTGATTTCAGATATATAATTAGTTTTATAGTAAGTTGTGCAGTTTTTGTTTTGTACATGAAGATGTGTAAAGTATAGTTTGTTTTGGACAAACATTTTATTCGAATAAACATTTATGTTTCTAAGCCATTAATGGCTCATATTGCTCTGAATTAACTGTACAGTGCAAATAACTATCAAGAAAGTAAATAGAAAGCATTTTAATAGACAGAAAAATTTACCGTAAATGTGACAGTTCTTAGAATGCTCAGTTCATACTAATTGCTTACTTTAGGTGCATAATAAGTATACCAGCAAAATCAAGTTTTCAAGGAGATACTAGTACCCTCCACATGTTAAGGAATATGTGGGAAAAATTTCATGCTGATCAGACTACCAGGAGTACTAAAAACATGATGTCCTAACTAAAGAAGTTGCCCGAAAATGGATCTTGTATTGTAAGTGAAATCTCTACTGTGCAGAAAAGATATGATTTTTTATATGATTTTTTCCATTGTATGAGCTTGTCAATCATAGTTATTTTGAGTATGTGGCTTTAGTGAATCGCTCATGCAAAATGCAAATGGCAAGCAGCCAGGTGACAATTTCCAGGGGACTCTAGACAATGAGATCTGAGTTTATAGTAGCCACATATGGGCTCTTTAAAGGCGATTTTAGCCTCAAGGTTGTCACAAAAATTTTACTTTTTATTTATTTTCCACATGAGGTTCATGCGCAAAATTGGGTGCAATACACCCATGACGATTTTCAGGCTGTCACAAGCGATAGCATAGCCTTGGACATATGTACTTGCAATTCAACGGTGGTGTCTGTCACGCACTAGTTAAACAAATGTAAGGCCTCCAAGACTTGCATCTGTTGTCCAGAGATGTTGCGTTCGCTCATCATTAGAGGTGCTTCCATGACATGCTTCCTGCAGTCTGATGACGTTGCCTCTGTGTTTTTGTACCATCATAATGCACTGTGCCATGAACAAGAGCCAGGAGGCTTCTGAGGACGTCCAAGTGCTTCTTTTTTTTTCTTTTTTCTTCTGGCTTGCTGCTGTCATCTTGAGTTTTGATGCCATCTAGGGAACTCACCCCTCTCCACTTTGCTGGTGATTTCGAGTTGTGAAGGGAGTGTCCTTGCTTAGGGCATTATGGTGTATTTACATGTAAAAATTGCAAGTTCATTATCTGTGTTTAAAATGGTAACATTAAGTTTGTAATCATTTCGTGGCCTTAGTATGGGCATCATTAGTTACTACTAACTTGGCCCTTTTATTGAAAGCAGACACTGAGGATGCGTAATTGTACTATTTCCTGACAAATGGTGGGACAGTCTGAGTTGGGAACTGGTGTGCTATTTATAAATGAGCTCTTTGGAATATTGTAAGGTGTGAAAAGCAGGGGCGTGCGCATAAATTTTTTTTCAGGAGGGCGGGGGGGCACCTCCTTAAAATGGTAATTTTTCGCTCTATCTGCCATTGTATGCCATTTTTCTGTATGCCCTTTTTCGCTCTGTATTCCACCGCCTGGCTATGCCACTGTCGGAAGGGTTACGAAAGAGGCAATGGACATTTCTTGCGACTTCATGCTACAAATAGGTAGTCGTCAGCCATCCCTTTTGTGGCGTGCCATTTCTGCCACTAAAGGGACATAGTCAGAAAGGTCTTTATTTGTATGTAACACCTGCGAGGTCTGTTAGTTTCAAAATTCTGTCGTTTCTAAATTCTGCCTCCCACGTGCAGCGGAACTCCACTCCCGAGTACTGGAAGCCTCCATGAACTTGCTTCGGCAGACGACCTCCCGGCTACTGGACATTCCTGGCGGAGACGGGCCATTCTCCAAGGCAGAGTCCGAGTCCTATGGTTCCCTCGGCTCCTCGCCGTCCAATGGCAGCACACTCTCGTTGCCTACTGACCTATTCAAAACCACCATGTGTGATGTCCTGTCTGGGCTTAGTCTGCAGGAATCGCCATCACTGGCTGACGATGAGGAGGAGAGCCCAGTGTTACGAGCCAGCCTAACATCATCTGCTCGTTCCCACATCGGGCCCATGTCACCTCCAATCCGCACTTCGGCACCACCCAGGATTTGTGGTCCCGATGACTTTGAAGAGGTAGACCTCAATGCAGACTAGGGAGCGCCGTTTTCCTGCCTTGCAAGCCAAGGAAGGAAACAGTAACCAGTGGCTGCTGGGCCTTTATGCAGGTTAGGCGAGTTGGTGCGTACTATTACTAGTGTAGTCGGCCATACTTTATGAAGAATGTTTGGTGTATGTGCCATTGGTAAGGAAAAAAGGGGGATGTTTGCAGCTACTACTGGCAAAGTGTTGGAGTGAAATTGACATCTGTCACAATAGCTTAGAACATTGAGTGTCGCGCTGCTGAGCTTGAAAGCACGGGTTTCATTCCCTGCCGTGGTCGCTGCTTATCGATGGGGTGAAATACAAAAAACACCCGTGTACTTCGGTTTAGGCGCACATTAAAGAACCGCAGGTGATTGAAATTTCCGGAGCCCCCCTCTAAGGTGTCTCTCATCATTATCTAAGGGTTTGGGCAGGTAAAACCCCACTGATTAATATTATTAATATATATAAAATTTATGTGAGCTCCACTGAAATTGTAAGTGTTCTTGTTAGGGTGAGGGGATGAAATGAAGAGTGAGTAATTGATACAGCATGTGCCGAAATCAAGATTGGGTATGCAGTCCATTAAAACATGTGGAAGACATGAAGTGCATGTATGAAGACATGAAGTGCACATCTAAAAAGTAACGAGGTTTTTGCCCTTTAAGAACACTTCAGACATTGACAGCAAGTTTCTTGGAAGTTTTTGTAGCTTTTATCTCCTTTTTTTGTTAAAGCCTTTAACTAAGCTGTACAAGTAGTTACAAGATGCTAATACCCGTGCCTCATGGGCATAGAAAATGACGTTCGGTAGCGAAGGCATTCAGTTCCCGAATGACATTTTTTTTGGCGGCGCTGTTACACGTCCAAAGCGAATGGCGTTTGACTTGATGATGTAAATCGCAGCACCTTCCTTGTGAGCATTGGGTAAGTAGCAATAAAAAAATAAACAAGTGTTTACAAGCTTCATACACATTCGATAAGAAATAAATGAATAAAGAAGCATATTATGCTGCCGTTAAATTTCGTTCGTTACTTTGTTTCATGACGTTGCAACCGACCATATAGCAATTTAAGCCAAAGCTAGTTAGATCCGCAGCATAAAAAGAAAATGGTGCCTGTCGCGTTTATTTTACGGCATCTACTAGCTGAAGATAAGTTTTTAAGCACTTGTTTGAGTGATTAGTGTGAATAAAATACGTGAAAAGTTTTCTTCCAGTCGAATCAAATGTCATGTTATACAATTAATTCATCAGCTGTGCCGTCGAGAGTACGCATTTCTCAGTTGAATGAGTTCTGGCGGTGACAAACGGCATTTGGGCGAGTGCCATTTCGTTCATTCATGTGGCATCACGCGAATGACATTCAATCTGAAGGCATTAGGAGATAAATGCCATTTTCTCTGCCCGTGTGGCACGGGCATTGCTGTTGCTACATGATTATGCAGATGCCGTGAGGCAGTGGTGTCAAGTTTGATTGTTGGATTTTATTGTTGGGAAAGCAAACGGCATTAATGAAAGACAAGACCTGCGACAACCAGAAGAACATCAACGTAATTCCCATGATTCAGGTTGTATGCATTTAGAGAATTCCAGCCAGAAATTCAGCGATGCTTTGATAGGTTTCCATGACTAGGAGCTTGAGTCATTACTCTCCTCGCTGTGAAAGCTAAGCCTGCTGCTGCAACAGTTGAAGTTGGGAATTGCATATTTGAAATAAAAAGTGCGTACAAAAGGATCGTTGAAAATTGCTTCGGTTTGAATTTAATTTCTATCCAGTCAGAAACAGCCTTCTTAAAGTTTTGTCCACAAACACTGGATTTCAGAAGTGACATTGGAAGTTATATTGGTGCAGATATGTAAACCTGAGGTCTCACAGACTTGTCGTGTCAACCAAACTGGTTCTTTCATTTTGAAATGCAACGTTGGCCAACTTCGAAAATTCCCTCTGGTAATAAGCATCAATCTCTCTATTTTTTTTGCAGGCTGGCCACACGTCCAGTTACCGCTTCATACTACAGGGCTTCCTTCAGAAAGTGAGGTACCATATACCTACTTCACTGTTTAGCTCATTCAGCACCTCTAGGTTCCAAGAATGCATTGCACAACCAGTGATCTTATAAGGCAGCGGAATCTCGCCCAAATGCTGATGCTTAGCCTGTTAGTATTTGGGTCCATGTTTTAGTTGCGCTCCTTATGGACTTGTATGTATTCATCGCATGTAGTATATGTTGCATGCTCATAGTTCTTTTCTTGTTCATTTGTAGCTCGAAAATTTGTTAGGTGCCATCAGTTATCTTGTTTTTTTCTCCCGCTGCATGTGTAAAATATGTATTTCGAACTGACTGTTAAGCAAAAACTGTGGTATGGAACACTTAACTAGTTTTGTTGGTGAAACGTGCACTTGCTATCATCATGTAGCTGATGTTCACAGTTTTGTTTTTTTGATATTCAGATGATGCTGTATTCTGTTATTGTTGTGACAGCATTGGTAAGAGAGAAAAGCAAAGCCTGTGTAATCTTGTCCTTGCACTTGATACGAGGCTTTTGAAAGAAAGCTACTTTTTCCATCCTCATTTCGTTTGAAAAGCCAAGCTTTTCAGAAAAACAGAAGATGGACAGCACCTGAACACTGAACCACGATTTCAAACTTCGAGAACTTAGGAGGCCTGGTACATTTTGAAAAAGTTTAATGTAATAATCAAGGTGCGCTTGGCTCCGACATAGACCATGTGTTTTTGAGAAAATTTATTTTTGATAAAACATAATGAAAGCATGCTTGAGCCATTAATTGATAGTTTAGGTATTGTGGTCTGTCATTAAAACCTGCTTGCATTCACAAGATCTATAAGGATAGTTAGTAAGAGCGAGTTACACTGTTACCTTTGTTGCTTAGCATAGTTCGTCATCTAGCTCGTTCTTTCGCATAATCAGTGGGATCATTTGTTAATTATTTTTCATTTAGTAGTGTTTGATTATCTAAACAGAGTAGAGCGTTTGACAAATACAAATGAAGTCTTTGTTGTAAATTTCATGTCATTCATCTACTACTGTCTTTTTTTTTATTCCCCACAGACATTAGTACCATGTACGATAGCACGGAATAACTTGCTCCCCTTTTTGATCTATATTCGAAAATGCTATTCTACCTCTCCTCAAATGGCATGCTGCCAGCTCTTTCTAGTCTAGATGCCTGTGTGAATGTTTGTGTTCATTTGCTCTGTTATATCTGTGCAGTGCACATTAATGGCGTCCTCATTTTAACATTTTAAAGATGTGGCCCTGCACGTTCATCAATTCATCCAGAGCTTGGACGTCTGGAACGCTTTTAGGCTTATTGTTTGGATTTAGGAGCAATTTTTAATGCTTTCAAACTGAACCCCTTATATTGAAGTGATTATTTCATAATTATTCAGGACTTTTAGAAGACTTGCATTGTCATTGATGAATCATTTCTTTCATTTCATGTCTCGTTTTTCCGATACCAATGTTTCACATGCTCTCTAGCAGTTGTCCGATGCCTGTCTGTTTAATGTTCCAATTTGTTTGTTTTTTTGTCTGATGTGGAGCCAACATGTGCTTCGAAATATGTTAGTATCTGCTTCAAGAAGCATGGGTTTATGTCTTTATGTGTCACCTCATACTATAACGTCACATTACTTCAATAGCTGTGAAACTTTCATAGGGGTTTATTTATGCAATTGAATTTGTTGACTGCTGCCTTTAGAAATTCCTACTGATTAGGCATGTTTCGTTTCAACTCCTATTGATGTGGAGTAGATTTCGAAATATTGAATGCCTTTTGAGTGGCGTAAAAATGCATACTGTCTACTTAGCACTTTTTCACATATTGTGGAGTATCTGCCATAATGGTGTTATGACTTCCCTATTGCATTGTGCAGTGTGGTAGCTACTGTAAGGCTCTCGTAATCAGAGAGATCCTTAACTAAGCCTGCCATCTAAGGTCATTCATTTTCTTCTCTTATGTTGTTACAAGACCCACAAATTCTAATTAAGGAGCTCTGAGGTGCTTTTTAACGCAACATTCTTAACCTGTAGGCAATGCTACGATTCACATCTGAAGCACACATTATGTAACAGTGGTCATAGCAAGCAGCTTGTTTTTTCCTCAATAGGCTGATTTCTCTTTCCATGGGTTTTTGATCACTGACCTATATTTTTTTTTGCACTTTATGTTGGCTTTGATAGCACAGCAGAAAGTGCAAATAGGCTTTTAGAGCAGTAATGTACATTGCAGGGCACACTATGCTAAAAATTAAAGTACCAGTTAAGTTGGCCTAGAATATTTAAATAATAATGGGCAGGGAACTTCAAAACTACTGTTTACAACATAAAGTTGCGCTGAAGACTGGTTGGTCTAAACTGAATTGTAGAGACTTGGTATGTGTGTCCTGAGTATAAGCTATGTTGTACGCTTTCCATGTGCATTCAGCTCGCTTGACAAGTAATGAAGCTGAAATGTAGGCTGGCAACATTTTGCAAGCTTTATGTGTAGTAGATCTTATTCTTATTTTGGCCTGCCTCCAAGTAATGTTATTAATGTTGTTTTGTCATTGGCATTGTACAAGCATTTTTCTACGAAGACTTTTACGATGAGCTCTCATTATATGCATTATCTGTGCCAGGAATTTATATGTTTTGTTTGAGGCTTCTTGTTGTCCAGTGCACAAGTAGCCTTTTTAAAGTTACACTGTATATACATTAATAGATATAAGCCAAAAAGCTTTGATTGCTTTCGCGTTTTGTTTTCTTGGCTTGCAAAATGTAGAAATTCGTATTTCATGTTTGCAGCGAGTGTCAGAGTGTTTGAAAGTTGAACTTATTGCGAAGCAGCTGAAAGTGTCGTTGAAATTGAAAAATCCCAGCGTATGTTGTGAAATCGTTCTTGTCACACTGGATTAGCCAATGCAGTGGACAAAAGTATATATATGCACGTTCCGTACACATCTGTAACAGGTAGGCTAATATTTCAATCATGTGCAAGGTGCGCGAGCCGTTTGATGTTATGGGTCTACATTGCCGTGCCCTCGTCGCTTGCGACATAAACCTTACATTCATTTCTAAGATGTTCCTCTAAGGGTTTGTCGTGGGTTGCTGTTTAAAGTTTCCTTGTATTGAGCACTGGCTAAACTCTTCATAGAATAGCCTCGGGTAGAAAGACGGTGACAATGCATGAGAAAGCTTCTTTTTAACCATTTCTATCTTCTCTGCTGCCATGTTCTTATAAAGTAAAAGAGGTTGCTTTTACAACTACAGATCTCCTGATTACACGCCCAGTCTCTCCGTTTGACTTCTATTTTGAGTAGTCTGAAGATATTAAAACTGCAATACAGTAGTGACAAGATATGGCGGTTGCAGTCACACGCTCAATCTCCATTCCCTGTTATCCAGACCAGTGGCAAAATATTTCAGTTATACTAGCGTGCATGTTTTAGTGTGAAACGGGTGTGTATACTGATCTTTATTCATGCTTTATTCATCTACATTGAAGTGTGTCAAGTCTCAATTAAATAGTTGGGCAGGCATGTGCAGAAAAAGTGTAAAATATATTCAGGATTTGTCCATTGACAAGTTGTTCAGCTTAGTCATGGAAGGAAGAATTCTATTACAATACTGTCTCTATTTGGTCTAGGTAATTTTTTTTTCTACAAAACTATATCCAGCCAGTCAAGAACTCGTTCTTAGAATGTGGGGTGCAATGAATCCCTTTAAGAAAGCAAAAAAAAGTCTTGCTACAGTAGACTCTTGGCAAATGGAATTCTGTTGAACGGAACTGCTGCTTAAATGGAACAAGCGCTTCAGACAAGATTGGTTTCGTTCTTGCATTGTGCACTCCCTGTTCATTTCTCAGTAAACGAAACTCCTGTTAAATGAGACAAATTTTCATGGTCCTTTCAGGTTCTGTTTTAACTGATATGCGGGGTTTTGTGTCCCAAAACGACCATACGATTATGAGAGACGCCAGGTTTCGTTTTAGAAGAGTCCACTGTATAAGGATGTTGCACCTTTTTTTTTTTTTTTCAAAATGAGCTTTCTTTTTTCATACAATGTTGTGACTGTATCCACTGTTAAACAAGTACAAAGAGTACCTTTGGTCCATGTTGTAAGAGCATGCAGATTCTTTTTGCACTGAATAGCATGCTCGCCATAGTGAACGAGTCAAACCACAATGTCCAAAATCCTCGAGACACTTCTGTGTTGTTATGTTGCCAAATATTTTGTCTTGAACTTTACAAACTGAGCATTGATTATGCTTTTAGGTGGCTCACATTATCTATATAAAAGTGGTGCTGCAAATCGTGCTGTGCTTCACTGCACCTGATTTATTGGTAAACAACAGAATAATGCATAACTTCATTTGTTGAGGTTACCAGCAACTGGGAAATTGAATACAAAATGTATTTTTGTGTATAAAGGTGTTGTCTTGTTGCCCTGTTGTAACTGTTACATTGCGAGTGGAAAACGGCCGACTCTGATGACAGGAGTGGCAGATTAGATATTTTATATCACAATCGATTGTGCATGCCACTTGACGGGAACTACTCAAGTAGTTTGAATTACACTCTATTATCTGTTCCTTTGCTCATGTTCTTGTGGTAGTGCACCATGTCTGGACTTATCCACCCTCTAGTGGCTGTAATTGTGTGCATGCTCGTTTTATTAGGAATGTGGTCGTGGGCTCCAAATACAATAGTAGGAGCAATAAGGCATATTCCAGTATAGTGTCATTACTTTTAGTTCTCTTAAAAGTGAGTGAGGGATACTTGCAGTGCGCAATAATGCATGGTGCTCAAATGGCATTGTGCACTGACAGAGCGCACAATCTTCCAGTCCTGCACTGAATGGTTGGGGATCCTGCTCTTCAGAAAGTCTTGTGAGACTTCCTTGCCGTCCTCTTGAAGGGTGCAAACATTTTGGTCTTCTTGACTAATAAAATGGTGCCTTTGAAACACCTGATTTTCGTGTTGTAAATTTTGACTTCATTAGAAACAAGTGCAAAGAGAAAATCGGGAGTAATAGTAAGCAGAAAGTATGGCATTTATGTGCTTGTATTTCATTATTTGTTAAGCTAGTTTGTTGTCTATTCTGGGTTTACTAGCTAGCTTGGGCCAGGGTAATTGGAAAAGTATGACCAATGGCATTTTGTTAGAGTTAGTTTCATGCATGTGATGAATGTTTGCTATTGAGAATGCTTCTTTAATAATCTGTAATTGATTGTTTAAAGGGGCCATGACACGGTCACCCACCTATTTGTGGTTTTCAGTAGAGACTAGAAATAGAGGATCTATTATGCCTATAAAGATATAAAAAGTGCACTGTAAAAGAGTATGTTAGTGGCCGCCATCTTGCCATGGCGTGTGTGATATCATGAGATACAAGGAGCAGAGCCGTTGTCTCTAAATGAATTTTAACTACTGAAAATTATTCAATTTTGGTGCCAAGCTGGAAAAAGCCAAGTTATCTCGATTTCACGTGGAGCTGACCATGGGCCAATAGTGTTCACTGGAATACAGACGCTCTCACAGCTAGTTGCTTGTTACATCACTACTCGAAGGGGACCACGAAGCCCAGCTGTCAGGAGCCTGCATGCTTATAAACATGTTAATTTTTAAATTAGGTGCTCAACTAAATGCCCTAAAATTTCGCAAGCTTGTTTGTGAACGTACAAGGATTAACCCATGCAGGACAGATTATGGACAAAAATTGGGTTTCATGGCCCCTTCAAGAGAATAATTACTTGCATAGTTGTAGAAATGTTGGCATAACATTCTCCATTGCATTCCGAAAGACTGTGAAAAATCGCAGCTTGCTACATCATTCCTAATTACTTGATATACGTTTCAAATTCAAGGGCCCAGGAATATGTGAAGTGAGCGGGCACCCATATCTCTCTCTTGCAACAGCAGTATGATTGAAGGTGGTTTGTTTCAAACAGCTAGCTATGCTCAATGGATGGCTTGATCGGTGTGAAAAAAATAACAAGGTGATGGTGTCGTCATTGGCAGTTAATGCAGCCAAAATATACCATCACCCTATTTTTTAAGAGTGTTGATAGTTCCTGAGACACTTTTCAAATGCGCTGCTGTTGCATGCAAGGTGCATGAGTGGTTCACTGCATCAGCATGATATAAAAGCTCTATGAAAGGCCCTCCAGAAAAAAAAATGTTCATTTGCCTTTCCGTATATTTTAATCTATGCAAAGAGCATGTTTGTGAGATGAGGCATGTTTAGTAGGCATTTACATAATACAAAAGTGTACAATGATTACAAGTAACAATGCATCACATATGTGCTTTTACTTTAGCTTTGTGCTGTTAAGTGTTTCACTCTGGTCTGTCCGTGCTTCATGAGCAGTACGTCCAGAAAGATGAATAGTATACAGATAACTTCATTATTCAGACTTATGTACTGTGTAAGTGGATGCAGCAGAGTGAACCAATTTAATTGGTTATATATGCTTTAGTAAAGTGTAAGTTGTAGTTATGCTAGGTTAAATACCCTAGTTAAAAACGGTAGTAATATGTGAACCTACCGAATGTCGGATATTATGTTTACACTCAACATTGATGAACTTGAAGGAAAGGTAAGGCTATCCCTTACAATTCACGTAGTCGAATATGCGGCATGCTTAATCAGGTCCAGGACCCCGACCACACACTTGTCTGCTCATTTAGAATTACCATTGGACAAAACAAGCCCAACTTTACAATTCACTCTAAGGGGACTCTGAAGTGCATGCAAATTAAAGAGGTGGACTCACTTTCTTTTTTTCTCGAGCAAGCTGCAAAAGAGGATGTGATTTGAAAAGATTGATGTTGAAGGTCTTGCTATATATTTAATGGGTAAGTATACCATTCTAGTTTTGTTTTATTTGTAAAGTTCGGTGGAAGATTT
This sequence comes from Rhipicephalus annulatus, assembly GCA_013436015.1. NCBI lineage: Eukaryota > Metazoa > Arthropoda > Arachnida > Ixodida > Ixodidae > Rhipicephalus > Rhipicephalus annulatus. The sequence goes on from WOVY01003373.1 coordinate 382,707, forward strand.
TTATTGAACTTTTTATAACTTCGATTAGTGATTGCGCTTCTATGCATAGATTGGAGAAACATTTAATATTGCAGCAACATAGTGCGACAATAACTGTTGGACTAGGCTTGTTAACGATGTTTTGGTGAAAGCAAGCTAACGAAAAGAAAATATAGTGGTAAACATTCCTCAGTTCTGCGCAGGATAAACGTGATGTGGAAATTTAAAGGAGTATAGCTCTTTTGAAGTAAATGTGTTCGACTTCTGGCATACCCTTTTTTAACTGCAACACTGTACTTTCAATGACCGAATTCCACCAGATGAAACGGGCTTCTCTTGGTACAGATGTTTAATGTTGGGAAGTGCACTTTACTCATCTATTGCTTTTAGTGAGGAGTGGATTGGTATGTACCTCCATGCACTTTGTGAGTTCAGTCTAAACCAGTTGGTAAAATGCATTGCTTTTACTTCTCACATTACACTGCCGTTATTTATTGTTGCCAAATGTCACAACTTCCACGAGCAAGGCTGTAAAAGATGGCCATTAGCATGTGTTGTCGTGACTGGCACACTCCTGTAAGAATGCAACCGCGCTCTTTAATATACAATCATCCTTTCAGCCATAAAGTTAATATACAGACTCTTTCAGCATACGCATGGCATACACTCGTATCTGGATACACCAAAAGCGACGAGGGTCATGAAAAAGTTCATCGCATGAGTAACTGAACAGGTGTAAAACATTTTATGTATCGACAACATTTATCGACAAGATTTTACAACTCTTCGGTATGCACAGTAATTCGTTATATGCGGATTCGATAGTATATATGATTGTATGGGCTAGCAGTTAACATCAGTTCTCGTATTGGAACGCCGCGACTGTCTTTGTCAAAGCGTGAGACTTCGGTACGCAAGCACCTGTGAACGTGCAGAGAAAGTCGTTAGGACAGCAGTAGACCGGGTTTGAGCATTGGTAATAGCCCTGCGGACATACGCGAACGTTACTCCCTGAAAAGCTAGCGGCGCACAGTCCACCGACACACTCGGCGAGAATGGACGTTCTCGTAGCCCCCGCTGCCGCATCGTAGCTGCATCGTCCCGTAGCTGTCTGGCACGTACTGTGCTCAGGGCAGCAGTGCTTCCCATCAGCGCAGCACACGGCGTTTCGGAACGGGCAGCAGGTGTAGTTAGTGTATTTCCAGTTCGGCGCCGTCATGCAGCACGTGTGGCCAGCGAGACAGACCACGTCGTCCGACCGACTGCACGGAACGTAGTCATTTTGTTGTTGCTCGTTCGCGTTGCTAATCGCCTGCGACCAGAGAGAATCGAGGTGTGCCGTTCGTTTTATCGACGGCTTGCAGGCGTCCGTCTCGTTGTCGCAGTGGTAGCGGGAGGGACAGCAATGTTCCTGGTCCTCGCAGCAAACGGCGTTGGGAAGCGGGCAGCAGCTGTACTTGCCGCTTCTCAGCTTGCAGCACGTGTCTCCTAATTGAAGCAAAGATTGAGAGGGAAAGTTTGTTAGCAGAAACTCGTTCGACATCGAATAAAAAAAATCAGGAATGCACGTCACGCATTAAAATCAAATTACACCTATAGGGGTGTAAATTACGTTTCTTGAGGAATCTACCAAACACGTATTTTTTTATTCTTCACAATAAGGCGTTTTGCAGGAATGGTGGAATATCCGACACAACAACCTATGGGCACGCCTAATGTTTACGGGTGTATGTAACGCATACATATATAACAAACACCTATTGAACAAAATAAAACTTAAAAAGCTTGGCCTTCAAAGGGGTTCTGAACCTCCCCTTGTGCTTGGTGAAAAATCACGTACAGCTGAAAGCAGACGCATATGCTGTGAAGACCACAGCCAAACCTGCTCGGCCTCCCTTTCCCGCACGATCCAGGATACCAGCCCTGCGAACCTTTCCCGAGTTCGTGGCTCCTGCAGACCTCGACGCCTTGGCTCAGTCCTCTCTGTCTGGACGGATAAGATATACTCTCTTGTCTTCTACTCACGTACCCCTTCTGGATATCTTTTCTCTCTCTCTCTCTCTTTATTTCTATCAACTTTACTTCCCCATTCCCAAAGGCGCTGAGCTGTGATCCCACGACGGGAAGCGGAAAATGGCGTGCTTTTGTTTCACTCTGTTTTCTCGAATCTCTATAGCTCTCTCTCAGCCAGTTCTTGCAGTCGTGCCAAGGAGAGTGTACAAGGGTTCTTATGTGGACTTGTTGGTTCGTGAACATCGAGGCAACACAGCGCACACGATGGGACGAAAAACACTCGGGTCACATCGCTATCAACTCGGAGAGTTCACAAGTGGAGCGTGAACTTGTTGTACTTTAGATCTTGGATTGGGCCAAGAGGGTAGCGGAGACCTACGCTGGGTAGGCTCCTCTGACACTCCACCACCGCACCTTTCCCTCTTGTGATGAACAAAGTTTTTCTCCTCCTCCTTGTTGTACTTTCTCATCCCGAGTCCCGTACTCACGCTCTTCGGACCATAAGCATGCGCGTGTTTCCCCATTAGGGAGGGTGTAGCGATCAAGCTATGCCTTGACCCAGCGGGTCATTCGCCACGCCGGACCAGTGCCCAAAAGGATAGTCTCGCCACGGCTGGACGGAGGAAGCAACAGGGGCCGACTACACGAGACGGCGCCCACTGATTGACAGCGGCGCCAACTGTGTGGAATGTTGCAAAAGAGGGTTATGGAGCCGCCGCTCTATCTCCCGCCTGGGCCACGCATCACGTTGGCGCGTTAACCCGCAGACTGCGGTCGCCACGACGCGCTACAACTGGATGGCAAGCGGTTGGATCTAAGCCTGGAGGACGGAGAATGAACAACACGCCGAGATCATGGAGACTGGCAGCTGTGGACTGGTGAGTGCTGGCTTTGGTTTTTTGGTTGCCAGGCTGATAAGATAGAAGTGCAATCTTTTCGCTGGTAGAGGCTACCACAGAAACAGTTATTTACGGAACTTCTGGGTAGAGAGTGAGCTGCACCACACTAGTTCACTGTCATGGATTGGAAGCGTTTGTTGAAGAATCAGCTCATGATTCTGGGGGAGGAGCTGGGAGCAGAAGTAGATGCGGGGATGAAGAAACACGCAATTGTTAGCGCTATCGATGGCTTGAATCTGAGCAGTGAAAAATATTAAAGAAACGTGGATGGAGATTCAAAAGCAACAGGAACAGGAGGGTCAGGAAAGGCGTGAGGAACAGGAGCGTCAGGAAAGGCGAGAGCAAGAGAGAGAGAGCAGTGGAAGGAAAGCCTTAAAGTAAAACAGGAAGAGACAAGAAGATCAATACAGTACCTTAGATGGTCTCAAGTAAATTCGAGGATCCATGCATTCGAAGAGGGCGAGGATATAGAGAGTTACCTAACCTCTTACGAGAATGTTTGCACAGACCTAGGGCTCGACGAAGACTATTGCTCTATCGCCTTATTGAGTGTCTTTCCGTGCGACTTAATTGGTAGATTAAGGTACCTTTCCGAGGAGGAGTTCAATAATTACAATGTAGCTAAGGCAGCCTTACTGCGGTGCTTCGGCGTCAGAGTTGACAGAAAGCAAATTGAGTACAAGCTCACGAACGCTCCGTTGAAGAACGCGCGACGGCGTGCTGGTATTAAAACCAAGCCTGAGAGAGGTCCGCGTGTCTCTTATAGCACCAAGGCGAATAGTGAGCGAAAATGGGAGATAGAAAAACGGGAGCGAGGTGAAGAGCTTGAGCGAGCACTCAGCCTAGAGATTGAACTGTCGGAACAAAAAGTCGAGGCAACGCGGTGGAAGATTCAGCCATCCGCAAGTGTAGCGCACGAGAAGTGCGAGGTGCAGCCCAGAGCTTTAGAGAAGGCTAGCACGTTTAAAGACAGCAGCAGGTTCGATGAAGAACCGAATTCGAGTGCTGCGAAAGATGCTGCACTGAGTAGAGAGGCCGACGAAGGCCAGAGCGAGTGCGACGAGATGCTGTGCCAGTTAGCTGTTAGCGAAACAACTAGGGTAGCTGTAGAAAGACTGGGACAGACCTCAACTGTGTTTGTCGCGACGGTGGATCTTGCAAATGAGGTTGAAGAAGTCAAGAACACCGGAAAAAGCTCAGGAGAAGCAACGAAAGTAGAGAATGGTATCAGTGCAGTTGCAGACCGCTCTCAGGAATGCGAGCAAGATTTTTCGAAGGAAAGCAGCTGCATTGTTCCCAAGTGTGTTAACCAGTCCGCCGGTCTAGAGGGTGAGAATAAAGATGATTTGGTCGAAAATCATTTAGACTGCGCGACTGAGACAGCTGACGAAAGCTGTGAGAGGGTTCACGAGTGTGAGATGCGATCGGGAGGCTCGGAAACAAGACGCAAAAAGCGGCGCAGACGAAAGAGACGTCGCAAAGCCGCGAGAAAGACGAACAGTACTACGCGTGTAAAAGAAGGCGCAAAACCTGTCAGCGTAGCAAATAAGAGCGTTGCAGCAGCGTCAAAACTGCATTGCATGCGTCCGAGCAACCGGACAAAAAGTAAGAGGAAAGCGGGTTCGCGAATGGAATTGCGTGGAGAGCGCCGGTCTTTCCGTTCTATCCACAGAACATTTCAGGGCGCACCTGAGTACAGCGTTAGCACAGGTGAATCGGCCGGACAAGGCGACAGAGCCAAGAAATCAAAGTGCCGAAACACTGTGGCAGGTGGTGCAGAAGCACCCTTGAGCTGTAAAACTACCGATGACGCAACCCGAGGCCAATTTCCTAACGGTGCAGAAAAAGTCGGTTGTAGACGTCGCCGTAGAGGAGTGAAAGGTACGCGCGCGACAAAGCGAAGGCAAGAAGGAGAAAGCAAGCATCGGGGAGAAAGAAAAGAGGGTAGCTCATCGGCCCGTTCAGCGAAGAGGCCTTTGTGGCGGGAAGTAAGGCGCCAGCGGTGAAAGGGTACGCCACGGCGCGCATCCTCGCGACGGAATGTACGCAGGAGATTTAAAGCTTTGCGGGGACAGGATTGTCGAAGGGGTCCTAGAAGAAAGGCCACAATAGCTAAACACCACACGCGAGCTAGCCCAAAGAAGGCATGGCCACTCTGTCCCACGCATCGCTCGGGTCTCCTACGCCGAACTGACAGAAGCCCGCCAAAATCGCGAATGAGGCGTTACGCTGCAGTTAAGCTGGAAGCACGTACTCGTTGTGGACCCGGGCGTCCTCGAAATCCGGCAAGACCGCGACCGCCACGTGTGCGATTGAAGTGAGGGCCGACTCTAAACTGGAGAGTCGGACAAAGGAATTTTTTTAGAAGCATCTTTGTTTGCTTATTTTTGGTTTTAATGTAGTTTTCCTGTGCCGTCTCCACAGCTTGTTTGTTTAGTTGGTTTTTCACTCCAAAATTGTTTTGTATACTTTGTGAGGGCCTCGAGTTGAATTGTTAAGCGTTATGAGGAAGCAGTGGCCCGCATCAGTCTGCCGACTGCGTGAAATTAGTTCTCTTCGAGATAAAAGCATGTAAGTCAGGAATGATGATTTGGTACGCCCGCTAAATTTGAATGAGTGGTGGCTATAGGTTATCGCGGTATGACTTATGATTAGGGGTGCGTTAGTATGCTAGCGTTCTTTGAATGAGAGTATGATGTCGTGCTAGGGCGCACAGCAAAGTCTTGTGCGTTCTTTAAAAACATGGGCTGACATGAAACTACATTCAGCTAATAAGCGTGTTAGTACACGAATTGCATTACCCTTTATTATTTTAGTATGTGCTCAGGGATCAGGTGAATTCTTTAGCTGAGCGTTATGTTATACCGAACGTTAAGGGACGTTTTTCCGCAATGATTTTAAGTGGTCTTTTGAGTAATCGAAGTTTTTAGCTATGAGCAAGAGTATTAGTGTGGTTGCCATTTAAGAAAAAAAAGCGTAGGTGCATTGTGGCACATTTGAAAGACCGGCCTGGTTGCCGAAAACTCATTGCCAGCGCTTGCTGGTTCTAGCGGTTGGTCTTAGTGGTCTCAATGGTGTTGGAAGATTGCGGTTACTGTGATCTCTCCCGTTGAGCAGCTGATACTACCCGACGTCCAAGATCTTCCCGTCGGCGGAGGAGCTGTAGCGATCAAGCTATGCCTTGACCCAGCGGGTCATTCGCCACGCCGGACCAGTGCCCAAAAGGATAGTCTCGCCACGGCTGGACGGAGGAAGCAACAGGGGCCGACTACACGAGACGGCGCCCACTGATTGACAGCGGCGCCAACTGTGTGGAATGTTGCAAAAGAGGGTTATGGAGCCGCGGCTCTATCTCCCGCCTGGGCCACGTATCACGTTGGCGCGTTAACCCGCAGACTGCGGTCGCCACGACGCGCTACAAGGGCAATGTTTCATCGCAGAGACCTTCTTCCTTCACGTATCCCCCCCCCCCCCACCTCCCCGTTCAGCGAATTCGAAAAGACAACGTGCTTCACAGTGGATGAAAAAATTAAAACAAAAGAAGCCTATGTCGTGCCTTATTACAATCACCTGCGTTTGGTGCCCGGCTTTCCTGAAGTATACCGAGGCAATTTAGCATTTCAGTCAGAAGCCCTTCTGTCGCTTGTACGTATGTCTCAATAATCTTCGCTTTGTGTATGTACATGCATGAATGTGCGTTACAGTTGTTGGAAAGTAACATCAGGTAGGGTCTTCGGTCACCATTACATATCGTCAAAAACCTGCGTTGCCTCAATAAACGAACCAACAGGTTTGACTAATTAAACATTAGGGGCAGACTTGCATCTAGGGGAAAGGGAACACCCCCTATTTCCATCGTTCGCACTCTCATGCTTTGGACGAATGTCATTCAGCAGATCGATTACACACAATTACAGATGGCCTTGATTTCAAAGATTTCTAGCCGGACGATACGGAACTAATTCGGGACACAGCTGTCCCTACCGGGACGGCGCCGGACCGGACTCGATGTGCTGTGTGAAAAGTAGGGGCAGTCGCGCTAACAGTCTGCTAATAATACTTCTATTTAATAAAGCTGTGATGGTGATATTAATCACATCATGGTTCTCGGATTAAAATGATCGATCTAAAAAGATTCATCGTTTTACTTTCATGTTCCTTTAAAATACAATTTAGCAGAAAGGTCGGCAGAACAGGCAGACGTACCTCAGGTATATGCCTCCCCGCACACGCATTGTTCTCTTTATCTCTCTCTCTCTATCTTTCGCTTATCGATATGCTGGCGTAGTGACATTGCTTTAATTGGCGAACGACGATGTTCCATTGCCTCGAGATGATTTTCTGTCATAGCGCAACCCTCGTGATTTTTCTTATCGGGTGAGATTGCGAGTGTACTTTTGAGTGCGTTTAAATTGGCTAATAGTAAAACGAAGTTGTTTTTCTCGACCACGAGTAAGGAAACGGTAGTATTTATGTTTTTAATTATAGAACTAATGTCTTGATAATAATATATTGTGTATACTTGCCACCAACGACGCAGAAACAAATCCGGAGAAATATCTGAAGTCTTATCTATATGTCATCGTACACGCACTTTGTACGGACCACATGTATTGGCTAACGTTCGATCACTATTTGGAATGTTTTCATTTATTATAGTGATATAGCAGAGTGATCTAGCAGACAGTGCGGTGCGTCATTGGATCGATAAGCATCTGGTGCCCAAATTATATATGTCGTTAATGCGTCGAATCGGCACGGAAGGGAAAGAACAGCGTCTATATATTGGTCGCACAGGTGGTCGAAATATGTGTCTTTAGTTTGAGGGTTGAAATAAAAGCTACTACTACTACTACTACTCATTAATATGGTGCTGATAGAAATGTTAATGCAGGGTCTTTACACCGCTTCAGTGAAATAAATTGAATTAATTGTTATTCGAGTTGTCCTCCCAGCTGTAACAGCAGAACTTTGTACAGGAACACTGACAACATAAGCGGGGGTTTATTGAAAACTTGCATAAGGTTATTGATATGTGGTGTTTAACGTCCCAAAGCCAACATATATGAGAGACGGCGTAGTGGAGGGCTCCGCAAATTTTGACCACCTGGGGTTCTTTAACGTCCACCCAAATCTAAGCACGCGGTCCTACAGCATTTTCGCTTTCATCGAAAATGCAGGCGCTGCAGCCGGGATTCGATCCCGTGACCTGCAGGTCAGCAGCGGAGTTTAGCCACTAGACCACCGCGGCGGGGCGGGAAATTGCATAAGGAAACACAAAGAAAAGTTCAAGTGTATGTACGATATTGATTATTCTTATACAACGCTAAAATACAACTTTGTCAGGAAAGTATAATGTTGAAGACGTATCATTGTTGTAAACGCAAATCATTAAGCACAATTAAAAATCAATATGCACAAGACTTAACGCAAAAAAAAAAGCTTTGGAAGAAGTAGTTTTTCCCGCTTATTTCCCGCTTTATTATGTTTTTTTTGTTTTGTAATTTGTTATTATTTCTATATATTTGTGTCGTAATCTGGTATAGTGCAGCGTTTGTGAACCTTGATTTGTCATGATCTCGCTATTCATACACTATGTCCAAGTGCACTGCAAGGGAGGTGAAAGGTAAGCGTTCCGAGAGCCGACCACATGATATTCAAGGTATGTATGTATAATATTACTAACGGCTTTATATATTTTATCTAAAAAAACGAATTGTTATTGCAAGTTAGCTTGCGTTATGCTTTCCCTGACCAATAGGCAGTAATGAAGATATGATTGCACGAAAGTATGTTTGGTCCTTAAACCATCATAGCAACGAATTTCTGACTTTGTATACATGATACTTATTGAAACGGACATCCTTAAAATCGATTGTTTTAGCTGTAGAACCCACACAGCGTCACCCTAATATCCTAGATTTGGGTGCACGTTGAAAAACCCTAGGTGGTCGAAATTTCCGGAGCCCTCCACTATACGGCATCTCTCATATTCATATATGGTGGTTTTGTCATGTTAAACTACACATATCAACCGTAATATACTTCACATATATAACAGCGCCAATGACGAAGGACAAGAAAAGAAGGAGACAGGCAGCGGCACTTAATACTTAATAGCTACTTAATATCCTTGCTATAAAAATCTCTAATAACCTTGCCTATAGATAACAATATCGAGTATACGTGTTCAAGCGTGCATTGCACAAGGACAAGATGTTTTAAGGTTATGAGTTGCTATACGGTGCTGCACACAATACACGTGTACCTGCGTCACACTGTGATCCGTCTGGGCAGGTCTTCTGGCTGGCGACGAGCCCCACGAAAAGTGCGAAGGCGCAAATTGCGATCGGCATTCCGTCAGATGGCAACGGCGAAAGGAAAAGCATGCCTATCCTGCAAGAGTCAGCTCTATATATCGTGGTGCAGTCCCGTGCCCAGGAGCTAGAGCTTAGATATCGGACCTGATACGACGCATGAGAGGCTTTGTTTCCTCGATCGGTCCAAAAGGCATGCGCCAGATATACACTGCTGAACAGGCTTAATGAAAGTGATAACAGCGAAAAATAGCAACGATTTGTCCTTCACGTACCTGTGGCGAAATATATGGCTGCCAAGTAACACGCTGTATATATAGACACCTACAGCAGAGAGTGAAGGCGCCTCATTTCTGGACATCTACCCGCGCGTTTTCACGAACCCGACAACTGTAGCATCGCAACGTATCACCTTTCTAGAGCATACCACATCCACGCAAATGGCAGTGATGCGCTGGGAAGTCGCATCACACTAATGCTTCAGACATGCGTGGATTTCGAGGTATGCGTTGGTCCGTCATTCACAAGGAGGAGAATGCCGGCGCGTTTGTTGTGTCAGCTCTGAGCGCACATCTTGGACACGGCACGACAGATGTGGTTGAGGAAAACTAGTGCATCTTGAGAGAGGTAATGCCTGACGTGTAAACGGCGTCTTAAGTGCTTTTGACGCACTCTCTCGTCGCATTCTCTCGCATGCATGTGCACGCGACTTATGACATGTTACAAGGGCTGACGCATGTTGACGGCGCTACCTCGGCCGTACATTTTTGGGGACACAGCCCAGAAGGCAATATGGCGGCGCCTGGGAGCCATCCTTGACAAAAACGTGTATAGCGTGAAACGAACTTAGGACAATAGCAGAACGTTCTAGTTTTGCAGTAGGAGTCGCCACTCCAAGTGGTGAGTCGTCGTTGTCACCATCATGTCTTCATTTAAGTTAAAATTCGATAAGTTTCGATAAAGTACCCCGCCGTACGTTCCGAGTTCGTGGAGTGAACAAAAAACAAAAAAAAACAGCTTATCTGAATGTCTTCTCCGGTGTAATGTTTTAATCTTTGCAATTGAAACACGTTGATATCGACAATATTGCCACACATGCCTCTTTCTTTCTATATGTCTTACGTCACCGGGCGCTCGCACGTGTTGATTAAGCATTAAAAAAAACTGCACTAGAACGACTGAGAGCAATGTAGATTTTTTAGGAAGATCTGCTATAGCCTTGGGCACTCAAACGCGAACAGCGTAGTTCATTCTCGAACAAACACGGCCAAGTAATAATGTTCGAATGTTTGCTGCCGCGCGTATAATTGTCGACGCGCCTTGCCGCAGATCAGTTTTTTCGACGACCGATGCTCTGTGCGCCGCTATCAGTGTACAGCTTGCATTGCTTGCTGTACTTTCAGCAGGCCCCCGAAACTCAGCACTAGTTTTGGTTTTAAGAAACACGCACACTCATGGCGGTTGGCCGGCATCCTAAAACCAGGTTGAACGGAGTGAAGCTGACGTGAGTGTATGCGTTTACTGGCTTTCACAAGCTTTTGCAAATAAAAACAATTTGATACTGTGCAAATATCTTCTATTTTGTTTATATGTGTTTTCGTATTCCATATATTGTGACTTTTAAATCAGGCGAAGCGTGGGAAGTGATTGACTTGAGTTCGTACCGCTTGCCCCCTCTCCTTCTCACCCCTCGCTCAGCGATATTAGAAGTTAGATCGCGCTCAGTTATCTTCCTCGGTTGGTGTGTCAAGTACTGATAAGATAAAGACAGCAAGCTGTGGCGGACCGAGAACGGAAGCCGCAGTGAGCATACGCCGAACAAGGCAATCATGCATTCGTCGAAGATGGCGTAATCGGGCAACACACGTTTTCCGTGTCTATGCGGTGGGCTAACCCGGGGATTACTTGTTCCGCGAAGGTTCTTCAACGTTTCCTAAAGATAACGGGTGAGCACAAGAATTTGGACCCATTATTTGAGCCGGTATTGATTTTACGTGAGTAAACCCAGTTCTTCACAAGCCTGACTAAACTGACATGAAGCAGGGTGTCGCTTGATTATTTGGTGAAGACGGCAGCCTAGACCCTGCGAGGAAAATGCGTTTATTGAAAGGCTTGAATTCGAGTTGGCTCGGCTACATAGTGTTAGCTTCTTTTACTTTTGGCGTGTAGTTCAAATGATGTCAAGCAATTATAGCCTGATTCCTGCTCAATTGTAGCCGAAGCTTGGGAATTCGTCAGTCTATACCTGTAATAGTGTCACTCAAATACACGTGGTGGACTAAATGGTTCTAAATAATATTACAGAAAATGTCCTTGGAGCCAATGTTTTGACAAGGGAACATTTCTTCGTCAAGGCAATGCTGTTACCCTGACGAGGATAAGTGAACTTCGTCGTCGTGGTCACGTCGTGGTCATCGTCGTGGTCACGTCGTAGACGAAAACGCGCACTGCATCTGTACTAGGTGAAGTGGGGTTGGAAAAAAAGAGTAGGCACATGACGTCATACACACAGGGCGGCCCGCGTTTACCCGCATGATTTCGGAATCAGCAACCACTTTTTGAGTTCGTTTTCTAGAGAACTAAATTACTTGCGATTGTATAATTTATGGACACACATTGATTGATTGATTGATATGTGGGGTTTAACATCCCAAAACCACTATATGATTATGAGAGACGCTGTAGTGGAGGGCTCCGGAAATTTAGACCACCTGGGGTTCTTTAACGTGCACCCAAATCTGAGCACACGGGCCTACAACATTTCCGCCTCCATCGGAAATGCAGCCGCCGCAGCCGGGATTTGAACCCGCGCCCTGCGGGTCAGCAGCCGAGTACCTTAGCCACTGGACCACTGCGGCGGGGCTATGGACACATATCAAGATACCGAAGAGAACATACATGTTGAAAGCTTTATTGAAATACCGAAAACTTCCTTGTTTGCTCATTCGCGACATGCGAACTTCCTTTTTCACGGAAGGGGAAAAGCGAAGTGGAAGTACAAAGCAATGCACTATACGAAAGGCACTCAATGTAGATCACTGGTGACACGAAAATCCACCAGAAGGTAATGAAGAAAAAAAAGGAGTCATAAAAAGAGTTTGTATACTCAGTTTTATAATGAAGATATCCACTAATTGACATCTCAGGAGCTACCCCAGCTACACGATGATTGATTTACGACAGTGGGATTATAGAGGGGTCGCCGGAACCTTGGTACTCCACGAAACGTGCAAACGTCCTTCCTTCTGGCAAGCACCGCGGTCGGGGTTGCACACGGTTCCGTGGGGGCAGCAGTGCACGTTGTCGTCGCAGCACACGGCGTCTTTCAGCGGGCAGCAGCTGTACGATCCACTGGGCGCCACGCAACAAGTGTAACCGTCGGGACAGTGAGATCTTCCATCGCTACACGGCACGATGACTCCCGATACGGGGCGCGGCGTACTCTCCCTCGCGGGCTGCCTCGCAGGAGTCAGCCTGAGCGTTTCGGTTCCCGGCAAATCAACCTCGTTGTGGATGCATCTTCCAGCGGCAAGATCGCATGAAGTTCGCTTGGGACAGCAGTGTCTTCCGTCGGCGCAGCATACGGCGTCCCGAGACGGGCAGCAGCTGTGGCTGGTGACGTTCCCCAGCGTCGTCGCGCAGCACGTGTGGCTGGAGGGACAGACTGTCTTGCCTTGGATACCACAGAAGACGTAGGTCTCCGCTCGGCGGTTCACGCTGCCGCCGAGTGCCTGCGTCAGGAACACCGCACTAGCCACTGGCTGGGGCGGCTTGCACGCATCGGTTTCGTTATCGCACGCGTATCCAGATGGACAGCAGTGTTCCCGGTCCGGACAGCAGACGGCGTCGGGGAGGGGACAACATGTGTACCTCCTTCTGCCTAGCTTACAGCACGTGCCACCTAATGTAGGAAGGAAAAAGAGAAAGAGAAGAGCGAGATATATATATAGTGGTAAGTAAGCTGTGCGACACTGACCTTCCATGTTACGATTGCTTCACAATTGGCGAGAACACACAGATTGTTGTGTTTTGAGGCTCAAGCGTCGCAATCAATGAGTTCAGCACTAGTCGGCTGGAGCGGAGAGCTGTCTCTTTGATGGTTACATTTACCTTTGATCGGTGGAACTTTTAGATTCATGGTGATTTGAGTGCATCTAGAATTACGGCGCACCGTTGCGTTCTGTACAACAAGGGAGGACAGAATGCTCTATATCAGCAACTTTTGGTGGCAAGCTAGTTCACGACGCACAGTTAGTACACAAGATATCGCCAAAGAGGAAAAAAAGAAACAATAAAGAAACCTCCATAATCATGGGCGAAACACACAATTTACTCTCAGAACGAAACACTTACTTGCCATACAGCGCTAAAAATTCGTTCCGCAATACAGTATGTTGGCTGAGTTGGTTTTTATAGCTTCCACATTTACAGTGTGAGACGGCACTACAGTGCAGAAAAGAAGGCACACAAGGCACACGGAGTGCTCCGTTTGTTTGTGTGCCGGCCTTCTTCACTGTGGTATTGTCTACCGCTGCAAACGTGCAATATAAAAATCACAGCATATCCACGAAGTGAATGATGACGAGTGGGCGAAGCTCCGGTGATCAATAACCCCCGTGAATTGCCCACTCGATCATGAAAAGAAAGCGTGACGACATCTGCGTATAGCATATGCAAAGTTGTTTATTAATCACAGTACGTATATGGTGTTGATATGTCAATATCAGTGGATAACCATATGGATATCCATACGGAAAGTGATATCCATACGGGTGTCCATATGTATACTCATATATGCATACCAATATGAATATTCATATCATCATCATCATCATCATCATCAGCCTGTCTACGTCCACTGCAGGACAAAGGCCTCTCCCATGTTCCGCCAGTTAACCCGGTCCTGTGCTTGCTGTTGCCAATTTATACTCGCAAACTTCTTAAACTCATCTGCCCACCTAACCTTCTGTCTCCCCCTACCCCGCTTCCCTTCTCTGGGAATCCAGTTGGTGACCCTTAATGACCAGCGGTTATCCTGTCTACGTGCTACATGCCCGGCCCATGTCCATTTCCTCTTCTTTATTGCAGCTATGATATCCTTAACTCCCGTTTGTCCCCTAATCCACTCTGCTCTCTTCTTGTCTCTTAAGGTTACACCTACCATTTTTCTTTCCATTGCTCGCTGCGTCGTCCTCAATTTAAGTTGAACCCTCTTTGTGAGTCTCCAGGTTTCTGCTCCGTAGCCAAGTACCGGCAAGATACAGCTGTTATATACCTTCCTCTTGAGAGACAGTGGCAATCTACTTGTCATAATTTGAGAGTGCCTGCCGAATGTGCTCCACCCCATTCCTATTCTTCTAGTTACTTCAATCTCGTGGTTAGGCTCTGCGGTTATTACCTGCCCTAAGTAGACATAGTCTTTTACAACTTCAAGTGCACTATTACCTATCACAAAGCGCTGCTCCTTTCCGAGGTTGTTGTACATTACTTTCGTTTTCTGCAGATTAATTTTAAGACCCACCTTTCTGCTCTCCTTGTCTAACTCCGTAATCATGAGTTGCAATTCGTCCCCTGAGTTACTCAGCAATGCAATGTCATCGGCGAAGCGCAGGTTACTGAGGTACTCTCCATTAACTCTTATCCCTAACTGTTCCCATTCTAGGCTTCTGAAAACGTCCTGTAAGCACGCTGTGAATAGCATTGGGGAGATTGTGTCCCCCTGCCTTACACCCTTCTTTATTGGTATTCTGTTGCTTTATTTATGAAGCACTATGGTAGCAGTTGATTCCCTGTAGATTTCTTCCAGAATGTTTATATATATTTCATCTACGCCCTGATTCCGTAGTGTCTGCATGACGGCTGATATTTCTACTGAATCAAACGCCTTCTCGTAATCTATGAAGGCTATGTATAGTGGTCGGTTATACTCTGAGCATTTCTCTATTACCTGATTGATAGTATGAATGTGGTCAATTGTTGAGTAGCCTGTTCTAAATACTGCTTGTTCCTTTGGTTGATTGAATTATAATGTTTTCTTTACTCTGCTAGCAATTACCTTTGTAAATAGCTTGTTTACTACAGAGAGCAAGCTGATCGGCCTGTAATTCTTCAAGTCCTTGTCATCTCCTTTCTTATGTATTAAGATGATGTTAGCGTTCTTCCAAGACTCTGGTACTTTTCCCGTCAGGAGACACCTCGTAAATAGAGTGGCTAGTTTTTCTAAACCAATCTGTCCTCCATCTTTCAGCAGACCTGATGTTACCCGATCCTCACCAGTAGCTTTGCCTCTGTGCATGCTCTCCAAAGCTTTTCTGACTTCTTCTATCATTACCGGTGGGGTGTCGTCTGGGTTACTGCTAGTTCTTATAGTATTAAGGTCGTGGTTGTCTCGGCTACTGTACAGATCTCTGTAAAACTCCTCCGCTATTTTAACTATCCTATCCATATTGGTAGTTATTTTGCCTTCTTTGTCCCTTAGTGCATACATCCGCCTTTTGCCTATCCCAAGTTTCCTCTTCAATGCTTTGACGCTTCCTCCGTTTTTCAGAGCGTGCTCAATTCTCTCCATGTTATACCTTCTTACATCGCATACTTTACGTCTATTGATCAACTTCGAAAGCTCTGCCAGTTCTATTTTGTCTGTTGTACTTGACACTTTCATGATTTGACGCTTCTTAATTAGGTTCTTCGTTTCCTGGGAAAGCTTGCCGGTGTCCTGTCTAGCTACCCTGCCTCCAACTTCCACTGCACACTCCGTGATGATACTCGTCAGATTATCATTCATTGTATCTACGCTAAGGTTGGTTTCCTCGCTAAGAGCAGAGTACCTGTTCTGCAGTGACACTCTGAATTCCTGCACTTTCCCTCTCAGTGCTAGCTCATTGATTGGCTTCTTGCGTATCAGTTTCTGTCGTTCCTTCTTCAAGTCTAGGCGGATTCGAGCCCGTACCATTCTATGGTCACTGCATCTTACCTTGCCAACCACTTCCACATCCTACACGACTCCTGGGTGTGCAGTCATTATAAAGTCTATTTCGTTCTTATTTACGCCATTAGGGCTCCTCCATGTCCACTTGCGGTTTTCTCGTTTTCGGTAGAAGGTATTCAAAATACGCAGATTATTGCGTTCTGCGAATTCTACTAGTAGCTCTCCTCTGGCGTTTCTAGTGCCGATGCCATAATCTCCTACTGCCTGGTCTCCAGCCTGCTTCTTCCCTACCTTTGCATTAAAGTCGCCCATTACTATAGTATACTGTGTTTTCACCTTGCTCATTGCCGATTCCACGTCTTCATAGAAGCTTTCAACTGAAGCGTCATCATGGCTGGATGTAGGCGCGTAAGCCTGTACTACCTTCATTTTGTATCTTTTATTCAGTTTAATTACAATACCTACCACCCTTTCATTAATGCTATAGTAATCCTGTATGTTGCCAGCTATGTTTCTGTGAATTAGGAACCCTACTCCCAGTTCTCTTCTGTCTGCCAAGCCCCGATAGCAAATGACGTGCCCATTCTGTAGCACAGTATAGGCCTCATCTGTCCTCCTAACCTCACTCAGCCCTATTATATCCCATTTAATGCCTTCTAGCTCCTCGAATAATACAGCTAGACTTCCCTCACTAGATAACGTTCTAACGTTAAACGTTGCTAAGTTCAAGTTCCAATGGTGGCCTGTCCATATCCAGAGATTCCTAGCACTCTCTGCTGCTTTGCAGATCTGACCGCCGCCGTGGTCAGTTGCTCCGCAGCTGGTGGGGACTGAGGGCCGTGAGTTAATTGACGAATGCCTACGGGAGGGGGTGGCCAGATACTGCACCAGGGTGGCCAATCCTTCTCTGGTGAGATCATCGGTGCGTACCGGCTTTAACCGGTACGATCAGACAGTAGTGGGAATGCTCCATGCATGTCTTCCTTATTCTTGTTCAGCAGCGTTGGCGGCCACCCACCACGGAGCCCAACGAGGGGACGCTACAAGTTTACAAATGCTGAAACCTGCAGACGCCAGCCGTACAACGCCACTATAACCCAATGCGCCTAGACCAAGGTAGGCTATTTGCACAGGGTTAACCCTAGCCGCCAGGAAGTTTGGAAGTAAACGGAAGAGAGTAGAAGACAGGACAGATAAATAGTAAGAGATAAAGACGAAGATGTAAGGAGAGAGAGATAGGAAAAGGCGACTGCCGATTCCCCTGGGTGGGTCAGTTCAGGGGTGCCGTCTACGTGAAGCCGGGGCCAAAGGGGTGTGTTGCTGTCACAGAACGAGCGCTAAAAACGGGCGCGCCGCCAAATTCTTGCGATAACGGGCGGGAGAAATGCCGCGAGGTCAAAAGAAAAAAAAAGAAAGCAAACGTCCAAGGCTCCCCGGGCGCGTGCTCTCCCCTCGGAAGCGTGGCTTCGCCGACGAACCTCCTCACCCCACATCGGCGGCCCAAAAGCCCGCGATTTTCCTAGAACGAAAGGGGCGTGGTCATACCGAGTTGAATCATCCTCGGGGGAGGGCATTCCAACCGTCTCGCTCTCCCCCCAGCCTTCGCTGCGTATCGCGCCGACGAAATGACAAGAAATTTCCGGAAGGTGGTGCGGAAGGTATTTAATCGAGCGGCCGAAACGAGAAAGGAGGAGGAGACGGAAGTTAGCGCCAGAGTGCGTAGGGATTCCGCCGTGTAGTCGGCGAAGGTTTTGCCCGAAGCGACAAAACAGGAGAAGAAGAGGATTTCCACCTGAGGGGTGAAAGCTCGAGCTACAGGCAAGAGCGTGTGTTTACCGCTATCGAGCGAAGACGCGGGCAACAGCTGCGTGTGTGAAGCCGACGGATTTCCGGCGAAGAAGTTTGAAGCTTGGAGAGTGGCCATTTGAGGACGCGAGGTTTCCTGGAGGAGAAACTTCGAGGGCTGTGGAACGACAACAACGCTGGACTTTGAGTGAGTGATTCTCGGAAGAGTATCATCTAGACTTTGGTTCTAAGAACTTTGGACTGAATAGGTTTTCTATCTCTTTAGTCTTCAAGTGTCTTGGTTGTTCAATGCATGCGACTGCATTGTAGTGTGTATTGTTGTCCGTGTCCGTTGTTTCAAGTGTGGCTGATTGTATTGTGTAGTACGTTGATTGATTGGTTTGAGTGGTGACATATTGTATGCAACTATTGTGGAGTGTGCATTTTTGTGTATTGTTTTCGATCTGCCATTATTGAGAATATAATTTGTTTGTTTATCAACTCTCGGCTCTGACTTGTTCTTTGGGCCACAGCCGGCGTCCGCTGGCGCGCCAAAAAGGACCACTTCTAAATTGTCCACGCTTTCGTGGTGCGGTTCGGGGGGCCGATACTTCGGCTCTTGGAATTAGCCCGGCGATAGCCTCCCTAATTAACGGGACAGGTGTGGCAATTAATCTGGCGTCCGCGACAGGACCTTTTGGTGCACAGTGTGTCCAAAGTAGTGAGGAAGAACCTCGAGTTGTTGATAGTGCTATCGGAACAATTTTGTCGGTTGTTCAGTGTTCTCGTTAACGAGTGCAGGGGAGTGTTCCGATAGACTGATTTAGGCAGATACTTTTTGCACGCGGCAAGGTTTTATTTGCGAGACACCATGGATCTCGAAAAGTTAGTTGCTCTTGGTGAAAAGATGGGTCTTTCTGGCGCCGAACTACGGAAGTGGGTCACCCAGAAGGAAAAAGAAGAAAAAGAGAGGGCCATAGAAGAAAAAGCAGCTGAGCTGGAAAAAGAAAGGCTGGCGATCGAAAGAGCCAAAGCGGAAAAAGAAGCTGAGTTGGAGAGAGAGAGGTTGGCAGCAGAGAGGGCCAAGGAAGAAAAAGCAGCTGAGTTGGAACGAGAGAAGTTGGCAGCTGAAAGGGTGAAAGAAGAAAGAGAGGCAAAGGAGCGACAGCTGAAGGAAGAAAGAGAGCAGCAATTGAAGTTGGAGCTGGAGAGAGAGAAGTTGGCAGCCGAAAGGGCGAGAGAAGAAAGAGAAGCGAGGGAGCGACAGCTGAAGAAAGAAAGAGAGGCAAAGGAGCGACAGCTGAAAGAAGAAAGAGAGGAAAGGGAGCGGCAGCGGCAGCACGAGATGGAACTTGAGTGGCTCCGTTTGCAACAGCGAAGTGAAACTCCCGTCCAAGCTAGAGTTGAAAGCAGCGAACGGGAATATCACGGCTTCCGCTTGAACCCAAGCAAGCTGCTCGTAGCGTTTGATGAAAGGAAGGACGACCTAAACGCGTACCTCCACAGATTTGAGACGATTGCGAGGAGCCAGAATTGGCCGGAACAGCAATGGGCAACCGCTTTGAGTACTTGCTTGAGTGGTAAAGCGCTCAGTGTGTACGGTAGGCTGACGCCGACCGATGCAGCCAACTACGCAAAGGTGAAAGCTGCTTTGTTGAAGCGATTTAGATTCACTGTGGAAGGATTCCGGGACAGATTTCGGACAGGAAAGCCAGCTGACGGTGAGACAGCCACGCAGTATGCCGCCCGACTTTGCCATTATTTCGACAGATGGATTGAACTTTCAGGGACAGCACAGGAGTACGATGAGCTTAGAGAGCTCCTAATTAGAGAACAATTTATTACTAGTTGCCACCCAAGCCTGTCGCTGTACTTGAAAGAGAGGAGAGCTAAGTCACTTGAAGACATGCTTGAATTAGCTGATCAATTCTTGGAAGCGCAAGGTGGCACTAATTTGGCCAAGGTCAAGAAGGATTGTCCCGATGATTCGAAGAAATTGGCTCCCGAGGAAAAGAAGCATGCACCAGAGAGCATTCCGCGATGTTTTCTGTGCAACCGAGTGGGTCATCGCGCGAAAAACTGTCGAACGATCTTTACGAGCCCTACGGCAGTCAAATTTTTCAAATGTGGACAGACTGGGCACAAAGCAGACGCATGTCGGGACGGAGTGAGTCAAACTCACCAGGTATCCTGTGTGCAAGCGGCACCGAAATCTGATAATAATGCCGTCACTGATGGATTCGTAGAATTGAAAAATGGGGAAAAAATTCCTAATGTCGGTGCTGTAATGTCAAAACAGCCAACCGGTGTTTCGAAGGGAATGCCAACGCTGCCTGGAAAAGTCGCGGACAAAAAGATTACGGTGTTAAGAGATACCGGCAGCTCCACTGTTATCGTGCGGAAAGATTTGGTACGGGAAAGTGAGTTAACAGGCAAAACGAAACCGGTTTGCTTAATTGACCGTACAGTTCGGATGCTCCCCGAAGCAGAGATTGAGGTGGAAACCCCGTACTTCAGCGGGAAGGTTACCGCTCTATGTATGACGACCCCCCTTTACGACCTTGTCATCGGAAACATCGACGGGGCGCGAGGACCGAATGATCCGGAATGTTTGGGAGAAGACCCTAAGATAGAGCCCTCGCCAACCCAGCGACCGCGAGATACAGTGGAGGAGCAGCCCGTGACGGATCTCACTAGAGCCCAAGGTGAAGCCGCGGCCCAAGAGACAGCGAATGAGAAGATGATCGTGTTGAATGAATTCACGGGCCGAGCAACTGGACTTACGTCGGCACGACCTCAACCGACCGACAGCGTAATGGTGACGGAGTTGGCCAGCCAAGCCCAATGCCATGACATGAACGAGCTGGTAAATAAACAGACAGGACCCGTCGAATGTTATGACCCATTAACGGTGTCGGAAGTGACAACGATGGCTGAGACGCCGCCTCAGATATCGTCGTTGGAAAAGGCTCGCCGAAAAAGAATGAAGAAAAACAAGAAGAGATCGAGCGAGCTCCCCAAAAAGGGGCGCAAGCGCAGCTCAAAGTACACAGGATAAGTGCTGAGGTCAAAGCAGAATGTGGTTGGCAGTGCTGAGTGCCATATGTTGTGTTAATGTTGTGTTATCCTGTGTCACAAGTGTCGAAGTGTCTGTGCTGTGATGTGATGTATAGTGTTGTATAATTGTTGTAATGAGAGAACTTGGTACGTTTGTATTGTCTGGAATGTGTGATGAAGTGTTGTAGTCATGTACCTGTGGCTATATTTCATGTGTTGTGGAATTGAACTACAATGTACGATTGTATTGAGGATCTATTCCGAATGTGAAGTGTCATGACGACGGTTTGTGTTAAAGTCTTTCAGAGTGTGTGGTGACTGTTCGCGCTCGTTTGTGTGGTTTTGAATATTATGAGATAATATTCTTAAAGTTGGGGGCAGTGTCACAGAACGAGCGCTAAAAACGGGCGCGCCGCCAAATTCTTGCGATAACGGGCGGGAGAAATGCCGCAAGGTCAAAAGAAAAAAAAAAGAAAGCAAACGTCCAAGGCTCCCCGGGCGCGTGCTCTCCCCTCGGAAGCGTGGCTTCGCCGACGAACCTCCTCACCCCACATCGGCGGCCCAAAAGCCCGCGATTTTTCTAGAACGAAAGGGGCGTGGTCATACCGAGTTGAATCATCCTCGGGGGAGGGCATTCCAACCGTCTCGCTCTCCCCCCAGCCTTCGCTGCGTATCGCGCCGACGAAATGACGAGAAATTTCTGGAAGGTGGCGCGGAAGGTATTTAATCGAGCGGCCGAGACGAGAAAGGAGGAGGAGACGGAAGTTAGCGCCAGAGTGCGTAGGGATTCCGCCGTGTAGTCGGCGAAGGTTTTGCCCGAAGCGACAAAACAGGAGAAGAAGAGGATTTCCACCTGAGGGGTGAAAGCTCGAGCTACAGGCAAGAGCGTGTGTTTACCGCTATCGAGCGAAGACGCGGGCAACAGCTGCGTGTGTGAAGCCGACGGATTTCCGGCGAATAAGTTTGAAGCTTGGAGAGTGGCCATTTGAGGACGCGAGGTTTCCTGGAGGAGAAAGTTCGAGGGCTGCGGAACGACAACAACGCTGGACTTTGAGTGAGTGATTCTCGGAAGAGTATCATCTAGACTTTGGTTCTAAGAACTTTGGACTGAATAGGTTTTCTATCTCTTTAGTCTTTAAGTGTCTTGGTTGTTCAATGCATGCGACTGCATTGTAGTGCGTATTGTTGTCCGTGTCCGCTGTTTCAAGTGTGGCTGATTGTATTGTGTAGTACGTTGATTGATTGGTTTGAGTGGTGACATATTGTATGCAACTATTGTGGAGTGTGCATTTTCGTGTATTGTTTTCGATCTGCCATTATTGAGAATATAATTTGTTTGTTTATCAACTCTCGGCTCTGACTTGTTCTTTGGGCCACAGCCGGCGTCCGCTGGCGCGCCAAAAAGGACCACTTCTAAATTGGCCACGCTTTCGTGGTGCGGTTCGGGGGGCCGATACTTCGGCTCTTGGAATTAGCCCGGCGATAGCCTCCCTAATTAACGGGACAGGTGTGGCAGTTGCCTCTGCCGGGGGGCCTTAACGGTCCAATCACCCAGCGTCGGCTCAACCCCCAGAATCCCCTTTTCCTCGGACACGGCAAAGCCACGCACGGCTAGGCGTGGGAGGGAGTCGAAACTCAAATAAGAGTAAATAAGACATGCCACTTCAAATAAGAAAGCACTCTGCATGATTCAAAAATCAACACAAGCACTTGTTAAATTTATAGTGCGTTGCTGGCACAAGATAAAAATATATATAGTATTCGTTAAAGCTATATTGAGTGCATGCATGTCATCAAGTTCCTGGCATTATAGCATTTCATAAGAGCAGCTTTAATTTTGTTTGTTACAGTTCAGGCATTGAGAAAAGGCGAGAAAGGGAAATGGAGGTTGTAAATCGTGGTGGCACTAAACAAGTGCAGTGTGATGCTCCCATTTGAAATTTCAAACTCCTACTATACAAGGTAAACTTATTAAAATTCACAATGTCAGGAGGCAGCAGTTCCAGTCACTGTGCATTTCATTCTTTTTCAGGCATAGCTTTCCATGGCATCTGAAATTGAGCTGGTGCTGCAATGCCCGCTCCTATCTAATCACAAGGTATGATCAATATGTGATTCAACATGTGATCCAACGTGCTGCACATTATGTGCCAGCATGACCACTGCGAAATATGATAATTTGGGGCAAACAAAATGGTTGGGCAAACAAGCGACTTCTCACAATATGCCCAAGAAACTTCGCATACATGCCAAGAAGAGCAAAAGAAACAACTCTGCACAATGATGTTTTGTTTTACATGCACACAGTCAATAAACACATGCTTAAAAAAAGTGGAGAGCACACCAACACAGTGCACCATAACTGACGGCTAAGCTACGCTGACGGCTAAGCTACGCTGACAGCTGTCATTATGAA
Organism: Rhipicephalus annulatus; assembly: GCA_013436015.1. Taxonomy (NCBI): domain Eukaryota; kingdom Metazoa; phylum Arthropoda; class Arachnida; order Ixodida; family Ixodidae; genus Rhipicephalus; species Rhipicephalus annulatus. Next base: position 406,101 of record WOVY01003373.1, read on the forward strand.
CTAGGGCGTGCGAATATTAGAAAATTTCAAATAATGATTGGAACAGCAATTTTATTCAATTCGGTGCTCGAATCAAATAGTGCGTAGTAGAAGTACAAAAGTGTTTTTCATTAATCAGCTACCCCAAAAAAATGTTCGAAGGAACGAGACGCAAGAATAGTGAGGGGTAACTTTTTCTCTTTTCATCATCGAATTACTCAAATGCATGCAGACCATGTACTTGCTATACTAGTGCTGCTATACACTCCGCTTGGGTTTTATAGGGGGTGCTTTGCCCCGCCGCGGTGGTCTAGTGGCTAAGGTACTCGGCTGCTGACCCGCAGGTCGCGGGTTCAAATCCCGGCTGCGGCGGCTGCACTTCCGATGGAGGCGGAAATGTCGTAGGCCCGTGTGCTCAGATTTGTGCGCACGTTAAAGAACTCCTGGTGGTCGAAATTTCCGGAGCCCTCCACTACGGTGTCTCTCACAACCACATGGTGATTTTGGGACGTTAAACCCCACAAATAAATCATAGGGGGTGCTTTGGAAGCCACGCGCAGCGCGATTTGTGGTGCGGTGGGCGCGCAATGTTGAGAATCGTATACACTCCATGCGGGACCTATAGGGGGTGCCTTGAAAGGCACGCGCAGTGCCACTTGTGGTGTGGCGGGCGCGCAACGTTGAAAGTCGTAGCAGACAGCAGCGCCTAATTGCTTTGATAGCTATGGTGGCACAAGCTCCCGTGGCCAGCGGGTTAGTGCGTGTTTCGAGCAGAATTTAAAGATATCGCAGGGGGACAATCTTCCGCGATGTCACCATGAATAAATGGAAAAACCTTCACGAAAGCGGCCACGTTTCTTTGCGTTAGTGACTGCTTTGCTGCCCGTCACCAGGAATGACGGCTAAACGCATGTGTCAAGTGTGCGGAATGCATGAGGCTTGCTGCATAACTATCGCGGCAATCTGTCATTCTTTCGAACTTAGATTATAATCGGTGCTTGCCCACTGCCTGCGTACTTGAAAAATACTCGGAGTGTTTAGAAATATCGATGGCTTCACGGCCACTCGCCGGGGAAACTGGCGTACTCGTTTGTTGCGGCATCGTGCCACGGCGATTTTCAGCCACCGAGTCTCGCGAAGTGCTTTGCTTGAAATTGTCGTGGCATCATGATCGTTCATCATGATCACAGTCTTTACCTCACCGCTCGCGCAGCTCATGCTAAGAGCTTGAGGCGCGGGTGAGAAACAGAACACGAGAAGATTTAGTCTAGAGAGAACGGCGCATGCCCCTTTCCGTCTTTCCCTTCACCTTGTAGAGTGCTGACGACGATGGCACGGTCACTTCGGCCACCGTCACGTGTCTCTCATTCACTATAACCTCTTGCATTGTTTATGTTGCTTTTCGAAACAAACACCGACATGCACATCCATCGCTACAGCATTCGCAAAGGATCGTTTCTTACCATGTATAGTTCTGCTATACTCTATGCCCTGCATCATTTCTTCCTAACATACAGATTGTTTAACAGTCAAAGAAAAAGGCTTTTGAATGAACCAAATCCGAAAGATGGGATTTGATTAATTACTTCCAGCGGTTCTTTCCTTTAGAGCTACAGCACTTGGTTTTAGACACAGTAGCGTTTGGAATGTCATATGCAATTTGCTATGCGAGACGAAACGAATTGAATTGCAAGGTTATGTAAGTGAAACTTATTCTTCGACCACATTACACTTTTTTTTCTTGAATTAAGCTTATTAAATATTTAGAAAATGATCTATTGCTAAAGCTTTTGAGATTTATAAACAAAATCTTTTATATAACAAGGCACCGTCTATTTCATGGCCGATCCCCCATGGTGCTTTGCACCAGTTTAATAAGGACCAACGAACCGACGTACTAGCTTGATTTTATCGAGTGCGCCTACGCTGCTGGGTGACTACTTGTGTTTACGGTAAAATGCTACGTAATTCAGTTCGCCCCTTCTCTGACGGACCCATCAACTCGGGAAAGCACTATTTGCCATCTCACAGTGTTGAGTAATAATAAGTGCCCGAAATTTATACCAGCTACTCACTATACAGCTGTTTGGAGTCGAGAAAAATTTACTGTACTAAAGCTTATTTCCGAAGGTCCGTCGCATGTAGAATGTGTGGAAGCTGCATTTACATGCAGTTTACAGGCGAGTTCGGTTTTGCTTCTCTTGTTAAAGCATACAGAGGGGTGCATACGATATCGCTAGTCGCTGCTACAATGACTAGTTGATACCATTTGGTATCGCTAGTCGTTGCATGGGTGTGCACCTGCGCTGTGAAATATACATGGCACTTGAAACTACCTTCCAACCGCACATGAACCGAGTGAAGAGGAAATGAGCTTGTAGACAGAAGATGACAGCACCTCTGCGCCAAAAAATTTTTACGTCAGCTTGAGACATCCAAATGGTTCAGGGATTGGTTTTATTTATGGCCTCAAGTGGTCTTCTCTGCCAGGCATGTATAGCTGTTGATCTATGTATGCAAATTTCTAGAACTACTCTGGTTAGTGCATGGTCCACATGGCCCTCGACCGCTATGAACGAACAACAATAATGAAAATCACAGCATATCCACGGAGTGAATGATGATGAGTGGGGCGAAGTGTCCATCAGCCCGTCCGTGCTTCCGTCCGTCCGTTCGTTTTTGCTTCCGTCTGTCCATGCGACCGTCCAAGCGTCCATTCATGCATCCGTCCGTCCGTCTGTACGTGCGTGCGTACGTCCGTGAGTACGTCCATCCATCTGCTTGTCTGACTGTTCGTGTGTCCATCTGTACGTACGTCCGCGCATCTATTCATCCGTCCATCCATCTGCTAGTCTGTCTGTCCATCCGTATGTGAGTCTATCTAGTGAACACTCCAAGTACCCCCATCTCCCATCTCAAATCCCCTGTGGCACATACCCGCTCTATACCCGCTCTAGAGTGGGTATGTGCCACTGGTGGTTACGTACTACTACATACATACAAGGGGTGGACAGACCCACGCCTTAAGGAGCTTCGCCCCTAAAACACAAGATTTCCAAAAGCTCACCTTTTCGGCGGGAAATGCACCCACAAACAATTTTATTGAAACGCAATGCTTGAATTAGAGCGAAGCTTCATGTTGTCAGATTCCGGGAAAATAGTAATTGAAGCTCGCGATACTGATACGGCTGGCTCAGCGAGCGTTATCATTTCTTCGATCTTTCTAGCGAAAAGAAAAGGAAGGTGCACTTTAGCGCAGCTCTATAAGGTCGAGCCACGTCCCCTGTCAATCGTACCCTGTCCACCGGCGTGACACGCTATTAATATCCATACTCATATGGATATATATATATATATATATATATATATATATATATATATATATATATATATATATATATATATATATATATATATATAGAGAGAGAGAGAGAGAGAGAGAGAGAGAGAGCTGCGCTAAAGTGCACCTTCCTTTTCTTTTCGCTAGAAAGATCGAAGAAATGATAACGCTCGCTATGTGATCAAAACGTGGGTCACACGCGGCGCCGTAGTTGTCGCCACCGCCACTGCCACTGGTGTCTGTAAGGACTGTCACACGAAATAAAAAAAAACAGTATTAAGGATACTGTGGAGTTCGAACCCGGGTCCGCCGCGTGCCGGCCCAGTATTCTATCCCTCAGCCACGCCTGTGTTTGGGACTTGTTGGCAAACTTGCCTTATAGACAGGCTTGATGTTGGGAAAGCGATCGCGTTAATACGACTCATAAAGTGTTTTAAAACAACAATAGAACAACCAGTCGTCGCACAATGCGAATAGCGTAACAAGTGGGTCGTCCAAGGCTCCAACCCATTACTAACGCTTGTTATTAATCCCCTATTAACTGTGGCGCATACCTACTCCAGGCATGATTCCTCATCGTCGTCAGCCACTACATGAAGAATTGGCACAAAATTTCTTGCAAGTGTTTAGCGGATACAACGCTTCTCAGAAAAATGACGAACAATAGCATGGCGAATGCTGGTCTACTACCTGGTGAATGCTGGTCTAATGCCTTAGTGAGTACGCAGCAAGTGTGCTTGCAGCAGTTACCGAATGATTTTGAAAAGCTCTGAAAGGCCGCTCTTCTAGCTTTCTCTGTGACTGTTCTGTGCCTTCCGCGCTGGCCTGCAGCGTTTTCTTCATTCGGGGGGGGGGGGGGGGTTCAGTGGTATTCGAAGTAATTTTGTGCGTGCGTTTGTAGGCATGCAAATACTCACATGAAAGTTCAACCTTTCGGCGCAAGGAAGTTGAATACTCTTCCCCACCAACCCTTGGTTACGCCAGTGCTTTGGGTGTATTTCTGGCCGTAAAGTTGAGCCCAAAGGGAAAGCTGGTGCTTTTCGGCTTCCGAATATTTTATAGCATTAAAAAAAACTAAGGGAATTTAGGAGTAGTGGTTTTACTGTGCCATTTATGCTACGCTATAACGATTCCATTTGAATATAGTACCACGGTCCGAAAATCCCTTAGTAGCGCGAGTTGCTCGATAAAGTGTAAAGTGTTTAGATTATAACAATGGCCTACACAGGTCTTGCAGATTATAAAAGCGTGGTATTGACCATAACTGTACAGTATTTCTGTGCTAACGGTACGGTAAACCGACACTGCTTGAGTGTGGGTGCACTTCTGCCTAAATAATGGGAGTGAGTGGGAGTGAATTATGTGAGTAAGTCTATATAGACGCTTGGGAAGTCTCGCATAAACTCGCTCGCTGGATTCCGTGCCGACCGGTTGTTTCCTCGCGATCTCCGACGACAGTGCAGCTCTGGCATACTGGGTGGTTGGTCCTACGCCACCATCTTCCGCCGGTCCCCGACGACGATGACAGCGTAGCTCTGGCTGACTAGATTAGCCATACGCCATCTCCTGACGCCGACAAGAGCTCTCGCCATTGGTGCCTTGTCCTCGGACTCCTGCAACCGTGTTCATCTTTCCTGTGTTCTCCTTACTTCCATCGTTCGCTGTCCCTGCGCATCACCCTCTCCTTCCTCTCTCTCTATCTCTACCTTTTAAGCCTATCCTTTTGATCCCTTCTCTACCCCCATCACTCGTGAGCTACTGTTGTGGTGTCCTTCCCCGGAGAGACAGTTACGGGGCTCACTTTTCTCTTATTTTCATTTGTAATCACTCCCCCCCCCCCAAGTCTTGCATATATCGCCATAGAAATGTTTTATGACGTTTTGATAGAACTAGTTGTGGGTGCATTTTTTTTTTGTCACGCACAACAAAGCCTAGCCGAGTTTGACAGTGCGACGGCAAACGCCGGCACACAAATTGGCCCATAGACATGCGTCAACAAAGAACCCAAGCCTATACATCAGCCGGCATTGCCCGGTGCACCCTCTTAACCAATCATAGCCCGATTATTTTCTAATTGATGATTACGTCTGCTTCGGATTGGTGGTGTTAGAAAACAAGAAAGAAAAATCAACTTGGCATCTATCTATCTATCTATCTATCTATCTATCTATCTATCTATCTATCTATCTATCTATCTATCTATCTATCTATCTATCTATCTATCTATCTATCTATCTATCTATCTATCTATCTATCTATCTATCTATCTATCTATCTATCTATCTATTTGTGTCTGGGGTTTGTCGAATGCGACTCGCAGTCGCTAGTCCGCCAGACAGTAGCACAAACCCACGGGCGGGTACGTGACTCCTCTATAGTGCCCTACCCTATACAGGTTTACACGTCCTGTGAGCCTCTTAGAGTGCACCTTCGTCTGCTTACCCGGCATGCACAGCACCCGTTATCTTCGCTACAAGTGGCCCAACCAGGCTGTACCTATTCGCGATGCCTCGATACGCATAGGCACATGATCCCGTCAGGCTTTGCACCTGCCGTAATCCCTGCAGTGCCTCCATGGACATTGACTAAACCGCTGGTGTGCCTTCACATACGTGGAATTTCGTATAAGTCGCATGTTTCTTATATTGCCCTCAAGCAACTCACCTTGGCACATTTAGATGACCAATACAGCGACTCTGTGCACATTTACACCGATGGATCCGTAACTTCATCCGCCTCAGCTGCAGCCTTCGTGATCCCTCAACTCGGTATTTCCCGACAGTACAAATTAGATCACAGGTCATCTTCGACAGCTGCAGAACTTGTTGCTATACAAGAAGCCATAAAATTTGTGAACGACCAAGCACCGCGTAAATGGACGATTCTGTCTGATTCGAAATCAGCGCTTCAAGCTATCTATTCTTGCTTAAGAAGAGGCCAATTTTACGAGTTAACGTTAGGAATCGTCCAAGCATTTGACCTAACACACAGGGGCGGTCACTTGATTACACTACAATGGATTCCTGGACACTGCGGCCTGGTTGGCAACGAAACAGCCGATAGCGAAGCAAGAGCGGCAATATACAACGCTCCTATGTACGTCAAAGTACCCTACTCGCGAGGTGACGTCAACACATTGTTGAGATCACTCATGCGCGAATGCGCTGCCAATTACTGGTTGCTACCAGATCACCGGAACAAGCGCCTGCGGGAAACAGACCCCAGTATGACTTTTCGTCTTCCAGATAAAATCAGCCGAAGACATGCTAATATACTACACCGGATTCGCCTGGGCGTCGCCTTCACTCGTCACTACACCCACCTAATCGGCCGTGCGGACAGCCCAAATTGTGGACGCTGCCAAGTGCGCGAAACGATAGCTCACATATTTTGTGACTGTGCATTATACGTGGCACAAAGAGCAATGCTAACTGCAACGTTGGCAAGCATTGGACGAACACCATTAAGTGAAAGCCACATATTATCAGCAATGAGCGACCAAACAGTGTCAAAAACTGCTACAAAGGCTGTTCTAGACTTTCTAAAAAGCACTGGACTAGAAACTAGACTGTAGGGTACTATACAAAGTGGCTACTGTACATACGCACCACCTCTTCTTGTCCCCATCATCACCCTTCATCCCTCTTTCTTTTCCCTTTCCCTTATCCCCTGTGTAGAGTAGCAGGCTAGAGCGAACTAGCTCAGGCCGACCTCTCTGCCTTCTAATAAATTCTCACTCACTCACTCACGGGCGGGTATGTGCCACTGGTATGTGGGTAGGTGCCGCAGGTGATTGACACTTAGTATCTCCCCAGGAATGACGAGAACTTGGCTGCTATGCAGGGGACCTGCAGAGTTTCAGATCCCATGATGTCCCTGTTGTTTTTTATTTAGTTTTTTTTTCTTATCTCGCCCGATAGTGGTTACGTCGGACACCGAATGCGGCTGACAACTACGGTGCACGTGAACCTCATTGTGACCTCATAACAGCTTTCGCTGTAATATATGAACGGCAAGAGTGCACTGAAGACGAACCGCGACCTCCTCGAACACACAATGAAGGCGTACACACGCACCCATGTAGCGCATCTTCATAACCATGGCCTACCAACGTGCCCTGCACGTTTCATCAAGGCGATGAAACGCCTTGATGAAACGTGCTGCTTGTGCAATGCTGCGCAGACCTACATTGTGTACTCCACTTGCTTAGATGTAAGGCCAACCGTAGCTGTGGCATTGCACGCACGTGCCCACATCAGCTATATGGGAAGTACTGGGTTCGATCCCCAGTGCCGGCCAGCCACCCACCAGTTTTTAAACAGGGGACAGGCGGGCGTCGGGGTGGTGACGCGACAGCCCGTGGTGAAGCTTACTCTGCCTGGAGGACTCCCAACTCGTTGCGCGGGACCCGGTGGATGTACGGCCAGACGGTCATCGTCGCAAAGCATACTCGTCTTTCTTTATAATGATTACTGACTCTATAGTCATTCACGTGAATATGCAGATGTAGTGTGACGTAGATATAGACATTACCGGTGTTGCAGATAGATCCATCGGCGCAGGTCCTCTGGGTGGCGGCGGCGAGCCCTGCAAATAGACCAACAAAGACGTAGATCGCAGCCACCATGGTTTCTCCGGACTGGTTATGCTGCAGCCTCTGGCAGTATATCGCACGCCTCCTTGCTTATTTCTCCCTTTCTGATGCTGTGAACTCGAAACCGGCGGATCTTATCGTTTTGTGCCTGACAGCTCAGATAGCAAACTGGACAGTCGAGTCGTAGCCATGTCGCATGTTCGCTTCGTTCGAGGAATGCGCCTCTAGTCTAAGAACTGGCCGAGCAAGATATACACGTGGCTCTATCTTTCTTTTCGCATTTTTGTTTTTTTTATCAGTGCATGCGAACTAGTACAAACAGGGAGTATGCTTTGGGGGCTATGACCCTTATCTTGGTGCACGCCTGCACGAAGAAATCATGCATGTTTCGTTTGTCACTTTCCTCGCTAAATAGTAGTGCACTGGGAATGGTACGTTTTTGTGTTTTATTCAAATATCAAGTTCACATCTCGCATATATGGCACCTATACGACTCTCCCTCCCCCTCCCCCCCCCTCCTTTTTTTGCTACTTACAATGTGGTTGGGCCTGCTACATTTTTTTTTCCTGTTAGCATGCTCCCGGAACCAAAATGCCCCAAATGTATATTGCGGCTATCTATATATCCCACTATCGTCGGTATGCGAGAGTAAAATTTGAATTTGGATCGGAACATTTCATCAGGGCTTGAATTGGCTCGTGAAAGTACAAAACGCAGTAAATGAACAACATTGCAATGTTTTGCGACAAAATTGACATATATATATATTGTCTCTGTGCTACCATCCTTGATTTCATGGGCGTAATGCCGATGACTAGACCAGTAGAACGTGAATGGTCCTTCCATCAAAAGGAACACACACACAACACACACACACACACACACACACACACACACACACACACACACACACACACACACACACACATATATATATATATATATATATATGTGTGTGTGTGTGTGTGTGTGTGTGTGTATAGTGAGCGCGACAAGCAAATGACTCTTCATTTTCTTTTGATATTATCATCATCTGTAAATATCATCCCCAGTGTGATTTAGCTCGAGCCTGGCTGAATAAACCTGTTACACAAGTGGTGTACGGTGCTTTCCGTTTCCCCAAGTCCTCTCGCCCGTTCTCGCTGGAGCTCCGCTCGGGTTGTCGCATACATACAACCCCCTGCCATGGCGGCCCAAGAAAACCCTGGCCTATCCAACGTCGCCGTCCTACTGCAGCCACCGCCACCCGCTCCACCCAGCAACATTCGCCTGCGTGATCCATCAGTGTTTTCCGGTCCCCGAGGCGATGATGTAGAAGACTGGATGAAGAACTACGACCTCGTCAGCAATTTGAACAAGTGGAACAATCCACAGAAGTTGCGCAGCATCCCATTTTACTTGTCCGATGTTGCGAAAACTTGGTTCTGGAACCACCACCCGGATCTTCCCGACTGGGACACTTTCGAGCAGCAACTTCGTCAAATTTTCGGTCTCCTACAGTTCGCGCTGAGGCAGCAAAGAAGAAGCTCGCTGAACGCACGCAGATGCCGGGTGAATCTTACACCTCTTATATTGAGGATGGCTTTGCACTGTGCAAGCGCGTTAACACCGGCATGTCTCAGAACGACCAAATACGCCACATTATTAAAGGCATTAACACCGTCGCCTTTATAACGCCCTCGCCACGCAAAATCCTGCCACCACCCAGGACGTGATAACCATCTGTCAGCGACTTGACGAGCTTCAGTCTCTTCGCCTTTGCTACGATGCCACCGACATTCGTTTGCCTGCACCCCTCGACTTGCGTGCGCTTATCCGCGACATCGTTCGTGAAGAGCTTCACGGGCGCTGCTCTTCCTGTGCCGCGGAAGTTACTTTCCCGTCTGAAAAAGATAGCTTGCGAGACCTGATTAAACAAGAGAACTCGTCCGACGTGTTCCAACGGTCCCTGCGTGCGCCAGACACCCACGTACGCCGAAGTGGCCGTGTTCTCTGCCGCACCCACCGTTTCTGCTCTTTCACCAGCAGACCATACGCCTGTGGCTTCGTTGTCACCGCCAGTGCGTGCACCGCCTTACCTCAGCGCCCACCTTAGCCAATCTGTTACTACTGCGGCTATCGAGGACATATCGCTCGGTTTTGTCGAAGGCGCCAACAAGACGAGCAACGCGGCTACGCTCCTGAAGAACATCGAAGCTTCCGTCCGACCATGAACTACTTATGGCCACCCTCCCGATCATCCTATTACCGTTCACCATCACCTACATACCATACGGACATGCCTGGGAATTCCCGTACGTCTCGCCGCAGGTCGCCTTCGCCAGGTCGCCGTTCAGTGTCGCCTCTACGGCCCGCCTCCCATTCCACGAACGCCCACGCGGAAAACTCCCCAATGCAGTTTTAGGAGGGGAAACTGCATCCACCGGACAGCTAGCAATTCCCCCAGAGCGGCCATCGAATTTGATAGTAGTGTTTGTAGGTGTGCGCGTTGAGGCTCTTGTAGACCTGGCTCTGCTGTTTTGATTATTCATGCTAATTTTTGTTCCCGCCTTCGAAAAGTCCCTACGCCTTAACGCGGCCCACCTCTCCGTGCAGCGACCAACGCTCTCATTCGTCCACTTACACAGTGTACCGTTCGTGTCTGTATAGACGGCATTCGCCATCACAGCGTTTTCGCCATATTTCGTAAGTGCACCCACGCTCTCATTCTGGGGTGGTATTTATTGTCTTCTGCGTCCGCTTTCATATCTTGTCATCAGCGCCTCCTGCATCTAAGTGCCACTGACTCTTCGCCGCTTGAACACGATGGGCCCATCCGCCTTGTCACCACGTCAGATTATGTACTTCGGTCACACATCGAAGAAATTATAAGTGTTAATTGCCCCGACATTGTGGATAGTGACGTACTAATTCTCCCTTACGGCCATACCCTACGTAGGGGCATTATTGTGATCACACCAGGGCTTATTTGATTCTTCGATGGGTTTACCTGCCTAACCACCTTAAATCGGACGCCCGAGAGTGTACTGCTCCCCTGTGGCTCAACAGTATCTTGCGGGGTCGACAGTGAGCCTGTTGTGATTGTTAATCATCCGAACAACAACCACAACGATGTCCCGAAGCCACAATCGCTACCATTCAATGCCTCTTCCACACCTGTGTCGGCAACCATAAGCACTGACTTAACACCTGCTCAAACTGAAGATTTGCTCGCCCTGTTGAATAGACACCGTTCTCTATTTGACGTGAACTCGCCCGTCCTCTCAGCATGACTACCACCGCTACTCACAGCATCCAGACCGATGGCTCTCGTATTGTACATCGGCCTCCACATCACGTGTCTCAGGCAGAACACAAGATCATCGAGGAAAACGACTCAGACATGCTACGACGCAACATCATACGTCCTTCCTCAAGTCCCTGGTCATCCCCAGTTGTTCTCGTCCAAAAAAAAAGATGGGACAGTGCGTCTCTGCGTCGTACATCGGCGTCCATATCGCGTGTCTCAGGCAGAATGCAAGATCATCGAGGAAAACGACTCAGACATACTACCACGCAACATCATACGTCCTTCCTCGAGTCCCTGGTCATCCCCAGTTGTTCTCGTTCAAAAAAAAATAATAAATGGGACAGTGCGTCTCTGCGTCGATTGCCGCGCGCTAAACAAAATAACGCGCAAAGATGTCTATCCTCTCCCTCGGGACAACGCACTGGTTTCATTACAGGGTGCCGAGTATTTTTCTATCCTCGATCTCAGGTCAGGCTACTGGCAGATACCAATGTCAGAGTCTGATAAAGAGAAGACTGCCTTTTCAACGCCAGATGGGTTGTATGAGTTTAATGTGATGCCTTTTGGATTCTGTAATGCACCCGCCACCTTCGAACGCATGATAGACGGCGTATTGTGTGGTTTGAAATGGAAAACGTGTCTGTGCTATCTTGATGACATAGTAATGTTTTCATTCACGTTCTCGCAGCATCTACAACGTCGTGATGAAGTCGTGACATGCCTTGCAAAAGCCGGTCTGCAGCTTAACGCCAAGAAATGTACCTTCGCTAGCAAGACAATCAAGGTTCTCGGCCACCTCGTCAGCAACGAAGGAATTCGGCCGGACACCGAGAAAAATCGAGGACGGCTTGCCGCTGTCCTTGATCTTTCTCGTCCACTACGTCAAAAGGACCTGCACAGCTTTCTGGGGGTATCTTCTTACTTCCGGAGCTTCATACGTGGCTTTGCCGCACTTGCTTACATATATAATATATATATTATATTTGCTCTGTACTTCATTATAGCAGCATTCCTCTTCGCCTTTTCTGCCGATGTTCTTTCCTATACCTCCACACATCTATCACCCTCATTTATCCATGCTACGACGTACTTGTATTCGCTTACCCTCCGCATTTCTTGCATGTGTTGACACCGCTTGATCGTTGGGTGGTGTAGAACAGGGCGCCAAGATGGCGCATGAGAGGGTAGAGCTGGGCGTCATCTCTCTACAAGCGACCACAACTCAACGCAGGACGGCTGCAATGGTTTAGCGAGTGACGCAGCAGGCATATTTCTAGAGGAGGCGTCACAGAGTATTGTACAGCGTTGGGGGCTGGACAGGGAAGCGAGGGTGAGAAGAAGGGAAACCAGGAAGAATAGAGCATAAAGCACAGCACAGCTTTGCATGTCATTATGCAGGAAAGGCGAAGAGATAAGAATAATTATTGGAGTTTAACGTCCCAAAACCGAGATATAATCCCGGGAGACACCGTAGTGGAGGGCTCCGAAAAATTTTACCATCTGGTGTTCTTTGATGTGCACCTAAGCACACGGGCCTCAAGCATTTTCGTCTCCGTCGAAATGAATAAAAGAGGGGGAGAGGGTGAAGTATAGAATATCAATCTGTAGGTCAGAATTCCCTAAGTATAAGGCCCACAGGACTCCAGTAAAGTTGTCATGTCAATTTAGAACACCGAAAGAAGCCTATAGATGGTGTTAGATTTTTTTGAAGTAGTGGTGCGCAACCTCGAACTAAATTGCGAGATTGTTTGACGTTCGTCGAAGGCTAAGCAGACAGGAGCTCGTCAACGCACAAGGTTAAAAAAAAAAATTTGGGCTCGTCCGGGATTTGAACCCGGGACCTCTCGCACCCGAAGCGAGAATCATACCCCTAGACCAACGAGCCGACAACGGTTTCGGCAAATGCATATTCATTCTTTTTTTATCATGCCACAAACGGCGTAAACTACCAGAGCAGGAATGTTATGGGTAGTGTTGAAATGTTCTGGGGGCCTACACTTTGCTCGCTACGTTAGAAAAGAGCACTTCATATAAATTAAACCAACATGTTGTGCCTGTGCGTACGTTGCAATCTTTGACAGTGTGGGATTTTGCTTGGAATGACAGCTGTCGACGCGTCCTCCCGTGGCGTTGGGGTCCGCGGCTCGTCTTGTCATGCCTCGAGCCAAATGGCCCGCCCGTTCATTCCCCTCCACTTCTAAGTGCGCCTGGCACGAACGCTGTCGTTAGATGCCCCTTGTTTGGGGGTCACAGCTCAGTCAAATTCAGTGAAGAATGTGTTCATACAGCGCGATTCGGGAGGTTTTATGAATAGCCATACTGTGTGTTTTTTACGAAGTGTTCTGTTATTGGTTTTGAAACACTAAAAACAATTAAGTACCTGCAGAGACTAGGCGAGAGAACGGCTACGTCTATTGCCGTTAGCACAGTTCTGCTCCGCTTATAGAGCCATGCGCGGTGATTGACTCACCTGTTTCTAAACCAGCGACCTCCGGTTCGCCGCTGAACATCCGGTTAGTTTTTAATCCAAAATAAATCACTAAAAATGTTTAAGCTGTGCTACATAGTTTCAGTTCAAAATATTAGTTATCAATATTTTTTTATTTATTCATAATATATAATAGATATGATAATGAATCACGCGTTTACTCATGATGTAGACCAATTAGCTCTCACAACAATTATTGAAAACAACCAAACGCATTCACTGCAAGAGCAAGAGCAGCGGGGATTGTTGCAGCCTTTGGTAAAGAAGACCTGAATGACACACGTGGCCTTCGTGCTGCATTTCGGCAGCGTTGAGAGGTAGCAAGAAAAAGCACCGGGACGAGCTTAACGTGCTCACAGACTGTCTCAACTAGAATAATGCCTGAGGCACGTGCCAGTGAGCACCAGTATTCAAACACTCACTTTTTCTGTTGTACAGGAAGAGCATGTCATATTAAAAGCAAACAGCTGTCCTTTCTTCAAAAAAAATATCCACAGTTCTGCCAAATGCTCTCTAAGCAGGATAAAAGAAAAAAAAAAGGATTCCAAAGAAATGGCGTCTATTATCCAGACATGACGATGATTCAGCTGACACTCTTCATTGAACAAACGAGAACCTGCCGAGCATGTCCGCACAATAACCTCAAGACCGAGCTAAAGGAGCACCGAGTTCAGTAGTGAATGGGCGAAATGGAAGAGCGTAGAATGCGCAACGAACACGTGTGAACACATGACTCAAGAAGGGAGCCTCCCAGTAACACTGATTAGATAGATTCAGCCAAGTTGCCCAGCTTTCCATGCATTTCAAAGCAAAAGAGCATTAATATGTCACTACATGACACAATGTGAAACGATTCGTCTATCATGTATAAGAAAAACATGCAAATAGATGACCAATTTCACTGCAGTCGTATATGGTGGTGAAATACAAGAATGGCAAAACGATGCACCAGACATTACGCTTGTGGAACTCAACAATATGGGTCTCTAACAGTATGACAGTCACTAGAAACACTAGAGTTTCTGTATGGCAGCCAAACAGCGTAATATTTAGAGGTGTGACATTATCTGGAAGCTTTGAGATTGCCCTTGTAACATCACCGTACCATAACACTGATGTGCACTGACGTGAAGTTGTTTCCCATCATTTCACGGACCCTGGGGAGGGGGGGGGGGGATCTCTAGAATGCTGGCATGTCTCGCGGGGGCAAGGTGAGATACAGTCTGTCGGCCAGTTTTCATCCGCCATTGGTCACAGCGCAGATATGAGCATCAACACAGAAGGGAGTCCCTAAACGGAGTGAAGGCAGGCGGGCAGGTCATATCAATGGGCTGTGCTGCATGACGCATTCCCCGGAAGGCAAGCAAGAGGCAGGAACCCGAAGACGACTCGTTATAGACGAATGGATGGCATGGCAACAGGTTTCCACAGATAATCCACTGGATGATAGTGAAGGTCGCGAAGCTGTAAGGACGCCAAGAATTCCTGTTGAGGTGTTGTGGATACACAATATGCGCATGGTTACGCAAGATCACGGGGAACACAATATTTGAGACAATGTCGAGTTTCTGCTTGCCTACAATTCCAGATGCCGAAGAATGAATGAAAGAAGGGCCTTTTTTTTCTGTAAGTGGTAGAGAATAGGACGTTATGTGCGGAACTTGGGGGTTCGAATACAACTGACAAAAAAGGACATTATGCGTAGTCTGATTCTCATCTTTCGTATTGAAGTAGAAAATAAATGAAAAAGTCACCGTTACTTGGCGACGGCTAACCCTCTTCACTTGACAGCTACAACGAAAGATAAAGACTACAATGTCTTCTATGCTTTCTTTGGGATGATTGTTTGATTTATTTTGCTGCATATAACAAAGAAATGAACCTATGAAAACAATTTCCCTTTTGTTCATTCGAAGTGGGAAGCTCGCTAGATGGTAGAGTTATCAGCATATAGGTTAGCATATGGGGTTTTAGTAGTATACTCAGCCATCTTGAGTCAAAATCGCGTGCAATCTTCAGTGAAAATGTTCCACACGTCACCTTGCCCACAAGTGGCCAAGCATGTAAAAAATCAGTTTGATGTCGACTATCGCGAACAAGAGCGAACCGTGATCGCTGACTGATAAGCGCAAGTCGTAGGACGAACGGTCATGTGGTTGCTCGATTGCGAATCAAGTGTTTTTTTTTAATGAATTCGTGCCCACAAGTCACTTGGCTGTGCTTGAAAAACCCTTATCTTGAAAGGCAGTATTGCCCTTCTTGTCATCTGTTCCAATATATTTCGTCTGGTTGTATAGTCAGTGGCACAGGTTCTTCGAAGTTAGGATGTCCTTTGGTCCCTGCTGTTTTTTGTAATCTGCAAAAGCTTTTTTAAGAAAATATCAGTCTATTCAATGGCGATGACTCTTTGAGAATATGCAGAAACAAGCCTCAGGTTGCTATTATTTGTTGGCGATACATAGCAAGGAATTATTATTATTTTTGCGCTATTGAAGGTAATTTGCCGTGCCGTTTTCTCTGCCAGTGAAAATAGCTTTGAGAACTCAAAAAGAAGCAGAAAGAAAGGCCGAAATTAGGAAAGGGAATCGCTTTATTATCTTCCAAATATGAGCATTTCAAATAAGACACTTTATTTAAATTACGCTTTTTTATGTTTCCAGAGCACATAACAAAAGCCATGCGGAATAGTGTCTTTCATTACGTGCTACACAGCTCGTCTTTCACTTTTCGCTAACTGTTCGTGGAAGTGTGATGAAACCAATTATATTCTTTTCATTACGACCGTAATGCGCAATTGTCCACTGCTACCGAATGTGCGACCGTCCGCTGCGGTGATTTAGCGGTTACAGTCCTCGGGTACTGAGCCGAAGGCCGTGTGTTCGACCCCGGCCGTGAATGGAGGCAAAATGGTGGAAGTGCGTACATATACTGTGCAATGTCAGTGCATGTTGAAGGGCACCAGATGACAGAAATATACGAAGCCCTACTCGATGGCATCCCACATAACCAAGTAGTGGTTTTGGGGTGGAAGATCTGCGCCAATTGTACTGTGATGCGCCAATCTGGCCAGCTGCCCCAAGCCGCGTCTAAATGAATGGCAATTTGAGCGTGGAACGCCAAATTTAGTAGAGAGTTTTATCATCGACCCAGCAACACGCGCGGGCTGCACAAACGACGCACTCGCGTCCACATGAAATTCCGCCTGCATATCTAACATCGTATTTCGGATCACGCACGAATCTTGCGCCACGGTTCTTGTTAAGTTGGTGTTCGGGCGCATACCTCATTATGTGACTCTTATGTATAGTTTGAAAGCAAAGCTGTTGGGTACACTATAAAGACGGCACTGCTGTTGCAAAAAACTCTCCGCACCATCGCCGAGCAACCGCCGAGCCCGTGCTGCGCTCAGCGGTTGCTCGGCAATGGTGCGGCGAGCTTTTTGCGATAAACTAGAAACAAGTTAAGAAGATGTGTCACCGGCATAGCGATGACTGCGATAGCAACAATTTGTAAGGTTGTGATGGTGATGCCGCACGCGCTCCTTTCTATTTTTGTTACCTCATCATCACGCATGTAACGCTGCCTTCGCGAACCGCGCCCGAATGACTGGGGACTATCCAGATAATCTTAGAACCCTCCGATGAGATTACGCGTACAACGCGTACAGTACAGTTTCTTCTGTAACTTACGCGGCCGCTAGTGATCACGCTGGAATCTTCAATACCACATGATTGATTGATATGTGGGATTTAACGTCACAAAGCCACCATATGATTATGAGAGACGCCGTAGTGGAGGGCTCCGGAAATTTTGACCACCTGGGGTTCTTTAACGTGTGCCCAAATCTGAGCACACGGGCCTACACCATTTTCACCTCCATCGGAAATGCAGCCGCCGCTGCCGGGATTCAATCCCGCGACCTGCAGATGACGAGTACCTTAGCCACTAGACCACCGCGGTGGGGCAAAGCATGGGTATATATATATATATATATATATATATATATATATATATGCTGCCTTTGCGCCGCAGTACTTCCTCTTTTTTACAATGGCCCCGCGGAAAAAAAAGAGCCATCCTGGCGACTTAGTCTTGTGCAGGCGGCATAGAACCATGGGACTGCTTGAGTCTCTGGACATGTACAACCTCGCGGTTGCGACGTCGCAAGTCTTAAGACGGCGTAAGAGGCTCAATGAGGTAACTTACTGCAGAAGTTTGTTCGAGAATACGGTATGGCCCATCGTACTTTGGCTGGAGTTTGGAAGAGAGCCCAGGTGTGCGATGCGGCACTGACAGCCACACAATGGCACCCGGAAGAAAAACGGGAGTTGAAGTCTGGGCATCATGAATTGCTTTTTGCCGGTTTTGGTCATCGGAGGTAAAGCGACGAGCTAACTGGCGACATTCTTCTGCGTGTATGGCGGCGTCCAAGATCGGCAGGCACTCGGACACATCCGGTAGATAGGGCAGAATGCTGTCAATGGTGTGGGATGGGTGACGGCCGTAGAGGAGGTAAAAAGGGGAAAAACCTTTTGTAGCTTGCGTTGCCGTATTGTAGGCGTATGTAATCAATCGGAGAACTAAGTCCCAGTTAGAGTGATCAGGCGTCACGTACATAGAGAGCATATCACCGAGAGTACGATTAAAGCGCTCGGTAGCCCCATTGGTTTGAGGGTGGTAAGCGGTACATGTGCGATGTACAATAGCACACTCAGCGAGCAATTGTTCAATGACCTCGGACAAGAAAGCGCAGCCACGGTCACTGAGGAGTTCTTGAGGGCCTCCATGACGCAACACAAAATGACGCAGTAGGAAAGTGGCAACATCCTGTGCTGTAGCCACTTGAAGAGCAGCGGTCTCAACATAACGCATTAGGTGGTATATAGCAACGATTATCCACCTGTTGTCAGTCGGAGTCAATGGAAGGGGCCTATAAAGATCTATTCCGACCCGTTCGCAGGGTCGGGAAGGACATGGTAAAGGTTGCAGTTCAGCGGCGGAGGCGTGCGGTGGAGATTTTCGGCGCTGACATTCGGCACAAGAGTGGACGAAGTTGCGGACGAAGGTCCGCAACTACATACCATGCCAGTACAACTACATACCATGCCAGTAGTAACGATGTCGAAGCCTTTCGTAGGTTTTGAAGACTCCTGCGTGGCCACGTTGTGGGTCAGCGTGGAAAGAGGAACAAATCTGTGACCTCGGTGTTCGTGGAATGATGAGCAGCCACTTGCGTCCTTCTGGTGCATATACATATAGTTGCGTCGATAGAGAAGCGTGTCACGTATCGAGAAGTGTGGAACTTGGCGCCGGAGCGTTCGCGTCTTTGGGAAGTCAGAAGTGTCGGAGAGATGATTGAGAAGAGACGCAGTCCACGGTTCATTGCGTTGTTTGATAGCAATGGTCTCAAAGTCAAGAGATGACAATGTGGGATCGCAAGCGGAGTCAGCTGTGGTACTCTGAGAAAGGGGGGAACGGGAAAGGGCGTCGGCATCAGCATGCTTCCTTCCAGACCAATAAACCACGCGTATGTCATAATCTTCGATTTTCAATGCCCAATGAGCGAGGCGGCCAGATGGGTCTTTTAACGTCGAAAGCCAGCACAGCGCATGGTGGTTGGTCACGACGTCAAAAGAACGACCATATAGATATGGGCGAAACTTTCCAAGGGCCCACACAAAGGCCAAACACTCCTTTTCTGTGACGCTGTACTTGATCTCTGCCTTGGTAAGTGTGCGACTAGCGTATGCCACGACGTATTCCTGGTGCTTCGGTTTACGCTGTGCGAGCACAGCACCCAGGCCTACACCACTGGCGTCGGTGTGGATTTCAGTTGGAGCTTCAGGATCGAAACGGCGTAGAATGGGTGGTATCGTGAGAAGCCGTTGCAAGGTGTTGAAAGGCTCGTCGCAGGCCGAGGACCACAATGAGAGGTATTTACAGTTGCCGAGGAGTTGCGTGAGAGGCGATATGTTAGACGCAAAGTTTCGGACGAATCGACGGAAATACGAACACAAGCCGATAAAACTCCGAAGTTCTATGACGGTGGCAGGTTTAGGAAACGCCGTAACAGCTCGCAATTTCTCGGGATCCGGGAGGATGCCTTCTTGGAGACAACGTGGCCCAAAATGTTCAGTTGACGCATGGCAAATCAACATTTTTAAGGTTTAATTGCAAACCGGCGTTGGTGAAGCAAGTAAGGACGTGCTGAAGGCGACGTAAGTGTGTGTCGAAGTTAGGGGCGATGCCATGATATCATCAAGGTAATACAAGCATATCTTCCATTTTAGTTCACGCAGGTGTTGTCCATCATTCGTTCGAGCGTTGCAGGCACGTTGCAAAGTCCGAAGGGCATGACGGTCAATTCATATAAGCCGTCTGACGTGACAAAAGCGGTTTTAGGGTGATCGGCCTCCGCCATCGGCACCTGCCAGTAGCCTGACCGCAAGTCTAACGAGGAAAAGAACTCGACACCCTGTAAACACTCCAAAGCATCGTCAATGCGCGGCAATGGATAGACATCCTTCAGCGTGATATTGTTCAATCGCCGAAAATCGACACAGAAACGAATCGAACCGCTTTTATTTTTGACGGGGACCGCCGGAGACGCCCATGGGCTCTGTGAAGGTCGAATAACGCCTCTGCGAAGCATGTCGTCTACTTGGTCAGCAATGACGCGGCGTTCTGTAGCGGACACGCGATATGGTCGTTGTCGCAGCGGTGAGGGGGACCCAGTTTCGATGTGATGTTGTACTGCTAAGGCACGGCCAAGAGATGTTTGTGCAACGTCGAAAGAATGGCGGTAGCACTCAAGGATGGTGAGGAGTTGTGAACGCCGGGAAGATGTCCAATATTCAGCGATGAATGGTTGAAATACGTTTGCCGACTTTGGCTCAGCCACGGAGACGACAGCCAGTTCACAGACGGAGGTAGAAGGCACCTCATCGGGGATGGATATAATTCTGGTAGAACTGATTGTCTCGACGTGGCCAAGGCACTCGTGACAAAGTAGGGATAAAGGCGATGACTCATGATTATAAATTGGCATTGTGGTTGAGCCTCCTACTATGGTCGAGAGCAGCAAAAGGCAGGGGGAGGGCTCTTCGGGCGAGGAATGTTGGAGATGGTGTGAAAAAGACCGTGCCGTCAGATATGGCGCTGCATGAAACTGGTACGAACGCAAAAGAGCATGAAGGAATGTAGGTGTCGTCGTTAACGACAACTTTAGCGGCAGACTGGGTGTCGATAGACGCTCGGTCATGCAGTGAGCAAAATTCAACCTCAGCCCGAGCACAGTCGATTACGGCGTTATGACGCGACATGAAGTCCCATCCCAAGATAATACTATGGGAGCACGATGAAAGAACGATCAACTCTATCGTGTACAGAATTGTTACGCGGGCTATACATACTACGGTCGGTTGAACAGGTTGGGCACTGGCTGCGCGAAGCGATAATCCGGAGAAAGGCGTCGTAACCTTACGAATTGAGCGGCAAAATCCAGCTTCGATAACAGAAACAGCTGCACCGGTATCTACAAGAGTGACAGTAGGAATATTTTCGACAAACACATCAATAACATTGGTATAGGTGACGAATGATGACTTGGGCAAACTGAAACTTGCACAGTTCTTGCCTCAGGAACTGGGTCATCTAGTTTCCCTCCTCGTTAGGCACGGGCCGTTGACGCATAGGAGAAGGTGAGCGGCGGCGTGGAGAGGGCGAGCGAAGACGTGCCTGCCGAGGGCGGTGGTCGTCCTGGTAGCGGGATAGCATTGGAGCGGAGGAACCGTATTGCGCGTTGGAGTCAAGCGGGAAGAAGGGCTCACGGTGGTTTTCATCGGTGATATGCGTCCGGCGGCGGCAATACCTTGTGACGTGTCCGGGGTATCGACATGCGCAGCATATTGGGCGATTGTAGAGTGTGCGCCACGGGTTGGCGGTGTTAGTGCTGGTCCAGTGGACTGGAGGTGGGGGATAGCTCGCGCGAGGCTGAAACGGAGGGGCAGGCGCCTTGCAAGTTGGCATGACTGCAGCCACGGCGTAGGTGAGTGGAGCAGTCACAAGATTATGCTCGCGAGCAGCTGGTGGGTGTCGGTGACCTCTCCTTGAATGACGCCACGGAGAGACGACGGTAAAGTTGTGGTAGGTTCTGGTGTGAAGGACACCAAGGAAAGCTATCGTGCGACTTCTTCGCGGACAAATGCTTTTATTTTGGCTATTATTGTCGCTTGGTCTTGACCATTGGTCACACTAGACAGTGATGCCAAATCGTGCGCTGGAGGACGTCGTGTCAGAGCTCGCTGCTTCCGCAATTCATCGTAGCTTTGGAACAGGCTAATAACGTCGTTAAGCGGGGTCGTGCTTTTCGCCAAGAGCATTTGAAAAGCGTCGTCGTCCATTCCTTTGAGGATGTGCTTACATTTTTCAGCTTCCGTCATTGCGGCGTTCACGCGTCTGCACAAATCGACGACGTCTTCTATGTAACTAGTGAAGGTTTCACCCCTTTCTTGTGCGCGTGTGCGTAAACACTACTCGGCACGAACTTTTCGGACGGCAGGTCGATCGAAGACTGCTACAATTGACGTTTTAAATTGCGGCCACGTTCGGACGTCTGCCTCGTGGTTTCTAAGCCAAAGGCTGGCTACACGCACGAGGTAGAACGACACACGTGTCAACTTGTCCGCGTCCAACCATCTGTTCAAAGCGCTCATCCATTCGAAAGTCGAGAGCCAATCTTCAACGTCGTTGTCATCTGTTCCGCTGAAGATTGGAGGCTTCCCCTGAGGAACACTGCCTGGACAGGTGGCCGGAGGAGATGGAAGCGTCTGCTGATCGGCGTCTGGCATAGCAGAAGGTAGCCGTCGAAAACGGAGTTCCAGGATTGTAGTGGGAAGGTATAGGGGACGGTACCCAGCACGGCTCCACCAAATATAAAGGAGATTTATTGAGCGGAAAGGTTAGTAAGGCGATGCACCAGCCGCAATTCACGAGCTCGAGCCTCTGCTGCACGCTCGATGCTGCTGCCTCTGTGCCGCCGTAGTCCCTCTTCCTTACAATATATATATATATATATATATATATATATATATATATGTTTGTGTGTGTTTTCACTGTGTACATACACAAGGAAGATATACTTCTGATAACAACATGCACCACTGCCTGCCTACACTTTTGACACTTAATAATAGAGCTACAATTATAATATAAATTATCGTCATAAATTTGCTCGCTTGTAATGGCGTTACGCCAATAGAATACTTGGAAAGCAGCACAATTTAAGCTTTCAATACAAAATGAGAACTGGTTACAATGAATTTACGCAGATTAACAGACGGGCTATATATACAATTGGCACTTTTTAATAAGTTTGTGCATTGTTTTTAATAAAGTTAATTGGTAATAAGCTTGTCGGAAAGCAATAATTATTATCTTCCACAAACCCGGCACGATAAAACAGAGTCGTCATGAATAATGGTGTGACAACGTTACTTAAACTCGGGTTTCTCGTGAAACGATCGAGCGCATGTAGGCTCATATGAGAAACACTGTGCTCTGCATATCGTAGAGACTGCTAATAAAACGAGCGTATAATTTAATAGCAGCATTGATACTTCTCCTCTCTTTGTAGTTCGCCAGTAGCCACCTATGATGTAACGCAGTTCAAAGCGCTGATTGATTAAGAAGCTAGGAGGATCCGTTTAAATTCTGATTGACGCTCTTTATTTTTTTCTGGGACGGCAGGCTCTTGAAACAGATATATCGACGCAATTTCGGCGTACCTGCATATTCACCCGTGCACCATGGCGCGTAGCAGGTGCGTCTTCTGATAAAAGGCTCAGAAACGCATTAAACGCGCTAAAAACGAGCAATTACACGTTCTCGCAGGCTCGGGCGCGCGCGCTCCCGATGCAGACGCTCCTGAGATCTTCAGTACCATGGGACAACAGCGCCGCCGCTACTGTCAACCACCGGAGAGCACTGACCAGCCGCATGGGTAGCAAGGCTAGCTTTATTTCATATTAATTTCCATCTGTTCTTTCAGCATTAGGAAGTCGATTGCGCATGTGCGGCTCTGACATGGCGCGGGATTTGAAAGCTGGCCCCCCTCCTCAGAAATTAGCGTAGCAAAAAAACGCCAGGCCTGCGCGGTAGGCGCGGCACAGTCACAACGAAAGCTAGAAGAGCGGCCTTTCCCAGCCTTTTAAAAACTCATTGGGCAACTACTGTAAGCACACTTGCTTGATACCCACTAGGGCATTACTAATAAACTCTTGGGTAGTAGGCCGGCATTCGCTATGCTATTTTTCGTCATTCTTCTCAGAAGCGTGGTATCCGCTATACACTTGCAAGTATTTTGTGCCAATTGTCCATGCAGTGGCTGAGGACGATGAGGAATTGTGGCTGAAGTGGGTATGCGCCACAGTCAATAGTGAAACAAGAACAAGCTTTTGTAGTGGGTTGGAGCATTGAATGGCTCACTCGTTACGCTATTCGCATTGTGCGACGACTGGTTGATCTTTCGCTGTTGTAAAACGCTTTATAAGTCGTATTAACGCGATTGCTTTTCCGACATCAAGCCTGCCTGAGGCAAGTTTGACAAGTCACAAGCACCGGTGTAACTCAGTGGTAGAATACTGGGCTAGCACCCAGCGGACCCGGGCTCGAGCCCCACTGTGCCATTGGTGTTAGGTCAGCCTGCCTAAGGCAAGTTTGACAACAAGTTACAGTTAGCGGCGTAACTCAGGGGTAGAATATTGGGCTGGCGCCCAGCGTACCCGAGTTCAAACCCCACTTTGTCACTGGTGCAAGGTTCTTTTTTTTTTCTAATTTTGTGCGATGTGGTTAGGGATACCAGCGGCGACGGCGGGGCGGAGAACATGCAACTGCGCGTGACCCGAAAAGTGATTCGATAACAACTTTTGCTGTAAAAAAAATACAAACGAAAAACTCCTCTTTTCATCTTAAATTCATGCTCGCTCGTGCGCCTATGCGATGGTGTAGCTTTGTAACGGAGTTTGAGCCTACAAGCTATACGCTTTCACTGTATCTTTGTTTGCCGTTGCATAACGATGCCAACAACAAGTTCAACATGGGTATTACCAACACCAGAAGCCGTAAGCTGATATGCAGCACTTCTGCTTGCGAGAAAACAGCCCTGGATAGTGCTGCGTTCATGTGTAATAATTGCAAAATCAGGTAGCCAGCACTGCAATCACAATTTTCGTTTCGCCTACATTACGCCAATTTTTCCGAAACAGTTTTGAGACCTGGCGGGGTTCCGTTGTATAGAGTATCATGCTAAATGCCAATTGATTTCGACTCCTGCTGGAAACCTGATATTTATTCTTTACATCCGTCGGGTAAACCCTGCCGACGTCCGTTTTAACGCGATAGCGTTTTTTAACGCTATCGCGGTAAAACGATTAAAACGTTAAACGATCGATTAAAGTGCGAACAATGGCGTGTTGGTACAACTTTTCAAACTACTGCTGCGCTAAAGACACACAAGCACGAAACGAAACGACAAGGACGAGTGCTCCTGCGCTCTTACTTGCAGAAATTCCAGCGTTGGTGTCGGCGTCGTTGGTTGCGAGTGAAAAATCATCATCTTATGCGTGACCGAAAAATTGAGTACCATGCAAATAAAATGAATAAATGATAAAAAAATCCCGGAGCTGAGCGGGGACTCAACCAGGGATGTTGTGGTCTAAGTGGAAATCGGACTCGGGTCGTTTGCATGGCAAGCGGATGTTCTACCCCACGACCACGCCTCTACTTGTGAAAACATTGAAAAGAACTCCCTGTACTTGGAAATGCAGTGAAAGTAGCTTTTATGCTTCATAAACACAGGCGTCTTGCCTACACGCTTTACATTGAACAGGAACAATTGCAGTAATAATGCGGGGTACAAGCGTCAATTGCCAACGGGCGTCCGAGTATGTGGTTATCATAATGGCTTCGTGGTTGAAAGCCGGTGTAACCCCACTAAAAAAGGCATACAGGCTACGTAGTGGGTGCATAGTAAGTTTGAAAAGGTTTCATGCACTGAGTGTTTTAAGTACGCACTATAGGAACAGGATGTCGCTATCGTATTCAACTCCTAAAGGCTTTAGTGTCCCTTAATTTTTTCTTAGCACACTGGCATTTCAATTACCAATGTCTATTCGCGTAGTTCACGGGTTGACACCTGCGGTGTGTACCCGCATACCACGTCCCGTGGCAAATGGGTATGCGCCACACGAGTCGGGAGGAAAGGGCTTGACATACGCGACGGGATTTTCCTTCTATTCATGTGATGACCACGTAGACACGTCCGTCAAACCCTTTTACATGTAGGTGGCTACAGAGATACGTATGTAGCAACCCTCGAAGCCCCTGTAGTGCGCTAAAAATGCTTCACAATAAAAATTCTTGCCTGGCCAAACTATAGGTGATTTGATGGCTCAACACAGTCGCTTGCAGCCTGTCAAAGCAACGATATCACGAGTCTAGTCGTGATAACGAATTTCGACACCAAAGAGATCTTAAACAAGCCCCTACATTCAAGTAAACAGTTGTTTTGCTTTTTGCACCCTTCGAAGTTTGTCCGTATAGCCAGTAATAGAGCCAGCACCCTCGAGCCAAACATGCATGGGGATAACATGTACACACTTGATTAAAGTGCGCACCATGGCGTGTTGGTACATCTTTTCAAACTGCTGCTGCGCTAAAGACACACAAGCACGAAACAAAACGACAAGGACGAGTGCTCCTGCGCTCTTACTTGCAAGCCTCAATTCGTCCTCGTCTGTTTTTAGCGTTGAAGTAACTTCAAAACCTTGTATACCTGCTAAGATACCATAGCGGGTACTTGTCAGATTTACGACAGTGCGCGAACAGAGAGATATGACACGTATGCCGAAATTCAAAAATATATCGAATAAAGATGTTTCTATACAGCTGCTTCAGGCATGCTCCGACATAAAGTGCAAGAAGGCGTGCCCCCTCGAAACTACGCGGCGAAGCCTTCGGGCGGGACACATCGACCCTGCCCTTAGGAGATCATGCGACCCCTTTGGAGGTGCATGGCAGCCACAGTCAACGGTTCTTCAATGTACGGGCCCTCCAACCTGGCATCAACCACATTGCGTCGTGCACTGGCGGTGGCGACTAGCCTTGCAACGGACCCGGTCTGGACGCAGTTGCCCGTGCCGCGGATGCAGGCGAAGCCGCGCGGGCAGCAGTTGACCAGGTCGCTGCAGCACACGGCGTCCCTGTCAGGACAGCAGCCGTACGAGCCCGACTCCTGCCGACAGCACGTGCTGTTGTCTCGGAAGCAGTACGTGTCACCCGCAGGACACTTCATGTGCAGCTCCTCGTTTCCAACGGTGTACTTGGGCGCCGTTGTCGTCGCGGCGGCGGCCTTTGTCACATTCATGGTCTCGGAATGGTTGCGCACCGCGCCTGCCGGCGCGCACAGGTTGGACGCCTCGTCGCAGATGTAGTGCTCGGGGCAGCAGCTGCTGCGCGCGGAGCAGCACACGGCGTTCGTCAGGGTGCAGCACGAGTAGCGGCCGACCGGGAGCAGGCAGCATGTGCCGGCTGCAGAGAAAGTGCGTGGACAATGCGTTTCAGGAAATGGGGATGCTAAAGCCTGTCTACCTATGGTCATGCTACACCAAGGAAGCGTCGGAAAGACGTCTCGTATGATTCAACTTGAAAAGTGTTTGACCTACACAGGATCATAAAGCGCCGTCGCTGCTCGTCCGGTGTGATGTGTCCCTCACCGCTGAAATGA
This sequence comes from Rhipicephalus annulatus, assembly GCA_013436015.1. Lineage (NCBI taxonomy): Eukaryota > Metazoa > Arthropoda > Arachnida > Ixodida > Ixodidae > Rhipicephalus > Rhipicephalus annulatus. Next base: position 433,574 of record WOVY01003373.1, read on the forward strand.
GGCTGCATACTCATTGGTGCCATTATTGTCAGGTGACAGAATCGAAACTGCCATTTCGTTGTGTAGCTCTTCGCAAGGGTTCTTGCGAAGTGCTATCCGATCGCCGTTTACTCGTTTCTCTAGATTCAAGTGCATCCTGCCAAGCTTTATTAGTTCTAAGCAATATAGATGGCAAGTTCAGGTGATACGACTGCTATGGCACGACGTGAACCCCAATTTTTACTTTTAATGTGCACTTACTGAGGAAAAATAAACTCTTAAAGGGACAGTAAACAACAAAGTGAATCATCGAAGAAACTTTCGCTCAGACTGCCTATCACAGGCAGATGATAGCTGGCAAAATACGCCACCTAAGGCAGGGAAATCTCAGATACTGGAGCAAGACTCGCGCCAGTGGTGCTTGCACATTCGGAACTGTGGTCGTCATGTGCGAGGGATCAAAGTGGGCGGGATGGGGGCTGCCGCCCTTCTGAGACGTCTAAGAGAGGGGAGGGCGCAAAGTCTGGTGGCGCTGCGGTGAACCCCGCCCTGAAGAGGAACCCTGCACGCCTATGGTGGTCGTCCAGTGCTTCGTCTGCCAAGTAACAAGCAAAGCACAATGTTCTTACTTTTGTGGCACAGGCTTCCGTCTGGACACCTTTTATGTTCTACGGCCAGCGTCGCTGAGATAGTGAGCAGCAGGAAACCGAGAGTGAACAGCATTCTGGAATGCATGGACGGAACTGGACGTTCGCTTGAAAAGCGTGAGGCTCGTGCGGTAGTCACGTCATGAGCGAGAACCATCTTCTTTGTTGTCGTTTCATCCCTCAATAAAGGGACCGACAACATATATTTATGACCTTTTTTTTTCTTTTTTAGCGTGTGAGGGCTCGGCAACCTGGACAAGGCGGCGATAAAGTGAAAACGGCTGTAATAAACAGAGGCAACGGCATCAATGCAGTCATGGAGCACACGCGCGCCTAGGAACGACTACCAAACGGTGTCACGGTTAGATAAACATGTAGCACAGGGCTGCCAGATTACTTGCTGTCTCACATCCGATCCCTATAATTTTTTGTAAAGTGCTTGATTTGCTTTTTACATCACATCCCAGCCCCCCCCCCCTTTTTGTCTCATATTCTTGCAGTCACCAAAACATCTAAATGGCCCGTGAATCCTGGAACAATGAGGTGTTCGTTGTTGAGGATCTTTATCTTGGTCTAAAACTTGGCCTGTTGACCTGCCTTGATAATGTCCCGACGTTTCTGGTGACACTCTATCTGACGTAGCTTGACGTTCGCAGTGCTTGAATCCCACTTCTTGCGGCTCTTCTGCTGCCGCTTCTCGCACAACTTCAGCGGTGCCTTCCTCAAAGTATAGTCACCTCTGAACTTGATCTGTTCTTCTTTGTACAGAGCCTAGTGGCATTTTCGTGTCTCCGGAGCCCCTTTCGTACAGCACATTTCACATTCCTTAAGGTGCTTCACCTTTTCCACCTTCTTCTCCGGTTGATGGACAACCTCCTGCTCCTTTTCAACGTTTGACTGCGCATCTGTACTAGTTGACTGGTCAGTCGGTTCAAGCTTACTGCAGACGACGTAGCTGTCACGGTAGAAGGCAGCTGCACCCTGTGGTGCCTTCTTTCCTGTTTTTGGGTTGCTTGCAGTGGCTAGGCTTTCTTGCTTGAGCTTGTGTTGCTTATTCTGGGTTGGCTTAGCAGCTGACTTGGTGGCTCGTTTGTTGTTCTTGCGCTTACGTTGTGCAGGTCTTTTACCTCGAAGAGTCTCAATCTTACGGCTGAGACGCCGTCGAAGCTTATCCAGAGAACTGACAAGTTTTCATGGCGCCGAGTGGATACTTGTCTTGGCGTTTCGTTGTTTTTTTGTTTTCAACTTCTTCGCCTGCAGCAGCTGGCTTGCTGTCTGGTACAGTCCGTGTTCTAGCTGTGCCGTCTTGGTGACCGAGCCTTAAGCATAAAACACTTGACATTGGAGCTCCATGAAATCGCGATCCTTTTTGCCACATCTACATGGTTGGCGTGCATATGGCGATGCACCTGGCAAAAGGTCGGTGGAATGCTCAGCCCCTTTGCAGAGCCTTAAATTATCATCAACAGGTCAATAGGCTGATGCGAGGCGTCGTTACCTTCAATAACTTCTTGTTGCTGTGGGCATATCTGAGTACAACACACACATGGCATGTCCAACATGGCACCCCTCATGCAAAGGGCTGCGTCCTTCGGTTCATGTGGCTTCTGCGCAGGCAACTCTTCATTTTGGTCGACAGGTAAGCATGGGGTTTGGGTGGTGTCCAGCAACGGAGAAAACGGGATCAGGCTGTAGAAGACGCTGCTTGTGTAAAGAAAAGCGTGGAGCTTTTGGACTTGTCCCCAAACTGGTCCTCGAACGCAGCTTTGAAATTCTCCCACGTGCCCGACTGGTTTCCTGCGACGCTTTTCCAATCTGCAGCAGGGCCACGGAGCTTACCAAGTGCTACGGCGAGGAGAGTAGACGGTGTCCATGACGCCAAGCCTTGAGTACGCTCGAGTTCTTCAAAGCACTGATGCGCTGAGATGCTACCGTTACTACTAAAGGTTAGCAGCGAGGCCGAAAGCTAGGGCAACGTAGTGACTTGAACTGGAAACGTCGGCTGTTGTGCAACGTCAAAAACTGCTGTTGTAGCTCACTCAGCACTTTCGTACTTCAAACCAACTTCTCAGCTGTTGAGTCGGGCTCACCAGACGGTTGACGGTTTCGGGCGATCTCATGAAGTAACCATTCAATCATGTCTTCCTTCGAGCCAGTCGTCACCAGGTTACGGCGCGAAAGTTCATGGCGTATAAAGTCCGCTGTGAACCCGTGGAGGTCTTCCGCAGTGGCCCCATTCCTGTTTATAAGCGGCATTGCGGTCGATGTACGGGCGGGCAAGATCGAAGAAGGCTTATAGGGCAGGCAAAGGCAGTGAGACGGACAGTTGGCAGAAAACACCAACTCACACAAAAGAGACATGTGGCTCCGGTTTTCTCGGCATGGTTGGTTGATGACTGCGCCAAATGTGAGGGCTTAGCAACGTATATAGACAAGGCGGCGATAAGGCGAAAACGGCTTCAATAAACACAGGCTACGGCATCAATGCAGTCATGGAGCACTCACGCACCTATAGGAACGACTACCAAACGGTATCAAGGGTAGATCAACATGTAGCACAGGGCTGCCAGAATACTTGCTGTCTCACAAGCGCCACGAAAACCTTACCAGCGGCCGTGCCTTATCAGTCTGTGAGCCTAATCACGGTATGGTAAAGTGGAAAGCGCGGCGCAACATTCGTAATCAAGATTTCTACATCTTCAGCAAATATAAAGTCGTATACCCACATGCTGCTAACAGCGAGTGCGAGAGCGGTTCATGTACGAGCATGGTGGTTCACTGCGCATGCGTGCTGTCCGCGCCGCGTGCACCGCGGTTTGACTTTGTCCACTGGCGGCCACGACAGCAGCGCCGCTTCTTACCGTCCAACTTCTTCTTCGTCGTAGGCAGTACAGAATTGACTGGAATTGAATATTTATATACATACTCTAATCTACAGTACATGACAGCATCAGACTACGTGACTACGAACAGCAAAGTTATAGATTCCATAATCTAGATTCGAGACTCTTCCACTGGGTTCCAAGACAGCTTTGTTACTTTCAAGCACGATTAAAAAATCTTTAAATCCTAGTTCGCCATATTGTTCGCCGCGGTGGTGTAGCAGTTACGGCACTTGGCAGCTGATCCGAAAGTCGAGGGTTCGATCCCAGCACTGCGGTCGCAATTCGATGGAGGTGAAATGGCAGAGGTCCGTGCATGCACTGTGTATTAAGTCAACGCATGTTGAAGAACGCCAGATGGTTGAAATATCCGGAGCTCTCCACTACGCCATTGCTCGAAATCATATCGTGCTTTTGGTTTACTATTATCATAAATCCATCATCATCATCATCATCATAGTCACAACGTGCAAGAAATGCTGGAACCTATCACTACACTTTATGGTCCGCCACAAAGGTCTATACTTCTGTCCGTGTTCGCATGTCCTGTTTACGTAAACACTTAGCCTAGCTTTATATACCTTCTCGAGTAACATCTTACAATATTGAAAAGTATGCACTATGTGGATCAAGTACGCACCACAGGGACAGAATATCGCTATCCTGTTCAGATTTTAAACACGAAGCTTAAGGAAGTATTGTCATTAAAGTTGTAGCCTCCCGTTTTTAAATGCCAAACATTTCTTTGCGTACTGTAGCACTTTGACTATCTATCTATCTATCTATCTATCTATCTATCTATCTATCTATCTATCTATCTATCTATCTATCTATCTATCTATCTATCTATCTATCTATCCGCTTACGTCTCGGTGTTCTCATGATCCCCCGCATAACTTGGGGTGAACCAAAATTAGTACGGGGGGGTACAATGGTTTGGCGAATACGACTCACTGCCCCAGGGACCATGACATTTACTCTTTGCATTCGTCGGGTCAGCGTTGCCGATATCAGGTTGTTTTTAACGATCACGCATTAAAGTTTCTCATGTGCGTCCCCGTCGTTCCTGGGTAAGTGTCAGCCACCTGTGGCGCATACCCGCATACCATTGTCACATACCCGCCCGCAGGTATGTGCTGCTGTCTGGCAGGGAGTGTTGGACGAGGCACGTGACCGGATGGTGGCGGCATTATTCATGTTTTGACCGGTACGTCATATTTGTTAAGCTATCTTACACTCCCATACTAGTTCTGGTTCACGCCAAGCTAAGGGTGTGATTGCGAGAGCACCCAGATGTATGCAGCTAGATAGATAGATAGATAGATAGATAGATAGATAGATAGATAGATAGATAGATAGATAGATAGATAGATAGATAGATAGATAGATAGATAGATAGATAGATATACTTCAGAAAGATTTAGAATAACGTTTGCAGGCACTTCGGCCATGGCGGGCATAGCGGGCACCATATGAGTTTTAGAATAACGTTTGCCCCTCCTAGGGAACAATCTAGGGGCAGTAGATGCCCCGCAAACTCAAGTGCTCGGAAAATACAGATAGCTTCGACACTATAGCACTTAGCGGGCCGCGATAGCCGCACGCTATTTCGGATTTTCTGCGGGCGGGCTAACGCAAACGGTGGCTCGCGTACGACGCATGCGCAGTGGCAGCGACCACACCACAAGGGCTCGCGGTGCGCTATTCTAAACCTCCTCTACAAAAGTGCTTGCAGAACGCAAAGGAATGCTTCGCATTCAACATATGCGGCATAAGTGGCTGTTTAACTTATGTCTGTGCGTGCATTTGTACATATTTTTAGCGCAGCTTCGTAACGTATCACTCAATAAAAAAAATTACAACAGTCAGCTTGCAAGCGCACGCTTCGCATACCATCGAATTTCAAGGTGTCGCCACCTACATAGCATGGGTCATGCGGAGCTCTCGACCACGTCAGCACACAGAACTGTGACGCGCTCCTGCACGGTCCGCATCAAGAGGTTCTTTCGAATAAGAAACGACACTGCAGTGCCGCCAAGCACCTGTCTTCCAGCGCGTGCGCTGTGGTTACGCACTCTTAGACTGCTAAAATAAACACGGGAAAAGAAACATGGTGGCTCTCGTGTCATCACTACTTATTTCGTTGACTGAAGCGTTTCTATAAACGGTTGAACGTGACGCGGTGACGCGAGAAAAGTAAAAGGGACCCCGTGGGGTCCCTCCTGACAGTGTCAATACTTTCGAAATTCAGCCTTTATCCTTTATCCCTTTATCCCTTCCTTTATCCTTCCCCTTTTTTCCTTTATTCCTTCCCCAGTGCAGGGTAGCAAACCGGATGTGCGTCTGGTTAACCTCCCTGCCTTTCCTTGCATCTTTATCTCTCTCTCTCTCTCAAAATTCAGCTTTCAATATTGCTGTAATATACCTTCCAAGCTACATTCGCTGTTAATATTTTGCAGATAAACGAGTGTTCACCGGAATCGGTCCCGCAGGCTATCTCAGCCCGAAATTTTGTGTCAGCACACCTTTAACGGTCTCCTAATTTTTGCTGTTTACGTATGTTTACGTAACCGTAAACAATATATTGAATAAAATACGTATGACTGTTCAACATGTCTGTGCGTACAATGTTTGTAACATATTCAGCGTCATTTCGCAACGTGTCACTCAATAAAAAAATGACACCACAGCGCCCTTCCCCTCAATATGCTTCGCATAATATGTAGTCTAATGGTATGTATGGGATATGCCGAATTTTTTTAGTCCCGATTCATATATCTTAACCCATGCATAAGCCATGTTAGCCTTGCTCTTGTTCTATTGAGCCCTTCGTTGTGAGCGTGATTAGGCTAAATAAGATCCGCGGGCAAGCGTGGCCTCTAAAGGGCTACACACACTTGAAGGAAAATGTTATCGAATCAGTGCACTCGAGCTGAACTGGGAGACACCTTGTACGAAAGTTAAGCTCCCACAACAGGCACGCCTCGGATTCTGTATGACAGGGCGTGAGCCATTGTCACGCATAATGTACACTAACTAGAACAGAGCCGTCTAACAAGCAGACCAGCCTTGAGGCACCCTTACGTAAACTATAACAACATATATTTCACAAAATATTCCTTCGCCCTCTCTCACTCGCATGGCCCCAATGCATTGCGAGAGAGTGAGCGCGCTCGGAATCACGCGAGGAAGTTTTCGGACAGACCACACCATCCCAGTTCCTAAGGGAGCGTGCGACCCTGTTCGACGCGCATGGCAGCCACAGGCAACGGCCCTGGAATGTCCGAGTCCGCCAGTTCGGTGCGAAGCGCCGTGCGTCGGGCGCTGGCAGCTGCGCCTAGCTTCGCGATGGAGGTGGTCTGGACGCAGTTGCCCGTGCCGCTTATGCAGGTGAAGCCACGCGGGCAGCAGTTGACCAGGTCGCTGCAGCACACAGCGTCCCTGTCGGGACAGCAGCCGTACGAGCCCGACTCCTGGCGGCAGCACGTGCTGTTGTCTCGGAAGCAGTACGTGTCACCCGCAGGACACTTGGTCATGAGCAGCTCCTCGTCGTCGACCGTGTACTTGGACGCTGTCGTTGCCGTGGTGGCGATGGTGGTCTTTGTCGCGTTCCGGCCCTCAGAATGCTTGCGCGCTGCGCCCGCCGGCGCGCACAGGTTGGACGCCTCGTCGCAGATGTAGTGTTCGGGGCAGCAGCTGCTGCGCGCAGAGCAGCACACAGCGTTGGTCAGGGTGCAGCACGAGTAGCGGCCGACCGGGAGCAGGCAGCATGTGCCGGCTGCACAGAAAGTGTTTGGAGAACGCGTATTAAGAAAGGAGGATGCCGGAAGCCTGGCGATGTACGCTACACCGAGAAAGTGTCAGGAATGAGTCTCAAATATAGTTTGAATGGTAAAGTTACCTTTGCTTACGCAGAATACAGCAAAAGAATAAAAAAATGGCAGATCCCACGTGCAGTGGGAATCAATGATATGCGATGCCCGAATGAGAAAGGTTGATATGTCACTTTAAAATCAGCACAGCGTTATGAGGTGGAGGTAAATTACGCCGTACATAACTTCCGTGTCATGATTATCATCTTTGGATGTATCGTTTACCTTCGTCATCTAATGACGTCACGTGGTACCCAATTTAATATATGTGGAGCTGGCGAAATGGCCACAAGCACGCTACGAGCGTGGTATGTTGTCATGCTCTTAGATGACACGCGTGTCAGGATTATCATGTTTTCACCAGTCATATATTTCGTCATCAATTGACGTCACGTAATACCAAATTTAGCATATGTGAAGCTAGCGAAACGGTCGCGAGCGCATCGTGTGCGTGGCATGTAGTCATGTTGTTATATGACACGGATTTTATGATTATCATGTTTGCACCAGTCACATACCTTCGTCATCCATTCACGAACCGTATCGCCAAATTTGGCATATGTGAAGTTAGCGAAACGGCTGCGAGCACATCATGAGCGTGGCATGTAGTCATGTTGTTATATGACACGCAATTCACAATTTTCATGTTAGGGTATGGCGCTTGCGTTCGCCATGCAATCATGTCATAGCATACCAGTTTTGCAACATGTGATGTGAACGAAACCACCGCAAGAGCAGGAGGATTATGAAATAAAAATTCATGACATACATGTCATGATTTTCCTGGTTTGACTAGTCATATGGTCATCCTACAGTCATGTTATTGCGTACTAAGTTTGGTAGTGATACCGTTATCGAAACGGCCAAGAGAGCTGAAAGTCGTAGGTGCTAGATAGATAGATAGATAGATAGATAGATAGATAGATAGATAGATAGATAGATAGATAGATAGATAGATAGATAGATAGATACGCTCAAAGTCACCGAATTTCTCCAAGAAATTGTTCGCATTTATAAGAGCACTGAAGCTGTCCGGGCGCACTTGTGGCCAGGAAACTAAAGGATAAATTGTTGCGAAACATGGGCACTGATAGCGGTGAACATAGCGTCGGCCTGCGTTCAACTGAGGTTAAGTGCAGCGGCATTTATACACGTGCCTTCGAATATTCTAGCGTTCTTACCGCTAATGGCCATGTAGGTTCCAGAATTATTTTTAATGTTCGCGAAGTGCGCGTAATCTTAACAAAACTACAGTCTCGAAGCTTCTCGAACACTGTTGACGAGGTTTGCGCTGAACATTGTGCAAAGGGGCAATAACAAACTTCGGGAAGGAATGCGGCAATAAAGTTCAGGTGATACTTCTGGCTTTCGTTGTCGTTACACGAGCCCCAAGCGGTAGAAGGTACATGTCGTAGCCATGAGGTTTCATGAATAACCGGCTATGAGCCAGGTTGTTTGTAAATACTGTTGTCTGTTTCTGATGCACACTTTTTCGGGGTCAGGAATGATTGATTTGATTGATTGATATGTGGGGTTTAACGTCCCAAAACAACCATATGATTATGAGACACGCCGTATAGTGGAGGGTTCCGGAAATTTCGACCACCTGGCTTTCTTTGACGTGCACCCAAATCTGAGCACACGGGCCTACAACATTTCCGCCTCCATCGGAAATGCAGCCGCCGCAGCCGGGATTCGAACCCGCGCACTGTGGGTCAGCAGCCGAGTACCTTAGCCAATAGACCACCGCGGCGGGGTTTGGTGTCAGGAAAGATAGCGAGTCGATGGGCAATAAATATGAAATAGAACCCCTGAGTGAACCACGACTAAGTCTGCCGATGACGCACACACGATACCAGTCGAGGAATGTCTGTTTAGATACACGGGCTTTGTTTCTGACGCAGGAACAAAGTTAAACCCAGAATTGCTTGTCCGTTTTTTAACCAAGATGGTCCAACGCCCCGGCTACCCAGTGACCAGTATTCTTACTTTTGTGGCAGAGGCTTCCGTCGGGACACCTCTTGTAATCCGGGGCCAGTGCCACAGAGGTTGAGAGCAGCAGGAAACCTAGAGGGAGCAGCAGCATTTTGGAACGCAGGAAGGAACTGTAGCGTTGATCGAGAAACGCGAGCTCGCCTGCTCCGTTGGTTGGTTGGTTAGACCCAGGAGGAGTGGCTCAATCCACCACGCGCGCTGTGCACACGCCGCGAGGACTAACACTCTTCTTTGTCGTCAGGGTGAAGTTCGTGTTCAACAAATTTAGAGAAAGCAGAATGGTAGCTTGATAACTAACATTCAGAAAATTAAGGTAATCTGCAAGATCCCCGGGAGAAAACAGGCCCTTTGCTATTCGTAGCGAGGCACTAGAAGTGACAAAGGAATATGCCTACATAGTGCATGTAGCGACCACGGAGCCGAACGACAATGCTGAAGTAACCAGAAGAAAACTGAGGAGGGATGAAGCATGTATACGGAAGGGTGTTTCGTCTCCGCTGACCTGAAACCCGAGGAGGGGCGAGACATGCTGTGGGCGCTGTTGTTTCACAACGCAATAATCGCTGCTAATTTGCAACGCGAGACAGAAGAAAGAAGAAAGTCCTAAGCTAGGTAATTTGCCACATTGTCTTATTATTTAATTTATTTTTTAGTTTATTTTAATGTTTTAGCTCTTATACTAAATATTAATCATAATTTCAGTATGCATGATCCGACCGATTCATGGTCGATCCCCCAGAGTAGGTAGGTGCCAATGATCCAAGCATCATCATCATCATCATCATTATTGTCTTCAGAGCAGGGGAGCGGGTCATCTGATTTATGCTCTACATGCCTACGCCAAGAACAACCTGTCGAGGACTTCTGTTTCACCTTGGCATAGACATTTTCGCTGTAAAACAGGAACTCGTTCAAGCAGATATCTATCGTGACCACTCCCTACAGAGCGCTGATGAGAGCGAAGGACAGACGTCACTTCGACGTATACTCACGTATCCAAAAGAACCCCTGTATAAATGAAATAACCGTCACTTATTACTTTGCACTATTGACGTCTGAACGCCCTAGCACACCCAATGCTTGACCGGAAGAGAGATAACAAATAACGACGTATCTTCAATGCTATTCGCTTTACGCGTAGTAGCCTACATAAGCTGTAAGACTGGGGAGTTTAAGGTGGAAAAATAAGCGGGAAGCGTATCAGTTTCCGGCACTATCAGTCGACGTTGTTCAGTAACACTCAGTAGGAACGAACGATCGAGAAACATGAAAATGGTGCGTTTTGTCAGCTGGTAGTTCCAGAAAAGGAAAGAAAACGAACAGCATGTGTTCGTGCTCCGTCCTTTTGCACTGTAGCAAGTTCACAATGTTTAGCCGCTCTGCTGGGAAAAAATGCATTGGTCGCAAGATTTGTATGACGATGGGTCATCGCTGGTCAATGCAGCCAGAATTCGCGGTTGGCAGTCAAACGTCTAGAGGTAGTGCAATTTTAAGTACTTGGTCAATTATAGGATCATTCGTTCAAAAATTGATAGAAAGGCTGGAATGATCAAGTTGATTCCAACACCCTTCGCCCCAATTCACACCCTGAATTCGTATAAGAAAGTGGTTCGTAGGTCAGCAAGAAAACTTGTTCAGAGCCTCGAGTGATCCACGCAATGAGTGATAGAGGGAAATATGTTAGGAGTTACATCGGACCACTAATTAGTGCCATGTTCGTGATGTCGTACGTTGCTGCCTGATCACATGGTATTCTTTGTATGGTGAACGGTCACCGTGAAAATGCATGCAGCTAAATATGCTTTCCACCAACAATTTATTGCTTGAGAAAGTAATTGAAGGATACAAATAAAAATAACTTTAATAACCCGAAAACAGGGGTATAGACTGCTTGTCCTCTAGCGCAATATCTTTTCTAGTTTTTCTTTACTCTATACCTACGTGTCAAAGTAAAAATATACTCTCGTGCTAACCGAGTATATGGACGTAGCAAGGGTAGTCTAATTTACCCCACTGAGGTTTTTGAGCGAGTAATAGAGAAATTTTTTACTGTCTTTATACTAGGTCTTCGGGCTAATTTCTGAGAGACATTTCAAGTGGTGAAAAAAAAGGAAAAAAAGAAGATGATGGGTGATTCTCCGTTTTGCTTCTTACACCAGCCGCCTCCAGGGCAGCAGCTTCCAGTCACGTTTGAATAAGCTCTCAAACGCAAGAAAACTCCTCACGAAGTAAAACTGGATTATGACGTTCTTTTACTACGTGCCACATAGGTGGTGATAAAACTATGTCATGTACCACCTTTTACTCTAACACGAGGAAGTAATTTTAAACGCGAGAGAGTTTTCAGAGGTCATGAGCCGCAATAACCTCAAACTCGCATATCCTTTGCTTACAGTGAGTACGCTCTTTCCTTTTTAGGGGCGAAGCTCCTCTTAGTCTAACGTTGTCATGCGTCACGCGTAACTGAGGGAAGAAGAGACGAGAAAGAAAAGAAGGCAGTATCTCCCGAATTGTACAATAGACGGCGCTGTCTCATAGAAGTACATACAAACTGCAGTTGAGTGAAAATATTCTAGATGGCACTCTACCACTACTCTCCGACTGGCTGCTGCGCGGGCTGTGTTTGAGTACGCGGAGAACGAGCGCCTCTCTCGGTCTCCTGGATAGTCGCCGTAAGTGGCGAATCGTTGGCGGGGCATGGACGAAGCAGAGCGGCGGGCGCGCTGAAGACGCTTGCGCTCGGCTTCCTAGGCTCACGTCTCGTCGGTGTTACCCACGCGCCGTCTGCATTCTAGAACGCGATCAGACGCATGGATGCATGCACAGACGGACGGACGCTTCGCTCCACTCATCATCATTCACTCCGTGAATATGCTGTAATTTTTGTTCTTTTACCTTCGCACGCTTTCATACCGAATAGGTTCCTGTTATACTTTATATCTCTCAACATATGCAACCATTATTTCTTCATATTTAAATGCATCCATTGGTAGATGGCCTCCTTTGATAAGAATGTGCTTGGACTGGTCATGTAAGATACGAGTATTTGAAACATTTATTTGCCCAAGTACCACGCCTGCCACGAAACTTGTCATTATAACACGTTAGTTATTTTTGCATACAAAATTTTCTCCCGTTTCTTGTTCCCTCTCTATCGCGGCAGTAATCAACGCACCTGTTTCGGGAAACGCGTGTGAATCTCAACAGCTGGACAAGCTACCATATGGCATTTGTTCCATGCACCGCTCGCGTGCGTTGGCAGCGACATACATGTAGAAACAAAAGTAAGTTCCACGACCACGCAATCATGGCGTTCACCCTGCGTCTGGCCTCAGTAGAGTGCGCAGATGGGAGTTGCACGCTCAACTTTTCAAGTAGCGACACGTGGTGGTCGAGCAGCGCATTAATCAACGGATTTTGTCGCATGCAGTCAAGGGCTGTCGCTGGTGGGCCTGAACTCGGCGTCAGATCCTATTTCGTTTTATTTTCTTTGGCAAAATGGCTGCCTCGCCTCATATGCGCGTGCGCAGTCGTATAGGCTTGCTTGCTACTATATACATACTTGCTGCGTGTAATGGAGCATCACGGAATCGGTAAACGTACACTGTACGCCGCCTTTCGAGAGCTATAGTGCGAAATCTCAAGTTACTAAATATATAACATAACCGTATATGGTTCAGTGGAGTAGAGAACATATACGAGCTTCGCCATTGGAAAACTTCCACCACACAGCTACATATTGCACCCGTGAGCAAGCATCTTACAGTTTAATCATTCCGAAGTGTTTTTCTCCTCGTTTAATATGCATCTGTATAGTACCGGGCTCCGTGAAATACCCTTTAGAAATATGTAGAGATCATATTAGAAGTGATAAGTAGCTTCTGAAATCTTGATGTGGTGTGGCAGTAGTTGAACATTTAGACCGAGAAACGCACTTAGAAATGCTATTTCTCCTTATCACCCTTTAACTTTATACTTAAGTGTGTCTTTGGTCTGTGTCATTTTGTACAGTATGCCGAGAGGCCACACTAGTGTGTTTGCTGTATACACTCGCACCGCTCCCCGCCGCGGTGGTCTAGTATCTGAGGTACTCGGCTGCTGACCCGCAGGCCGCAAGTCGCGGGATCAAATCCCGGCTGCGGCGGCTGCATTTTTGCTCCGACTTTTTTTTTCTGGAGCTGCTACCACAGAATAAACGTCTGGGAACCCGCACTAATCCCTCCCCTTCATTTAGGCTTACGCTCCCACTCGCCGCCAGGCTTCCCTCGATTACGGCTCAGATTAAGAGCGGTGGCTTAGCAAGATAAATTGTCCCCCGAACCGGAGAGAAAAACCGTCGGTCAACGTGACGGCTTAATTCATTGGGAGCCTTTATTTCGCCACGCGCTCGGGATTTATTGGGCGCGCGCAGAGGCCGTGGCGAAGAATGAGAGAGATTACGGCGCGTTTTATGGGCTCTCAACGTTCACCGCCCACGTTACGTGTTGGATCGAGTGTAGGTGTCAAACGACAGCGGCAGACTGGCCAGCGCTGTTTGCACAGCTCTGTTATTCGTTACACACACAAGGAAATGCAACCGTGGGAAAATCTGACCCGCCAGTAATGTTTGAGGCTTAACTCGTACAACTCTTTCTCACCGAAGTGCAGGAGCTACTAGAGCGAATGAGTCTGCGCGAAGACAAGCTGTTCATACATCTAGCCCTCACAGGACAGGTATACGTACCCCGCGGCATTCGATAGCACTGCTTGGTATTAAACAAAACGCAACAGTTGAGTCATCATCATGCTTGCCTTCTTTGGGAATTCAGTCAGTTACCCTTAATGACCAACGGTTATCCTGCTGACGCGCTACGTGCCCAGCCCAGGTCTACTTCTTATTCTTGATTTCAACTAAGATATCCTTCACCCCGGTTTGCTCCCTGACCCACTCTGCTCTCTTTTCATTTCTTAAGGTTACACCTATCATTTTCCTTTATATCGTTCATTGCGTGCCTATCCCAAGAGGAAACTTGGGATAGCAATAAACTAATTGTATGCACTCAGGAACAAGGAAGGCAAATTGGCTACCAATATGGATAGGAGGATTAAAGTAGTGGAGCCTATCTGTACAGTAGCCGAGTCAACCACGACCCTAATGTAAGAATTAGCAGTATATAACCCAGATTACATCCCACAAATAATCACAGAAGAAATTACGAAAGCTTTGGAGGGATGCAAAGCGGCAAGGCTGATGGTGAGGATCAGGTAACATCAGATCTGCTGAAAGACGGAGGACAAATTGTGTTATCAAAACTAGCCACCCTTTTTACGGAATGTCTCCTGATGGGGAGGGAACCAGAATGTGATCAATTGATTGATTGATATATGAGGTTTAATGTCCCCAAACCACCATACGATTATGAGGAACATCGTAGTGGAGGGCTCCGGAAATTTTGACCACCTGGGGTTCTTTAACGTCGAACCAAATCTGAGCACATGGGCTTACAGCATTTGCAGCCGCCACAGCCGAGATCTTATCCCGTGACCTGCTGGTCAGCAGCCGAGTACCTTAGCCACTAGACCACCACGGCGGGGCTTATTTATCTTGTAAGAATGCTAACAACATTTTAATTCGTAAGAGTTAAATGAGACTACAAGGACTTGAAGGCTTACAGGCCGACCAGCTGGCTCTCCGTCGTACTCAAGCTATTTACAAACGTAATTGCTAAGAGAATGAAGACAACATTAGAGTTCAATCAACCAAAGAAAGAAGCAAGATTTCGAACAGGCTATTTAACAACGGACCCCATTCATACCACAAATCAGGTTATAGATAAATGCTTAAAATGCACCCAACCACTATCCATAGCCTTCATAAATTACGAGAAGGCTTTTGATTCAGTAGATATATCAGCAGTCAAGAAGAATCAAGGCATCGATAAAACAGCTGAGTAATTTTGATTAACAACGAAACTATGGTGGCGTTCGTTAGCCTCTTGTTTGTCACGCCGAAAATTTCGGGGGGTCAAACTCCTGTCGCTTCAAGGGCGCGGGCGCGAAATAGGTAGATAGATAGATAGATAGATAGATAGATAGATAGATAGATAGATAGATAGATAGATATTTAGATATCTATCTAGATAGATAGATAGATAGATATCTATCTATATATATATAGAGATAGATAGATAGATAGATAGATAGATAGATAGATAGATATGTTTTTGTTGCACTAACATTAACGCCTTTCTTACCGTGTTTTTTGCGAAAAAGGATATATTACAAATGCCAGCACGCATTTCTATACCGAAATGCATGCTTTCAATATGTGTTTTTTTTTTAATATATTACTGCACCATCCGTTAAAGTGTGGGAAAACTATGCAAAAGGAATCAGAGTAGCTTCACTGTTTGAATGAACCCAGCTCGTCTGTGGCAGGGAAAGGATAAATACAACATATGGTTGAAAGGCGTGGTCGAAGTAGTTGCCAAAGCACTATGACTTGAGTTATAGACAAAGCTAAATATTTCCGATATATTTCTGGGGCTATGAGGCGAAGCAATTCCGCTTCGTCTTCAGAAGGAGGGCATGGGTATGTGACGGCCACTGATCTGCATGCAGAATACCTTATCTGTTAATAAAATAGTGATTCACAGACAGGGTGTGAATCACGCAAATCGTACTACCTGCTGGCCTTCCTTTATGGTCTCTCAAAAGCCTTCATTCTCATTCTCGAAAAAAAAAGTTAAAGGAACAAAGGAGATACGCACAATGCGACCCAAATAACACACTCTGCATTGTACATGCTCTTGTAAACTCTAATAAGAGAGGTGAGCGTACGAAAGAAAGGGAAAGAGAAGAAGCGAACGTTTGCTTTTTTTTTTACACGCAAGATGTTTCACCCCGTACACGTCCTGCGCTTCTTGCATTCCTGCAATACCGTCATGCTCGACCAAGAAGAGTGCCTTTCGGTGTAGATACACAATCGTTCCCGCGGCACTTTCGCCCGCATTTCCGGACGAACGAGGCTACAAAACCGAAAACAATTCGGGGCAAATCGTGCTACCTATTGTCAAAAAAAATAAGGAGAAAAGAAAACGAATTGTATATATATATTCTCTTGGGTGACGTGTTAAAATGCGGCATACAGGGAGCGCCACCACAAAAGGAATTGGAGGCGCGCGCGACGAAAACACTTTCTCTCCAATTTTCGTTCTCACTTTTTTCCCCACTTCTTTATTGTCACAGACCTCTCCGCTGCGATTGTTGGAAGAGCGGATTGAGAGGGGAAAGGAGGCGTGCTAGAGTGAGGAAAAGAAAGCCCCCTCTCCACCACCATCCCTTTTGTGCATTCCACTTGGTCCCCATTGTAAGCGGTCCTTTGTTGTCGCCACGGGAGCAAAACGATGCGTTTACCTCTGCGCAGGCACCTCTCACGCTTTTTCGTTCACCATGCGCTCTCTTCGTTTTAAATGATTTCGGGCAGCTTTAACCTGGCTCTTCCCATGTGTTGCTTTGGGCCGCTACTTCTTTCTTTTCTTCTCGCCACTGACAGCGGCTTTGCGTTTTCGCGAGAAGACGTACGCGTACGTGTGTGCTAGAAAGAATGAATGACTGAAAGAGAAAGAGAATAGAGGGAGCCAATCTTGGTTTCGTTTCTATTTACACGCCCAGAGACCGCGATCCGCAGACTAATTTTTTTATTTTCTTTACATGTGCTGTCGCACTCCGTCCTTGCGCTCTGCGAAAACTGCCTTTCTGTTTTCACCACCATTCACTCGAGCATTCACTCGTTCCTTTTGACTTTCATTGCTTAGGCTTTCCGAAGCAAACAAATGAAAAAAAAGGTTTGCTTGTATAGCGTTCTTTAGACCTCGCTTTGTTTTCGAGTGTTAATGTGTACACACCTCAACGCTCTGCGTAAGGACCTCGCGCGAACACAGAGACACTCCGAAAAGAGGTGATGCACGAAGAAGCGCTGCATGACGAGTCAGCGTGGGGCAGAGCAGATGCGTAAACGACGTATATGGCGTTGTTCGCGTTCTGGCTACAACAGAGCGCAGTAGCATGCAAATTCCTGTAGCAGACACTGCTGAATCCGCTGAATGCAGTGACACAGTTCTCCGAGCGTAGAACGATGTAGTGTACACACCACACTAATACGGCACTGAAAGGGTTGGCTCACGAAACTTAGAATGAATGGCGCGCGCCCAATTGCAATAGGACGATGAACAAACACCACCGCTTCTTGCAGAACGGAGAGACGTTTCATTTGGCGCCTTCCGCACAAACTTCTGTACGTAGTGCCGTTGCAGTTGAGGCACAAGTGCCAAAGCCTGTGCCATGCGACGGCATCGCGCGGAAGCGACTAACGTAACAAATGCCTTTATGACGTCAAACAAGGGTAGAGGGAAACTTCGACGTAATGTTTAGTCAACACTTATACTTCCTAGTTTCACATAGGGCCTCTGTCGATGTGACGAATACTGTGTTATAGAATTATGTATTCTTCGATAATTGACGAGTTAATATCAAATCTTACGAATAATACAAAGCGGAATGCCAAGATATCTTTTCTCACACTTTTATTTTTTCTTTAATATAGTCCAGGTTACGCTAAAATGAAGCTGTAGCGCGTGCTTTTGTCAGACATCGAGATTGCCTCAATAAATCCTGATTCTCTTTCTATGCATATTGTCAAGAGATCCGGACGGCTCAACATAAGTCTTCTTGCATGGGATCACCGATGTTGAGTCGACGCGGATGTGAATAAATTGAACCCGCTGCCATTTACAATAACCCGGAGACCAGATTCAAACCCAACGATCTATGATTCTCCGGATAAAAATAACAGGAGCACAGCTTGTACAAAATTAACTGCCGTGATATGGTCCAGTCAAGAAGCTTTAAAAGAGTGGTCCCGTTCACAGCAGGGGCGTAGCCAAATGGAGTTGAAGGGGGGGGGGGGGGTGTTTCGACTTAGTAACCCCACAGTTTTCAATTTTGGTTGCGTATATATGCACGCACACATACAAACGCACGCACGAACGTACACTATGGTTAACCACCATCGCCCTCCCCCTCATTTACAAAAAAACAATGTCTTGCCACGTCACTGGTCTACAGCCTACAGCCATAGTCGCCCTATATTCATAGTTTTACGTGATAAGTCAGCCATATGATTTAGTGGCTCGCCGTAGAGAGCGGCTCCTGATATTTTGACAACGTAGTGCTTAACGTGCATTGAAATTGCGTATTGCATGCATGGTCTCTAGCATTTCCTATCCATCGGATTGCAATGGAGTCAAACCCGTCACTTTGGGGTGAGCAAACAAACAAACCACTGTGCCACCAACGCGGACGTCTTAGTCACCTCGCGGAAACGGGAAGAAGATGAAAGCTTTTCACTGAAACAACTCATTCCGCCTGCATATATGATACAGGTAAGCACATCGATGCATGTACGCGCTTGATAGGAAATGTGATCGGGAACAGAAAGACCTGAATAACAGGAGGGTGGCAAAAAAATAGAGGCAACAATACACGAAGAATATATATGGTCGTGCTATGCATAGGAAGTAATTCAATGCATCATGTATTGTAGGTAATTAGTCAGTATTGTTACAGTGGCAAATGCATCCCTAATCTGATTGCTGTCACTTGGATAAACGTAATTTTATCACTACAATGTACTAATAACACAAACACGCACGCGCGCTCACACACACACACACACACACACACACACGCGCACACACACACACACACACACACACACACACACACTCTCTCTCTCTCTCTCTCTCTTTCTCTCTCTCGCACGAACATTGAAGAAATAGATTGGACTAAGTACATGTACACAGACCAATGAAGAAAAGCAAGAAAAAATGAAACTGTAGTCATTAAATAGTGGTGCCAGACTGGATAGCTAGAATATTCTTTTTTTTTTCGTATCGTCTCTCTGCTACATGCTTTTGGAGATCTTCTATAGCAGACCTCGTCTTTATCGTGAAAGCGAGAGAGCCCCGAATTGAAACGGTGAAAAACTCATTTTCATTCAATTTCACTCGATTGAGGAGAAGAAAAAGGGCGCAACGCCGTCTCCCTGTTCCTTCTCTGTTCTTCCCCTTTGTCCCCTTTGCGCGCACATTTTCTGTCTGATTCAGGCAGTGTATTAAAGAAGTCCGGTTCAGGGCTTACTCGCGAGGTTTACTAGCCCCCTCCATTTAATTTCCGCTTTTCTTCTTCTTCCTTCTTCCGGGAGGTCTTTTTTCCCCTCATAGTCTGTCCAGTTACCATTGGCGCGTCGAACGGCACACTTCCGTACCGAGCATCGCGACACAGGCTCGAAAACGTAGAAGAAAGCGCGCCCAGTGGCGAAAAAGGAAAAAAAAAAATTAGGCTGTTGGAGGAGGACGACGGCGAAGAAAAGAGGAGAGATTTCTCCCTTTTAGCGAGGCACAATGGGACGGTACAAAGGGCGGAAGAATGGCGCACTCGCGAGGATCGAATGCTTCGGGAGACGGAAAATAGGGCAGGAACGAGCGGCAGCCGGGGAGCCCACATATACGACGAGCATTCAAGGCACACGGCGAATCTGCTGCGGGGGTGAGTGAAAGGGGTTTCGCTTCCGCTGGAAAAACGTTGGCCGCTGCGTGAACGACAAAACGTGCAAATAAAAAAAGAAGGCTTATAAAGAGAGAGAGAGAGAAAAGATATTGAAAGGGAGAAGGTAAGGTGACGAATAGACCGACGGTTTTTTTTTTTTTTCGAGATGCATATACACGAATATATATACTCTGTACTAGTATACGTGCTTGGCGGTGTCTTCATGCAGTGTCTCTCCTTTTCCCTAGCAGCTTTGCTATGCGGGAAAGGACTCAACGCATGCGCAGCGTCGCGGGTGAAGGAAAGTGCGTAGCGTTTTGGTAGCGTACCGCGTAGACACTGGGCTTGCTTTCACGCAATGCCATTCATTCTTTCTCACTGTCTTTCTCTTTGAACCTGTCCTCCTTCTTGAATATCGTTCTCCTCGCCCTCTTCTCACGGTTCGGTGTCTTACTTTCACTCGCAGGTTGCTCGCACGCAAGCCATGCATACTATACACGGGTGCGTGAAATAGGGAAATAGTATAGGGAAACAGTATTCCCTCTGCAAAGTGTAGCAATGCGGCCGAAACTTGAAGTACGCGCGAAAACTGTAAAACGTGGAGGAATGTGAGAAGTAAAGAAACAAGAAAAAAATGTGAGAGATATATAAAACTTCACCGAGTATAAGGGACACGCGCGTTAGCACATGCCTTATACTATAGCTGGCATTGTGTGTCCCCAAAAGAGGAGGAATGGGGTGGGGGCAGGTAGAAAATTTGGTTGAGAAAAGACGAGGGTGGCAGGGGAGGGGGGTGGCTTCTGGATTTTTTTTTCTAGGTAAAAACGGCACGCGGGCAGCTCCGTTTTCTTTACGTCGCACCCCGAGGCAGCACGGCGAGCTCTCTTTTCTGCGCCTCCACTGTTCTCCGACAGCCGGTGTGGAAATGAAGCGAATTCATCAGCTCGCAGCAGCAGCTCTAGAAACTGTCTCTTAAGGAAGTGCGAAATGCGAACAGGATAAAAGAAATAGACGCGATGGAAAAGCTACAGTCCGTGTGTCTCATTGACGAGGCGGATTGCTTCTGCTGATGCTCTCCTTGGAGCGCGCGATTTTGTTAAAATGAGAGAGAGAGTTTTTGTCAGCTATAGTGTGGGCGTTATACTTTTTCCGGTAGAGCCTTTTTTTTCGAATGTACGAAAAAGAAGAAGAAAAAAAAGGGAACGAAGACCGAGCGCGGTGGATCGGGCGCTGTCTTTTCTTGTCTCGCTATCCGTTTCTCGTAAAAGTAGAGTATTTCCACGACACGAAAAAAAAAAGAAAAATGAGAAGGCGTTATGTTTGGTTGGAGAGAGCTTCATGACCTCCCTTGTTCCTTTGGAAGCTGATTTTAGTGAACAATAGGGGCTCTTCTCCTTCTTGAGAGGACCTATAGTGTCCCGGATCCATTCTTTTCTACACTTTCATTCTTCATTTCCTTTTCATCAGTGTAACACCTTTTACTTTCGCCTATTGGTTCGTCTTTGTGAGCAAATATTTCCTTCTTCTTCTCGTGTGCGGCCGTGTGTATCGCGTATGCGAGAATCTTCTTCTCTCCCCCATATATATATATATATATATATATATATATATATATATATATATATATATATATATATATATATATATATATATATATATATATATATATATCTGAACCTTCACGCATGCCGGCTTTTCTTTGGGGCACATTGTTTTGAAAACGTAATCTCGTTTTGTTCCCTCTGAAAAGAGAAAACAGATGAGAGGAGAACGAAAATTAGATTAAAAAAAAAAGAGGTGGACTCTCTTGATAGGAAAGATTCTCGAATAAATTGCCCCGCTCTTGTTGTGGAAAGGTTGACGCTGTCGCCATTCAGAGGAGGCGTTGAAAGAAAAGATTTGAGAAAGTCAGCTGCATCATCCACTTGCTGGTTATTGTTTTCACCTGGGGCCGTATTTGAGACAATTCCTTTCCTTTATTCACTTCTCTTCTTCCATCGTCGTAGTAAGATAAACGAATGTAACTATTCTCATGTTCAGTATTCCGCGAGTTACATAAGGAAAATGATTCGAAACTTCTTTGTATACATTCAGCCGTGCACGATAGCGGCATTGTTGGTTCATGACGTATTCAATGTACGCTGGGACATTCGACGCGTCCCAGGAATCTCACCCCACCGGGGCCGTATTCCAAGTAGGAGGTATCGACACCGCATCGCTTTGAGAGCGCGCGCTGATTGGCTGGTTCATAAAAGGCGGGGTAAGCAATCGCTTCAGTTGCCGGACATGCGACATTCTATTTTCCACTATATGAAACACTGTCGTGGAAAGGGATCGCATCAAAATACCGCACAAATTATTCTCAATCTCGGGAGTCGCTGCCCAGGTCATATACCAACACATTCAGTTTGGATCGCACTTGTCTAGAGTGGAATCGCACTTATCTAGCCGCTGTTTCTTGCAAAAGTATGCAGAGACCAACGCCATAATTATAACAAGCAAAGTCGCACCGCATGCTAACTTATCCCGTTATAATTCATTGATTGATAAACGTAAGCATCTAGCTTTCACGAGGTAGCACCTGCCGACAGCGCCAGCTTCCAGGGTCAATCGGGTCAGTCGGTCACGCACTTGACCGATCTAAGCAAGTGTGATTCAGACTTTACCACCCCCCACGCGCATGCTGTACTCTTTCGCTTTCACCACTGTATCTGTTGCTGCTGTGTCGTCAATCACGGGATAGTTCTTACAACTCTTATACGTAGCGAGGCCCAACTGACAAAGTTGGGATTGAGAAGAATGTATTGGCCAAAACATAGAGATGCTCACTCTGCCGCCTAATTGCCTAATTAGCATAGACGCGCAGTGCTCATTAGGTTCAGCATACCAACTTTTTGTTCCGTGAGGATCCAAGGAAGATTATGGGTCTGCATAAACAAAACCGTCTTACGTATAGATCTCTTTAGCGAGAGAAGTATTCAGTCAACCATCATGCTGCAAGTACCTTTAGCCAAGCCTGGTGGACAACAGCAGTACTTACGAACGATAGGTTTAGTCTAGCCAGAGCCTGGTTCATAATATGGTAGTTCAAGCAACAACTATTCAACTATAATTGACACTTTTTTTCATTGTCACTACGAATTGCGACTAGGGTTCATTGTGACCACGGTTACCACGTATTGAGCCAGAGATACATGACCGATGTATACATCTTGGACAAAGTCCACGCTGACTATGCGTCCACCCTGCAACGATTGAAGAAATGAAAGCGTAAAATGATAATGTTGATTTGAAATAACTAATCGTAATTCAATATGACTTTACACGAATTAGTTGGGAAAAGAGAGGCAGAAGGCTTTGGGGTGATATGAAGAGAAGCATATGATTGGCTATCCCACTCTGTGGAAATAGACAATAGGAATAGTGAGATAAAGTAGAGGGTATAGAAATTACAAACGCACTGAACTCGTGCATGCGTGTATAGGCGCACCATGCACTCAGTGAAAGTCGTTCTTTCGGGATCGTAGATATGGCGTTATATACCAAAGGCAGCGGCCACGGGTTACGAAAGAACAAGTTCCTGAAAGGGTTCTGGTAGGACCACCTCGTCATCGGTGCGATAATATGAAAGCGCTCAACAAGTTCTTACGAGCGACGGAACTTGACAAAGATCGAGACAATAAATTCATTTTGAACATCCAAGGTTTCACTTCATCGCCCCCTTTCTGATTATCATCAACACCTTCTCCCTCTCTATCATTTTCCACCCACTCTCTTTTCCTAACGTTGAGTGACAGGCCAAAAATGCGTACAGGCTAACCTCTGAGCTTTTCTGCCACAATAAAAATTATCTCTCTGATTGATTAATATGTGGGGTTTAACGTCCCAAAACCACCACATGGTTATGAGAGACGCTGCAGTGGAGGGCTCCGGTGATTTAGACCATCTGGTATTCTTTAACGAGCACCCAAATATGAGCAAACCGGCCTACGGCATTTTCGCCCCTATCGAAAATGCAGCCACCGCGACCGGGATTCGATCCCACGACTTGCGGGTCAGCAGCCGAGTACCTCAGCCATTAGACAACCGCGGCGGGACACATTTACCTCTCTGCAGCACCCCACCCACTGTTCACAAAACTGCATGAGTGATCATCTTCGTGGTCGTGAAGCTCCACAAAGGTGTTCTATATACGCAGTAAAATCAATGGTGAAAGTCAACGAATTCGTAAGGAGATAGTGGCGTATGAGTGTCTGATGGAAAATTGTCTCGAGCGGCAGGGGATGAATATACAGCGGACAGAATGTCCAAGAGTTCGTGAGATGGTTGAGGATCCGTTCGGCTGTCACAAGGGGCGAGCAGCGAGAAATAGTTTCCGATAATAGAAATATTTGAACGAATTTAGCACCTCACAACCACGATATGATTATGAGGGATGCCGCAGCTGAGGGCTCTGAGAAAAGCGTCAATATGTTGTTCTTTATCAAGCAACAAAACCACGTAAGGGGACCAGCACTTGGCCTCCACCACAGTGTGGTCATTGTGGCCGGGATTCAGTCTTGCGACCTTTAATGAGCATCCCATTTTCGATGCTTTTTGGTCAAGCACCGCCTACACGTTTCTACTTGGAGCAATAGATAGATGTAGGCACAAATCTTGGAGAAAGCTTGAGCATCTCTTTCAAGGATAGAACGCGACAGCGTGATAAAACCGCGTTCTTATCGCTTTTCGAGTCGCTATAGCGTTAACTTCACTTCTTGGTAAACAGTTAAAAAAAAAGGAAAGCCAAAGTGCGGATGCCCTCCGGCTCCATGCATGCGACGCGACAAAACACAAAAAAAAAGCGCTCGTGTGGACACTTTGTGCCATCTCGATAGTGGTAATCAAGCTACTTCCACGTTGAAACATCCATGACGCATGCTTACAACCAACTGTAAATAATGTACCTGCAGTAATTGCACGTTCTGGGCTGGGTGAAGACGAGCGCAAGTGAACGAGAAGCTGTGAACTGGAGGCACAGCGACGGAGTTGAATGAGATCGCGGTGTCTTGAACGCCATCGTTTAGACGGTGTATATAAATAGCCGACCGTTAGCATGCTAGAGTATGCAGGATTCGTTGGGGCGCAATGACTAAACGCATCCCGTCAAGTGTTGAAGGGTCACAGGCTCGAATACCCGGTGCCACACGAATTGAAGTTCTTTTTTATCATTATTTCTTTACTTGCATCTATCGCAGATTTTCGCTCACAACCAACAGCGCCAACACTGGCTGCGGAATTACCGCGAGAAACGAGCTCTCTAACGCTGTCGCGTTAAAACTTATCGGCATCAACGAACACGCGGCCAATTTATGCGGCGAGTCTAACAGACCAATTCATCCCGTCGCAGGCGGGCAGCATCAATACTAATAGCAATCATGCTCACGCCAGAAGAATGGAGGACGTAATCAGGTGGGAGGTCACTCTTAGGAAGAT
Source organism: Rhipicephalus annulatus (assembly GCA_013436015.1). Taxonomy (NCBI): domain Eukaryota; kingdom Metazoa; phylum Arthropoda; class Arachnida; order Ixodida; family Ixodidae; genus Rhipicephalus; species Rhipicephalus annulatus. Next base: position 459,011 of record WOVY01003373.1, read on the forward strand.
GAAATTAGGTCCCTGAAAAAAACAAAGGAAAACAAAACACATTGTAATCTAGGTACCTTAGATGAAATGCAGAAACCTACCCCGGAGTCCACACAAATTAGGTGTCAGAATAGATATATTTTCGCAAATAAGGAGTTGTAATGTAACTTGTGCAAAAGGTCACCAACTACGCTATTTTTCGTATTTTGATTTTGTCTCCATCATTTCCGGAAGAACAGCCTGTGAACGTCTCATCACTGTCCTTGCGGTGAAGTGTTCAATGGCTTTTCGTGTATAGTCATTCTAGGGGTTTTAACGTCCGAAAACCACGAAATAATTATGAGTGGCAGTACTGGAGGGCTCCGAAAATCACCTGGGGTTCTTAAACGTCCACGTAAATGTAAGTGCACGGGCTTTTAGTATTTCACCTCCGTAGAAATGCGGCACCCACGACGGGCATTCGACCCCACGACCTTCACGCCAGCAGCTGAGCACCATAACCGCTGCACGACCACGACGGATGCAACTAGACCTTTATAAACCATTAGGACTAACGAAGAAAACGCCTAAAAATTGTGAATGCCAGAACCCGTGCTAACAACAACAACAACAGCAACAATAACAACAACAACTACTACTACTACTACTACTACTACTACTACTACTACTACTTCTACTACTACTACTACTACTACTACTACTACTACTACTACTACTACTACTACTACTACTACTACTACTACTGATGTCTGGTGTCTTACGTCCTAAAACCACGATATGATTGATTATGAGAGACACCGTAGTGGAGGGCCGCTGAAATTTTGACCATTACCTCGCACAGCACGTGGGCCTCTGCCATTTCGCCTTTACCGAAATGCGACCGGCAGGGCCGGGATCGAACCAACGACCTTCGAGTCAGCCGCCGAGCTCCGTAGCCACCGCTTCTCCAAGGTGGACGAACTTCACTACGTCTGTGTCTGGCTATGTGATTACCAAATTCAAAAAAAAAAGACGCGAGAAGTGTTTTTTTTTCAACATAAAAAGAAGTAACAGAAAAATGATTGACTGAAGTTGGAAGGTCCCACGTACCTTAGGAATAGAAGTTATGCGAAGTGTGCGGATGGAAGGCGACTGTTTATTGTTTTTTTACTCGCCGAAACGTTACGAGGGGGCGCTAAAGATATGTAAAATTACGCACAAACAAACGCCAAACAGGCACATATGTATTATAAAACCAGTTGCTTACAGTTGCGTAGTGACGCTGATGACGACATGGATATTAGCAACGCCAGAATCGGTAAATATAGCTGCTATCAAGCGCTGCTGCTCGTGAAGATTGTAGCCCTGGACATAAAGCAACTTCAGCGGATGGGACTTGACTACTATTGACGTTGACCCGATGGGACGACTGTATCAAAAGAGCACATATATAGTGTTTAGAAAGTTGGATAGCCAGCACTGAAGTAACAAAATGACGTTTAACGAACCATAGGATCTACTTGAAAAGTAGTTTCGAGACCTGACGTGGTTCTGTGGTAGAATACTTGATTTGTGCGTAGAATGTGGTGGTTCGATTCCCGTTGGGGCCCTGACATGATTATTTCCCTTCGTCGTGCCAACGCTGCCGATGTCCATTTTTTAAATACTCTCACGCGTTAAAATTACCCAAGCCTGTTCTCCCCATCCTCCCCAATGTCTGTCCTACCCAAGGCCGGGTCACCTAAACTTTGCCGGTCTCTGCAAATGGAGTTCATTCCTCCTCCACTTGTGGTCACACGTCTGGCGGAGAGGGTCTGACGATTTACGCGACGGGATTGTGATGTTTTTCACGTCATGACCAGCGAGTCATATTCGTCAAGCAAGCTTACCATACTATAATAATTTTGGTTTATGCCAAGTCCAAGGGGTAATCACGAGAGCATCCAGGCGTAGGCGGCAAATAGATAGATAGATAGATAGATAGATAGATAGATAGATAGATAGATAGATAGATAGACAGACAGACAGACAGACAGACAGACAGACAGACAGACAGACAGACAGACAGACAGACAGACAGACAGACAGACAGACAGATAGATAGATAGATAGATAGATAGATAGATAGATAGATAGATAGATAGATAGATAGATAGATAGACAGACAGACAGACAGACAGACAGATAGATAGATAGATAGATAGATAGATAGATAGATAGATAGATAGATAGATAGATAGATAGATAGATAGATAGACAGACAGACAGACAGACAGACAGACAGACAGACAGACAGACAGACAGACAGATAGATAGATAGATAGATAGATAGATAGATAGATAGATAGATAGATAGATAGATAGATAGATAGATAGATAGATAGATAGACAGATAGATAGACCATCAAAGTGCTTGCCGTACACCAAGAATTGCTTCGCATTCAATAACAATGCAGCTATATTGCAAAATCACCGATGTAAGGATCACTCTTTTGAAGACAGGACAGTGACGCCTTGAGAAACCCAGCCCTGCCTTTTCTCCTTTTGTCTTAAGAATATCATTACAATGAGATATCTTTCCCGACGATGCTCCCGCGAATGATGCACCCGAGCATGGACAAGTGAGCGACGTGTCATTATTCGAGTAATGTATCTCCGTTGGCCCTAACAAAAGCGAGGCGAGAGATTTTTTGTACTCACAGCTGAAGTCATTATCTCACCCTCGCGTTATACACAAGATGGAAAAAAAAAGTTTTTTTTGCGTGTTCTTGTTTATTCCTCGTGCCACTAAGAATCGAGCATAGCTATTGTCGTGGGAGCCGTCAAACAATACTAAGTAATGAACAACAAAAACCTTGAGGCTTCAGTGATTAAGTTCGTTGCCGCGAACCATGCGTTTGAAATGGAACCGGTGAAGCGTCTACAGATCTGCGGGTAATAAAAAAATCTCTACATTTTTTTTGTCAACGAGGAAGCACGATTGCTTAGCAAGCATGCTCCCTGGAGTCCTGATGGTTTATAGCTGCAGAAAAAGTAGATAAAGAAAAAGGAAAGCCCAACAAGGCAAAGAAAGTAAAATGAAAAGCAACACGCTGCTCTTTCTTTAGCGCATTTGGGTGTCACAGCCGAGTACTTTTTACTGTTGCTCATCCCAACGAGCACTGGGCGTTATCAAAGCGTGGTTCTCAAGCGACATCGTTAAAACAGCGACTCAATAAAGTTGAGACAAAGTGGTCCGAAAAGAACTCGTGCAAATGAACTTGATGCCTTGGACGCTTTAGTATAAGATAAGTTTCGCCTTGTCCACCGCACAACGCTCTTTGTTTCGGTTTTTCCAAGGGGGGTTGCATGCCGAGAGGAAGAAGTGCAACTGCCGATATTGACACCGTTCATGCTCTCATACGTGTTAACCAAGCGACCATTCCTATTGATCTCTAAGTGATCAATTCGCTGATATAACCACTGCGTAACGATTTCGCCCTTGAATGTGGCAGGCCCACACGTGCATGTATGCGCGTGCATCTTTTCGCGAGCACGAAGGATTAGCTGTATTTATTGCTAAATGCACCAGACTAGCTTCCTAAGAACAGTAGTATAGGTTACTACCTACTTCGTGTGTGTCACGTAAACGCTCAAGAACTATAAAGTAAACATACCAGGAAGTTGTTGAGTGAACACTATCCGTGTGGTGCCATGCACGGGCATTGGTGCGTTTGATGGCAAGTACAGGCTCAGCAACTTGCTTAATTCTCCAAAAATTTTTCTCCGGGCATAGTCTGGCTTGCGCTCACAATAACATTGTCCCAAAGTTTTTATATTCTTTTTTGCCTCAATTCAATAGGCGTGGCGTTATGTGGATGTCATTAGAGTATCGTTTTCATTTTGAGTGTGATCGAAAAGCGTAATCGAGAAACAATAAAATAAAGCTAATTTTCCTACGTTAGCTGATTTTTCTTTCCAAGCCACTTCGATAGAGCGACATAGTCGGAACGCTTGCGCTAACACACAAGAACGTTTTATGCGAAAGCTGTTACTTGACAAAAGTGGGAGTTCACAAGTTTGATAGTTTCACGAAAGAGAAGAATTAAGTTCTGTCATAACCTCTTTTCCATACCCCTCTACCCTCTACAAAAGCACTCAGAGAGATAGAGAGAGAGAGAGACGATGATGAAGTTAGCAATTCATTACTTTATTGCAAGAACCATTACTAAAATCAACTGCCTGAAACAACCGCTCGAGGAATTTCCACTAATTAGGGAACTCTCGGCACTAATGAAACATAAGAAACCTCCTTGACAGACAAAAACAAAACGCAGTCAACGAAGAAACGCTCGTACGAGTTCTTTTTGGAGAAATCTGGCTTCAGAGCCCAAGTGCCTGTGGGACAAAGACAAGCTTTACACCAACCCCGTTGGCACGTCGGCACGCAATACAGAGCAGCCGGAGTTCTACTTTGGAGGTAAGGGTGCGAATTTAAAATCTGGTCAAGAACTGAGGGGTGGCCTGCGGTGTTTATACGAAATGGCCTGCGCGAAAAGTAATGCCCCTCCCACCTTGGAGAAGCTGTACGTCATGCTATTTGCATCTAGATGGGCATCGCCTAAAGGGTGCTCAGCGAAAAGGTTCGTGAAGGTGATGCTATGCCTCTTCTAACCCATTTCTTTCCCTTTACTCTTAGAACACAGAGTTTTGTTTAGGTTTTCCAATACCATGCTTGTGAAAGGTGTCACGGTTTAGGCGATTATATTGAACGAAGCGGCCTAAAGGATGACTGCATTGATGAGACAGGGAAAAAAAACAAAGAAATGAACAATTTTCACTAAGTTCTTTGCACAATTTATAGAATTACAATAAGTCAACACTTTTTTTACAATTTTGTTAAATTTGCATTAAGAACAGCTGCTTGTACACATGTGTACGTGCAAATTGCCATATATATAGCTTGAAGGATATTGTCTCATTAGCTCCTTTCCATATGGTTTCTTACTGAGCGAGTTCAAGATAAGTGATAGGCTGCTGCGAAAGACGATTCTGAATACGACGAGCGCACAAAGTACACAGCGGGAACGCGACCTGTCCATATCTCTTTCATAGAGCAGCTTGTTATATTCGAAAGCCTCGTCGTGTGGTGCCCTGGCTATAGATAAAAACTGGAGCTGTTAGGAAGCATTGCCTCCTGGTGCACTGCGAGGAGCGACTATTTCTAAAATCCCCCTAAAAGGCATGTTTGCGTATATTAAAGCCACGTTCTCCCACACAAATATAAATAAGCTTGTCGTGTATTGTTATTTATTCTGGTTTTAAACAAAACCTGTGCTTTGAACATGCTCCTAAACGTAGGGCACCATGGAACAAAAAAAAAATGACAGTACATCCTTGACACTTAGAACCCATTATCTTGATAATAAGAGTATCCCGTGTTGTTGGCTGTGTTTGCGGAGTCGTTCTGGCGGATTCCACTATCGTGACGCACTACTCTTAATAATTCAGCGACTGCTCTGCCTCATAAGTCACACATTTTCTTCGGCGTATATACTCCGATATATTGTTTAGAAATCGTGCAGGCTACCGACTTATGTTGCCCTGTGATTGGAACCATGGGAGACTTAACTACATATAGTTCTTGTGTCACAGGTAGTATGTATGTGCGTAGCCTCCTCTATAGGCCGGTTGCCATTTACGGATTACGAAAGAAAACAACAAAATTCTGAGGAATAGCTTACTTGTTTGGCACAAAATAACGAAAAGCAGTAGATGATGAATCAAGCGAAGGAAGGTATATGGGATGGTAATTGTACTGTTTTAAGTGTATTGTAGTAACTGTGACGTAGAAAAAAAAGTGAATGAAAAGTCAACTTTTCTCCTACAGGAACCAAACCTGCTCAAGGCTCCCGAAGGTATTGCGAATGTGACAGTACAGTTGACGTCCAACATACCTTCCTTGGCTTCATCTGTACGGGTTTTCATTAAGGCTGTGCCAGAGATTATAGGTGCGTGATGAAAGTGGCCTTTTTTTTATACACTTGTATGGCATCGTTGAACTGAAAGGAGTCTCTTCTCTCATAAATGAGTTCTACAAAAGATGCCAACATGAAGTTCTATGTGCCGAGTGCTTGGGGAAGCAGGATGGAGCTAACTTGTCCTTGCACTTAAAATGGGAAAGAATTTCGCAAGGACAGTTTAAAAAATTTGCGTTTTTTAACGCAGCAGCTAGATAGACGGACAGAGTAAAAAATATTGATTTCGTCGTAGTAAGGATTTTAAAGAATGATTTGATTTGACAGTCACGTTTGCAATCAGCTGAGGAAGAGAGAAAAAGAGAAAAATAAATGCCTTATTTTTTCACTTTTTCTTAGAAAATAAGGCAGGTTTCTGAAGTTCATCGGGAACACGAAAGTTTCATCAAACTTTGACATAGCTTCATATGGTTCAACTTTGATCATTCATTCTATTGTCATCACCATTATACAGTCGTAAATGTAGCCCCCTTTTTTCACGTTATTCTCTAACGTTATAAGTTATAATGAGTTATAAATGATCCCCAAGTTATAAATGATCTATCAACAGTTTTCGCAAGGAAAAAAAACAAGCAAAAAGAAATGTCATTCGTTTCAAATGGTTTGGTAACCGAGCGTGACATAAACTGGCGCATCGTTTTGTCACCTTACCGACAAGGATAGAAAGAAAATAAAAATGCATGATTCCAAGGTGAAGAGTGTACGATGCAAGAAACAAATAACAGACAGAGAATGAGGACGAGAGAGAGAGAGAAAAAGAGAGAGGAAACAGCGGGACGAAGAAGACTAATTCCTCTGGCGATAATTCACAAAGGGTCGCAGGAAAAGTGCCTCCGAGACGGTGCGATGAATGCGCCTCGAGTAAATTGCACCTCCTACAGCAGAGCCGCGCATCTCCCCAATCGTGCGTCGTGCATGCGGGTCCCGTCTACGGTATAAACGCCCTTTGGCCGTCCGCTCCCCAAACGCTAACCTTACTTTACATACTGACTGCCTCGCGTGCACTCGTACACTCACATACTCACGTTCGTTGACGAACGTTTGAATTCTCGGTGAACGGCGACGGCTGAAAAGAAGGCCGCTTCTCGGAGTCGTTTTCCAATCTAGTAAATGGCACGCACTTCATGGGCTCTCGACGCATTCGGCTCAATTATGCCGTTTTCGCTTTTCTCTCGCAGAGAACGCGTCGCCGCTAAAAGAGGCCTTCAAGGGTGGCTTCTCCTCAGCGCCTGAATCAGCGAGACGCCCTGCGGGTTGAGAGGGAAGAGACCCGCGGTCCACGTTTCGCTTTAAAAGGCGCAGACGGTCGAGTTCAGGTGTAGATATATATGCAAATTAACGATGCGGGTGGACTACAGTGGCGCGCTGCATTTCGTACGCGCACAATCGGAGAAAAGAAGCCGTGCTCCCGGTTTGAAGACGCGCCGAGGCTGTAGGAAGAAATGGTGGCATATATAGACGCGGCCAGACGGTTTTGGGGGAGACAGGGGTGGGAAATGGTGCTGGGTGTCGTTGCTTCACTCCTCCGCAGATGCGCGCCCGCGCGGAGGAGAAGAGACGACGCTCGGGTGGCGAAGAAAAAAAGTGTTTTGCGCACTTGAATAGACATTTATCTTGGAGAATGGAATGATGTATTATGTAGGGTTAAGTTTTGGGCAGCGGCATCTTGGTGTTGGAAGCACACTTTCAACAGCACTTCTCATATTCTTCCGCGTGAAAACGTGGGGCTAAAATTGAGACGAGGAAGAAGAAAACGAAAAAAAAAATTGAGATTTTATGTTGTGCAGCCGAGCTTGCTCTAATATTTTACTTACGACGTGAATCAATGCCAACCTGCCTAGTTAATCCTCTATGTTTCTTTTTTTTCGCAGCCGTTTCGTCATTCTATGACAAAAAAAAACTGTAAAAAGTCTTTTTTATTTTACGAGCGGATGGAATGCAGCATTCAGTGCGTTGAGATTTCTTTCAACCTTGTTCTTATTCAACTACTCTTGTGGCTCGTGCGGGATTGGTCAAGAATTGAGTGGTCTTGTGAAATCTTGTAGAGCTTCAGAGTAACGGAGGTTACAGAGTGAAAATCATGCCAACTTGGCGTCGCTCTTTCTCTTTTCCCTCCCGAATGGCTCACAGCAGTCCGCCGGATTGCTGGAAAATATGGTGACGTAAGACGATTAGTCAGATATGTACTTCATGGTTAATTTTTCTGATAACCTATGCTGCTTGAAACAGCGGAGTTTTTTAAGCTCCGTCATGCTCAGTCATTCAGTCACGTACAGGCATTCATTACCATCGCCGTAATCCGGTACACGCTGTGTTCTTCCTCTTCATCTTCTGGTAAGGTTCCGGGACGCGTGCAACGATTTGTCCGTTCCCGGGATGTGATAAATGGGATGAGCGAAAAAACGAGCACTGAAAGAGAGAGTGAAAGAGAAAGAAAGACACAGAAAGACTGAAGAGAGAGAATGCTATGATGGAAAACTCTTGGCGAGGCGGCATTCTAATCTGTGTACCTACAATCTGAAGGCGAGCGCCGTAAAGACTAGGCTGTCCTGCATAACACGTTAGCATAGTCTTGTGTAGTGTAGTACATGAAGAAGGTGGAAAGGGGAAGTGAAAGTGAAGAGGAGAAAAAAGATGAGGGGAGAGAGTAAATCACTACCTTGCCTTGTTAGTAGAGCATAGCAAGGGTATGAAAAATTACACCATCTCTAACTGAAGGGAACCTTGGGTGGATGCGAAGCAGCGCTGGTGTTCACTTTCGTTTCTATTTTCATGTTTACATGTATGTTTGATTTGTGTTTAAAGTTGTGTATATGTTGGATACCGCTTATGTAACCCCTTTCCCATTTGTGTTTATTACCGTGTGTTTGCCGCAAAGTGAACAGACATTTAGGAGAGTGTAACGCAGCGAGCACAGCTTAATATACGAGCGCACAGCTGGGGTGGAGAGGTAAACGGGAGAGGAGAAACTACGGTGAGGCAGCGCTTTGCTAGAGTGTACTAGAAGTGTTGGGTGGCGCGACCACGCCTCGCCGCCTGAATCCTTCCGCGTTGTCCGCGTTGCCCGCGGCGGCGCTGCAGTCGAATAGTACTGAAAGAGCCGCGCGCAGAAACTGCTATGCGCTCCGGCTACTCTGGTGCGCTTTTTTGATGCAGATTTCTTCGTACTTGCCCATCATTCATGTATAGCACATGATGTCATAACCCTTATAGTATGAAACGCTAATCTACTGAATTTGAGCTCCATAAAAGTCCTTGTGAGAGATCAAAAATTATTTAGAAAGGACGTGTCTTGTTCTGATTTCTCCTCTCAACTCTTTCTTCGTGGAGAAGGCGTCTACAATATTAAGAATAACTGAGTCGATTTATTGGAAGTTAGCATCGCTCAGAAAGCTGTGAGATGAAAACAAAAATATCGTGTCAGACGCACGCAGAACCAGGAGGACGTAAGTAGAGGGGCGAGGAAGGAAATATGGGCCCCCTACACCACGAAATGTTTTTCGTAATTGAGCCTTTCAGGGTGTACTAACATATTTACATGCATTCACAGTGACCATCAATTGCCAAAGTTATATATATATATATATATATATATATATATATATATATATATATATATATATATATATATATGTGTGTGTGTGTGTGTGTGTGTGTGCGTGTGTACACATATAAAAGTTATATTTCTCAAAACAAAATGCACCAACGCCTGCCTGCAGTTTTGATACTTAATGAAAGAACTACACTTATAATACTAAACAGCGTCTTAAGTTTTCTTGCTTGCAACGGTGTTATGCCAATATAATATTAGGTAAGCAGTACAATTTAAGCTGTCGATACGAAATGAGAACTGGTTACAGCGAATTCACGCAGAGTAACATACAGGCTATGTATAATATACAACTGTCTCTCTTTATTATGTTTAAGATAACCCCTTTCGTATAGAGTTCATGACAAGGAGGTACAGGCGTTCTTTCAGCTTGGCTCCCTGGCTTGTCTTCCTGGAGCTTGCATAAAAGAAGCAAAGTGAGCGCGCAAGCACGCAGTTAAAACAAAAAAGCCTTCCAGAAAGCATTATTTATTATCTTCCGCAAAACTGGGATGATAAAACTAAGTCGTCACCGATATAAATGTGGTGACAACAATACTTACAATTGGGGTTTTCATGAAACAATCGAGCGCGTGTGGACTTATATGAGGAAGAGTGCTCTGGATTTAGAAACTGCCGACAAAACGAGCGTATGATTTATTCGCGGTCTTGATACTTCCCGCTTTGGAGCTCGCCAGTAGCCACTTAAATTGTAGCACCACTCAAAGCGCTGCTTGAGTGGAAAGCTAGGCGGATCCGTGCAAATTCTGATTGTACTACATATTTTTTTTGTGTGTGTGTCGGCAGGCATTTGAAACAGTGACGACGCAATTTCTGCGTGTCTGCATATTTACTCGTGCACTATTGCGCTTAGCAGGTGTGCATACACTGATAAAGGTTCTGAAACGCATTAAACGTGCTAAAAACAAGCAAATAAACGCTTTCGCGGGTTACTCGCGCGCGCTCCCAATGCAGACGCTTCTGAGATCTTCAGTACCATGCGACTTCAGCGCCGCCGCTACCAGCACCCACCGGAGAATCGGCCGACATACGGCGCGGCCTCCTCGTTCACTCCACTGCCCCCTTCTAGTACACTGTAGCCACGTGACTGTAGCTCTGCCACCTCCTTCACCCAACCTCCTCCAATTTCCTCACCCTAACGTGAGAGGGCCCTCGGGGACCGGAGGCGGAGAGGATTTACTGGATGGCAGCTATGGAGAAAAAACCGGCTTTGAGTAACTACCGAAAGGGCAAAAATGAAATAAGGAGGGAGGCATTTTACGATAATTCAAGGGGAAGCGCTTTACTGTTTGAAGCGAGATCGGGTTGCCTTAGAACGCGTAGTTATAAAGCAAGATTCAGTAAAGAAGAAGAACAATGCACATGCTGCGGGAAAGATAAGGAAACGGCGGAGCATGTTCTGATTGAATGTGGAGATATCCACCCAGGTGTACGGTTGGGCACGAGCCTACAGGAAGCCTTGGGTTTTAGGGACAACAATGGAAAGCTGAACACACCCGCGATTGAAATAAGTAAGAGACGGTTAGAGTATTGGTGGCAGAAAATTAGAGAGAAAGGACAAAAATAAATATTGGAAAAATAAAATATGGACAGTGTGCCGTAAATGGCAGAGAACTTAAGCTGAAAATTTACCTTTTTTTCCATTAAGATAGAATTTATCGAAGTAGAGGCATTAGGCCAACATCAAAAAAGAAAAAAGGTTTTTTTTTTTTTTTGTCGAGCCTGGTGGCATACTTGTCACCACCCCGTTATAAAGGGGACGCTCATAGCATCCATCCATTCATCCTTCCCCACTGCGCATGCACCAACTCTCCCCCCTCTTCTCGCGTAAGCGTGAGGGGAGGATCCTACCACCTCCTCGCACTCACGAGGACAGGGGAGAGTTGGTGCATGCCCAGTAAGGGTGGTCACGCTACACACTGTATTGAGCTCCGCAATAAGCTGCCTCGAATATTAAAAAAGGAAGGGCTGGTGAAAAGGCAAAGGGCAGAGGGTGTAGTATAACATATGTCCATGTGTAGTATTCTGTAGTATAATTTGGCAAAAAGCGAGATAGGGAAGTGAGTGTGAGGGATCTCCAACAGCTTCGCCATTTCCTCAGTCTTCGCACCACTGGCACTGCTGCTCTAATTGTTTATCGATATTACATGGAGTACACAACTATGTCAAACAATCTATCAACCATTCCGAGGGTCGTTTCCACAACGCACTGTTTCCGTGTCACTACACAGCCATCAGTATAAGAGAAGATATTCGTATGCCGCTTTCTCTATGCAATATGTTCTCCAAGCGGCCGGCACCGCTTCATGAAAGCTTTCCATGACGTCCGCCGCACTTGGAGAACATCAGTAGTGTCTTCGTCCTCATCAGCACTATCACCATCTGCACCACTTCGTCACTGCTGACAACAAAGTAATCCACTCAACTCGCATAAAAGTAGGCGCTCTTTTTTATGGACACTTTCGCGCTTACTCGACTTCCTCCTGCCTCACTATCTCCGTTCCCTAACTACATCGTTGTATTTAGTGCTATAGACGTGCATGTTCTAACGTGCTAAGCCACGTGTGAAGCGAATAAAATTAAGTACAAAATAACGACCTCAATAAAGTCGCAGTGCCTTATAACCCGCTCACGCATCCGCGCACGTACTTGTTTCGCACAACTGCAGCGAAGCGCTAGACAACCGTAGCGTTAGGAGTAGCACTTTCGCATCTAAATTAAGAGATTGGCTTCCTGTCTACCGAATGGTCGCCGCGTGCGCCTCTGCGACGACGCTCGGGAATCCAACGGAGTTAAGCCCCATTAACCCCGCTCTTTGGAAGAGAGGGAAGCAGTTGACTAAGTTGCCAGCTCTGCGCGCAAGGCTATAGCTTACACGGTTGCCACCTTATATGCATTATACGCGCCCGTTGGAGACGTGATTTCGGCTACGAAAATTCGCGCTTTTTTTATTTTACGGCTGCCACCAACAGATTTGAAAACTGCCGTGCGAAATGCGAGAACAGTTGCTGTATAAGCGGGCCTTCATGAGGGAGGGGGGGATGGGGCACGCGTTCCCCGATAACCCTTTCGTTGGAACCCTTTGAAAAGCCCGAGCCAGACACCAGGGTGTTGAGAAACTGGAGTGAGACAGGCCCTGGTAATGCTGGAGCCATTAGTTTTTTCTCTCCCACACGGACCGGTAGTAATACCCGTGGAGCCGCTGCGTTTGAGCGTCGCATGTGTTCGATCACTTTTTTTCTCTCGAAAGAACAACAAGAAATGGGCGAGAGTCGTTGAAGCCATAGCTCTACTGCATGCGTATATAGAGAAACAACAGATTGAAGGAGCGAAAAAAAAAATAAAGGCCGCAACGTAACTGAGAGATGAGACGAGTGGGAACCTCATCCCCCCCATCTTTCCTCACCCCGATGTTTCCTCGTTATACCGCCGTATCACATTCCCAACCCAGCCTGCACGCGAGACGATTCTAAACGCGGAGCAGTTACCGCGGGTCTGTACCGATTAGCTAAGTAGGCCAGATATGGGGACATGCTGCGCGGAGTTATACGCTGAGCGCGGGGATCGGTGCGAGACAGTTTTATGAGTTTCAAAGGAGATCGTAAATTTCGCTCCGCGTAAAACACTCGGACGCCATGTTCGCTTTAGTTTTTTTCTCTTACACCGGACGCGAGAAAATAAGTGGGTAAATGAAAGGGAAAAGCAGGCCGTTTTACCAGAGCCTATTCCATTTCTCGGGACAACGAAGTTACCCTTTATCGTACCCCTTTACATATATGTCCGCAATCTGTTGCATGGATACGTGGAGTTCCCACGTATACGCTTATTAAATGGTGTCCCTGGACAACTATGCTTATATATACACAGCGTAGCGAGTTAAGTTGGTGCATGGTAATTATCAGCTTATTCGAGTATTACGCCACGATGCTACGAAAGAGATAAAAAAAGCAAGCTGTGATGTCAAAAAGACTTTGGTGTAAAGGCACAACATTGTTTACTCTGCGATGCGAGAGACTGTTACAATTATAGATTCCTAAGTGTGAACTCGGGTGTAATGCAGAACATTCCAGTTTCTTTAGTGAATGCAGAAAATGAAATGTGTACGTAAATTAGTGAGGAAAAAAAAAGAAGTGGCTTAGCTCTGCTATGCTAGGATATACGTATAGCGTGAGCTACGAATGGACAGAAGGACGGATGGATGGACAACCACGGATGGACGGACGCGCGGACTAGCGAGCGAGCTATCTGGCGCGAGTAAAGCGACAGCCCACTAATGACACGTGCAGCTTCCAGGCCTTCGGTGCGCCAGCTGTGTGCTTTGTGACGTCATGCTCCCTGCGTTTGCGCGGTACTGCTCGCCGTAAGCCACGCGAAACTGCTCAACCTCGGCGAGTGTAGCTTACGCTACAACACAAACACCGACCATGCTGGACAAACACCGTAGACAGGTCGGATGACATTGCGCTTAAGAAATCACACAGATGGACTGGTCGTGGTTGTGAATTCGATTAGGCTGTCCACCAGTGAAATTCATCAAATGAAGACGAAAGGTATGTAAAGATTAGTTTTCGTATTCGTCTAATTCAATAGTGAAATGGCCAGTACACCAGATGACACTTATTATTCGTACTAACCTCCGTGGTAACGAAAGCTCGGAATGGCTGACAATTCAAGAGCACGTGTATGACTCTTCTTTGCTTTCCTTATAAGCTTCTTGAATGAATTTTGCTGTTGAAGCTCGTATACTCCGCTATCAGAAACCAGCGGCGACTGAAAAGAAGTGAGCCATAGCAAGTTTTCAGCAAAAAAAAACATCACTATAACCTCGAGTGTATACAGCTTACAAAGTGGCATCGTTGACAACCACGGCTGTACAACAAGAAAGGAGCCGGAGGCTGAGCATATCGGTTTACGAAATCGCAAGGACTACCCCATTTTTACGAGTGTCTCCGCAGCTGCCTAAACCGTCGAATAAAATAAAAACGCCATATAGAAGGACGCCTCACGTGCACCACAAGATTGTACACTCGTATGGCTTGTACATCCCGCGCTTATGTTCAGTGGATGTTCACGGGTGGACCGTATAATCGCCCGGCGATTCCAGCCCCAACCCAAAACTAGCGGCTTCAAAGGAACAAAGTCGCCGGTGTGCCGTCCTCGTCTTTCACGGAAGCCGAGGCTTGTAAAACGTCCCTTTACGGTTTCAATTTTCGCTCCGTTTCGGGCACTTTTCGCCACCGCTTCGAGACTCTAAAATCTCGGTCTGTGTGTATATATAGGTTATACTTAACAACAATTCGAGACTCGGAAACCAGAGTCGTCAGGATTGGAAGCAATATCTCGGGGTTCGTCTCCTCTGAAATCGTCGCCCATTGTGGGGATCGTTGCAGCCGTTGCTCGGTGCGCTATAAAATGTCCGCACGCGTCCACTGACTCCAAACTTTTTTTGTGAGGCCATTGATTCTCCCGCAAAGCACGGTGTTCTTTTGTTGAACTCACGCGAACGTACAGTGTTCAAGCTGCACGCACTATAGAGTGACTGCTTGCGGCGGCAGTGGTCCAGACGGGAAACATAATTGTTCGCACAGTTGGATCTTCTCAATAAGGGTATAGTGAGGACGGCCTCCAGGAAAACATTACTGATAAGCGAAGCCGTGAGACGCCATTACAACTGTCCTTTCTTTTCTTTTTTGTCTTCCAACTCCTCAAGCTCCCAACGTTGCAGGCGCGCCCCTATCTCTTGTGGGCCGACTGTATTATAAGCTGCGGTCGCTGCTTCTGCACCCCGCATAAAGTGCGGCAGCCGGTCCAATTTCTGCAGCCAAGTCGTTCTGTTCGCGGCCGAAAGGAAACCCGGACTCGTTCGTTGTTATCTCTCTTTTCTTAGACGTCGGTGTCGTATATTTTCTTCCATACAATGTTCACAATGAGGCGAGTTGGTTCTATGCTATCGCATGTTCGGAATGGTGAAGAGGATGGGAGAAGCTTGCCAGCCTGCGGGAGCCTTCAGCAACATCGTGGTTCTTGGAAATTTTAAACTGCGTGTTGGTGACCAGCTGAAAAGCGGATTGATAAGGACGAAAATAGGTGAGCGGGCAACACACAAGAAGCGAAGTAGACGTTAGTAATCGCCGTAGAGTCGTCTTGGAATGTGCGTTTGTCAAAAAAAAAAAGCAACAACACCACATAGAGTCTGGAGAGGATTGGGATTATAGCGGAAGTTAGGCGTATACATATAAAGTCTAAAGGTGTGAAAGCGGAAAGTAAGGCAGAATGACTATGATATGGAAATATGTAGACAGTCGAGAAAGAAATGAGCCATACATGTTTTCCGTATCCTAAAAAAAAACTGGCGTGAGAAATATAAAATAAGAATATAGTAAAGGACGATACGCTGAGATTTAGACAGCAACTTGACAGAGGTGGTATACGGTTACAAGGGGGGGGGGGAGGGAAGGAAATAAAAATAAAAAGGGTGTACTGCAAGCTCCCAAAAATTAACCATACCGAACGTGCTGTTCATTAAAATAAGACACAAAAGCATAATTATCCATCTCGTGAATGAGAAGATGCAAAGAGAGAAAGAGAGAGAAAGAGTAAGTAGAACGAGTCACGAGGGAATGAATTTTCTGCCGCAGGTCGTAACACAATGTCCACGACCTCGCCGAGTCCTTCGCTGTACTATATAGCGAATCACATAGCACGGTACAACTTGTGTAGTTTCAGTGAAGCGACAGCAGTAATACCGTGTCTTATCCGACGATCGGGTTGTTGCGGTCGCTTTCATGTGAGGCAGAGAGAAAAAAAATGGCGCGTATTCAGTGCGAATAGAAGGCGTTGTCGGCAGGAGTGGCTCCCATGGGAGAAAGACGCTCGCAAAACTGGCCCCCGATATCACACAGCCCACACACCGCGCAAAAAGGTGGCGGCTGTTTTACTTTTCGAGAGACAGAGAGAAAAAAAAAATTCTCCCACAATGATAGCTCTATTCACAACACGGCCGGGAGAACGTGAGCGCGAAAACTGAATCGTTTACAGGTGCAAGCAGAACACAATGGTCCATAAAGTGAAACTGCGATTCTTTCTCTCTCATGTGTTCGCGGCGAGCTATTCTCACCGCAGTCAAAGTCCCCGAGTCACCGCAGTCAAAGTACCCGAAAAGACGGAAAAAGCGGCATATATATGAAGCGTAGTGCGTAGAAGTTCGCCTCGCGTCGTTTGTAAATTGCGCTTTCTTTTTGTCGCCTGGCGCCGCGTGTTCCTTTGTGTCGGTGAGAGAAATGGCTGTAGCGCGAGCCATAGGCGGCTGCTGCGACCACTGACGAGATAAGGCCGCAGTTGGTTGGTGGTTGCGGCAGTGCTGTGCGTGCACTGGGTTCGGCTGTTGCGCTGGGCACAAGAAGAATAAGCGGAGATGGGAGGCGGCACTGTAGTCATGGTTGGTCCTCTGTGTTCTCTTTGAAAGACGCGAGGGCACGCATGCATTGTGGAAAGAATCACTTGTACGGAGAAAGGCGCGGCATAATGTGTTCTCGGTTGAACTATCTCTCTCGCGACCGCAGTGAAGAGAGAAAAGAATGACACCAGTTCCTTTTTCGTATTCGCACTCTGGAAACCGCCTCTCACTTCTCTACGCGCACATATGACAATCCAAAAAAATAAAGAAAATGTGACACCAGCCTCTGTTTCGCTAAAACCCTGCAGCATCGTTTGAAGCCAGTTGTGAGGTGGAGCGAACCATGTTCTCTTGCGGAACACGCGTCCATTTTCCCGTCGTCTGCTATGAATATGAATAGGCAGATGACGCCAGCAGGCGGGAAAGGACACCAAGGACTTGTTAACGACATCAGGTTTTTAGGCCGTCACAAAAACACAACACATATGCCAACGCGTCTCAGAACGCAACGTTCATGGGCTCGCAGGATTGCCACCTCTAGCGGCGTTCCGTAACATTCACAACGCAGTACAGTACTAGTGAGGGTTTATTCGTTGGCGGAGTAGATGAAGAGGGAATGAAGCGGGGGTGGTAAAGAATATATCGTCCTTTCTTTTGCCCGACTCTTCTGTCTCTGTCGTCCGTGTATGCGCGTGCACATGTCTCCCTTTGTGGGAGACGGCAGGGCCGTCGACTGCGCTCGAGAAACTGGCGCTGGCATCGTTTGTGCTCCCTCACAACGCTTCCGCTCCGAAGCGCACAGCGTAAAAAGGGGCGGGAGTGAGTTAACTTCCGTTTCCTGAGCGCATTTCGCTTTTGCAGACTGTTGCTACTGGTGGTGCTGTGAGGCCCGAGCTATCTTGGTGCGAAGCGCGGAAGAACAACTACTCCGGCGCTTTGCCAGAGGCGAAAGTGCAATAAACTAGCTCAGTGAGGAGGAAACCGACTGGGCGAGAGTGGTGAGGAGGGGGCGCAACAATAACGAAAAGCTCCCAAATTCGCTAGCAAGTAAAGAACCGTGACTTATGCTGTTTCCGACAATATTCTCTCTTTCATTCTTTAACGCTAGAGGGCTCTTTATACAGGTAAACATTAATTCAGATTTGCAGCTACACGATTGATTTGACTGATATGTGGAGTTTAACGTCCGAAAACCGCCATATGATTATGAGAGACGCCGTAGTGGAGGGCTCCAGAAATTTCGACCACCTAGGGTTCTTTAACGCGCACCCAAATCTGAGCACATGGGCTTACAGCATTTCCGCCTCCATCGAAAATGCAGCCGCCGCAGCCGCGATTCAATCCCGCGACCTGCGGGTCAGCAGCCGAGTACCTTAGCCACATAGACCGCCACGGCTTGGTTTTCAGCTACACGAAAGACTTTAAATACTACTTTCGTTTGTGCGATAATCTGCTGTCTAGACGGAGAATTAGACACTCCCTATATGTTTCTTCAACAGTGGAGGTTGTACTAGGCCTAGGCTTCGTTGTAGGCCTAGGCCTAGGCTAGGCCTAGAACTAGCCTAGACCTAGATCTAGGCTTCGTTCAGGTAGCGGCACTTCTGCACAAGGGCTGGTACACTGAGTGAAATTTTAGTAGGTAGCTCATAAGGCGCCCAAGCTAAAATCACTAGATTTAAACTGTTGGTCGTTACAACGTTTTGATGTAGGTAACAGTTGGTTTGTGGCCTTTATGATCATCCAATGACGTAAATCGCAGAGCGATAGCAAGAAATACTCTTTTTTTGTAGAATACTCTCGTCGAAGGGGAAAAAAAAAGCTTTGCTTCCCCAAATTCGTATGGGGAAAACGTGTTTTAATGATAAGTGGACACGCATGCTCGTTATGCAGGGATGAATGAAAACCAGCATATATTGAACAAACTCAGCAGCACACCATGGAAACAAATGAGTCGATGAGAAAATATCTCTTTTGTTGCGGAATAACACTTGAAGATTAGGTAATATACTAATTTTAATGGCATGAATATATTGAAGGCCTAGAATAAATGCTACAAGGAAGTAAACCAAACGTGTCTGCTGACATAAGCTAAATATAACCGGTACTTTGAACGTTCGCGGATGTTCGCGTTCATTGTCGTGGATGCAGCACAGTTATTACGCATTACTTTTCGCCCCGCCGCGGTGGTCTAGTGGCTAAGGTACTCGGCTGCTGACCCGCAGGGCGCGGGTTCGATTCCCGGCTGCGGCGGCTGCGTTTCCGATGGAGGCGGAAACGTTGTAGGCCCGTGTGTTCAGATTTGGGCGCACGTTAAAGAACCCCAGGTGGTCAAAATTTCCGAAGCCCTCCACTACGGCGTCTCTCATAATCATATGGTGGTTTTGGGACGTTAAACCCCACATATCAATCAAATCAACGCATTACTTTGCACTGTATGCCATTTCGCCTGCCTTGTGATGCGCGTGATCTGAGCAGTGGTTTTCTTCGGCTACTCAAATAGCAGTTCATTTCATTTTTGTTGTCGTTCATACGGGACCATTTTTGACGGTGCATTTTCCCACGCTAACATTTCTAGTTCGGCAGAGATAAAAGGGTATTGACATGAAAATACTCACTTATCGCTTTCTTGAATCAAATGTTAGGCCAAGCACCCGAGGGCGTAGAAAATGTAGTGGTAAGGGTAAGTGCGTCCTGGAAAATCAATTGCAGCATTCTTTTAAAGGACAGTTTCGATTCGTACTCTACCCTTACGTCATGACATGGTATGAGCAGCGCCACCAGGTGGTAGTATATGAAAGCGCAAGTTTTCGTGACGTGTCCTCGTCCACGAATCGCTTCTTCGATCGTCTGCTTCGTCTGCTGCACGCCGCACGTTTGGCAACTGTCGCGGCAGGGGAGCACAGCATTGAGATGGCATCATCTTTAGGGCGCAGTTTTTTCGTCAACGATTTGAAGTCTGTCAGCAACTGCATGTAGCACGTGCACGCGTCCGGAATGAAATGCAGCGAACACAAGGAACTTCGCTTGGTTTGCATGCAGTCTTCACCGCGGTCACGGCGTACGAAGTCTACCGATGCTTGTCTCAGTGCCGGATCAGCCGGGAATCGGTGGAACCTGCACCCACTTTCTCCTTTTTCACTGGCGCAAGGCTTCACCGCGCAAAATATTGGCGCCATCGCGTCAAATTCAAAACGAAATGATTCCTTTGCCCTCTGATAAGCGTAAATCTTGTATTCGCGAGCACGTACACTATTCCAGGTTACGCTAGCTCACTTCGCAGGTACGCTGAATGACGATGACCGTACGGCACCAGCAGACGATCGAGAAGCTGACGCTCAAGCAGCCATTTTTTGTGTTTTAGAGATTGACGTCATCATAACTATAGCCAGACTGCTGCGTGATGTCACCAGGATTATTATTGTAGCCTGACATCAAGTTAGTGTCGATGTCGGTAAGTGTACCGCGAGAAATTTGACTTTATTTTCAATATAAATTATTAGCATGTTCTGAGCGTCGAATTCGCTCAGATGCGTCTGAGTATACAGGAGATTTTTACGGCAGAGTAAACTCACCCCCGAAAAGAGGGGTGGCACTCCTTTACGAACATTAATGCATCTTCTTCTTTTGCTCTGCGAAATCCTTTACTCAGTACATTCAGCGATCTATCTTGTTGTTTCTTAAATTAAAACAAAAACTCTGAGATCAATACACTTTGTGAATGTGGTTGACAAGCGGAACTGATGGGCGCGAGGAGCTGTTCAAGGGAGCTCGTAAGCATGAAGTTTTATTTTAGTCCTGTAATATGCCCAGGAAGTAATATGCCTTCAGAAAAATTGCGACAAAATGCTTACTGTTTTTACTCTTTTTGTAGAGTTTACTTTAGGAAAAATAGGAATAAGTTTTGTTTGAGGCATAATCTAATGAGTACTATTTAGAAAGAAATATATAGTATCGTATATAGTTTAAGTCACTGTAACTTCTTTATAACACGTTAAATCTGCAATAGCGATGCTTATTGCGAATCGTATAGTAGCTTTTAGTAGCGTTATTGAGGTATCATATTCAATGTATCAAATATGATACCATGGGCATTACAGGGTAAATTCACGGCCCACAAGAAAACTCCGTTTGTGGGCGGCATCGGCATTGCGTCTTACTGCGTTCGTCAGCATTTTGGGTCGCCCATTAAGAAATGCATGACGAAAAGCATGTACAGCATCATTTGTTCACAAAACCATAATTTTTCTGTTGTATACAGTTATCTATTCGGTCTTACATGTCGTCCTGCAGAGGTTTTGATTCCACCACCAACGGGCCAGAGCCGCGACTGCCGTGCCGCCGCAGCCGCCAAGGGCTACCTAGACGGCCACCGCTGTTGCTCTTGGCCTGCGCGCTTCATCTGAGTGCACGGTACTTCGTTGGAGACTATGACGGGACAACTCCGCGGCAAAAAAAAAAACAAAAAAACAGTTCCAATAATTCATCTTACGTAGCGTAAGTGCCCAAACGCCTTTTCACGATTAAGCTATCGTTTGTAAAGAGTGCTTTGCCACATAAACACTAATAGACAGGAGAAGCAAACTTGTCATAACTTGAGAGTATTAGGTGACGCCCTAGTTGTATTTCTTGCTCTATAGTTATAAACACCGTCAACTCTACGACAGCGTGACGGCTGCCCAAACTCGAGTTGCCTGAAGTCTAGGGGCTGGTTTTTGTATCGCTCTGCATGCGCGCGCTTTCGCAAACATTTTTTTTCTTCCTTCTCGAAAACTATTGCGAAGACCTTAAAGATCATGGCGAGGCAATACAGATAAAAAAGAACGAAAAATAATCTTACAACAACTTCCTGTTCTTGTATTTCTTGTCCCTGGCCCGTTATTATGCATAACCTCTCTATCAGCGCGCTGAAACTCATACCTGTCGTCCATTTTTCGTTCTGCTTTTGTTTCCGCTTTCTTGTTGAAGCATACTCGCTTTTCGGTGAAAGCAGTGCCGCGGGAGCAGACTATGCTGCAGCAGCAATACCTTGAGCCACACACTGGATAGCCAGCACTGACTCGCATCTGCATACAATCACCATCGGTGGTCAATATAGGCTTTGCTCGGAAAAGTACAGGCAGGCTGGCTTTTGCCAACTCTCCCACCGAGTGGCTGCCGTGCCTCGGGTCATGTTGATATTAGTTGGGCCAAATTCAACCCTCTCTTCGGAGAGCGAGACAGCTTCGACGGGACGGTCACTGTTTGTTGTTTTTGTAACGAGAGACACCTTAGAGAGGCAGTGACGAGAGCAAGAAAGAAGGGAGCTTACAGGCTCGGGCGATAGAAGATCGCTCGAATATATTGATGTACCCGGGGTTCGGCGGACGACAGCTTCTTGGCTTCTATGGGTACGCACGGGTTGCTGCACAGGCAAAAGGGATGGCAATACAGGAGATGGCTGTGTGGGTGCTTTCATTTATTTTGTTCCTCGTGTTACACGAAAGGCTGTACCTTCGCTTGTCAGACGCTCCCGAGTCGGCCTTTGGTGCTTGCCGGTTTGTCATCCGACCCGGGAGAGGGGCCGGTGTGCATATACTTGCGTGTTGACGTGACCGTGCAAAAGGAAGAAGGCTATTTAGCTCCGGGGCATGCTCTAGGGGGCGACGGATGTCGCACGCCGGAAGTGATAGGTATAGTGGTGGAGTGCATAGAAGAAGAGAGGAGAGAAAGAGAGGGGTCTGCTTATGCGACTGCATAGCAAGCACTGCTGTGCGCGCTGGAAAAGCAGGATCTCTGTTTTTTTCAATTGTTTAGTTGATTTTATGAACTGCTTTTAAGGACGGTTCAGCACCTACGTGGCATCAGCTACTCCGCTTCTATAGCACGCTCGTTTTGTTCATGTTCACGGAAAACGAAAACATAAAGAAAGGAGTACAAAGAGATTTGCCCACACGATATGCGAGCTACAATGTTAGTTTTCACGCGAGATACCGTATGTGAGCCGTGTTAATATATTATTCCTGGACTACAACATTATGCTGCTGTCTTTATTTGCCACTGACTCCGTAGTACCAAGCAGTTTTTGCTGCTCTGTTGATTCCTTTAAAATGAAATACATTTTGGGAGCTCTTGCTCATTACCTAGTCTAGTGTAGCACTCCCAAGTACGTGCGATATCACGGTACTGTCTGGGCAGTAAACAGCACTACACGATCTAAGTAGACACAAAGAACAAATAAATACGAGCCTCCTTTTGCTTCGTTTTTGTTGTTCAGTTAATTATTACGCTGCACCGACACGCCCATTTTAAAATTTAGCGACACTATCGCATGAACTATAGGCTTAAGCTCACTGTAATTGGCTTATCATGTCACAAAATGTATATTGTACCCTCTTCAAGCTTAGCATTGTTGCTGTTTTCAGCGTCCAGACACATCGTGACATGCCACGCTAGGTTCATTCTGTGGGGTGGTCTATGATGATCGGAAGAGTTGGAGTGCATGCAGTGGTAATAATGCAAGAGGAAGCTCTCGGTTGAATGCCACATTATATGCTGAAAATATTCTGCTATAATAGCTGCTAGTGAGCTTCAAACTCTTTTTTCGACCTTACTGACCACTCAGCTAAAAGTGTCTATATTATTGCATTTGCATACACAGATACAAGAGGACGCAGAGGAAAGAAGGAGAAAGCAAGCTGGCAACTGCCACCTAGAGGGGCACAACGCGTGCTTACTCTTTTGGAAGAAGGGGAGAGAGGGATACAAACAAACAAAGTAAAGAACGTTGAAGACCTGAACAAACATGAACACAAACACACACACACACACACACACACACACACACACAAAACAATAAAAACACTTGATTAACACAAATGCTCCTGGAATTAATCTTCTTTGCAGTAAGTGTCTGCTTGTGGTGCAGACATATATACAAGGGAAACAACAGAAGATCTGCGTTTCGGGTATTCAAGGTGTCGATAGGTGCGCGGAGTTTTCTTTATTTACTCCACTGTCGCGCCTATAACTTATCTGTTGTAGGCAGGATGTGGTACGGCTGCGTGAGCACCTTTTGCTTGACGCAGTTTATATAATGTGAGGCAAATCACACATTCACTCGAGATTGAATTTCTCTCGCATATCTTAAGCGTCGCGCAGTGGTTCGGAATGCAGGGCGTAAGGCACGTCCCCGGCAGCTATTGTTCATAATTTAGCTCCTAAAAATGAAGCTGGTTGACGTACAGGAAACAATAAGTGAAACGTGGGCTCATTTCATTTTTCTAATCGACACACGTGAGCCACTGCGAATGCCGCGTAGTTAACGAAATACGTTGTGAACTCAAATATGCTAGTGATTGGCTCGCTGTGTGTAAGAAGTGGCCAGCAAAACAGTCTAAGAAAGAGAAAGCAATAAAAGAGACACTCTTGCTGGGTGAGTTAAAGCGAATGCGCTAGTTCCTTCGAAATAAATGATACCAAGAAGCATATCAGATGGCTAACTTATACCAAGTGGTCAGCGTTCATTGATATAGTACACAACTTTCGTGGTAGCATAGTACGCAGGCCGTCGTCCTGCTAAACTCGAAGGCGTGTGTTTGATTTCCGGCCCCGGCGGCCGCATATCGATGGGGTTGAAATACAAGAAATATCCGCGCGCTCAAATTTATGAGCATGTTAAGGAGGAGGAGGAGGAGGAGGAGGAGGAAGAGAAGAAATGAAAGGCAGGGAGGTTAACCAGACGCACGTCCGGTTTGCTACCCTGCACTGGGAAAAGCGGTGAGGGGATTAAAGGAGAAGAGAGAGAGAAGTGAAGGGCAACGTGTGTGTAGATGTGACCTTGTCCATTGCACACTTATAAGCAGTCGCGTAGTCCGGTCGTCTTTAGGAAACTTAGCAATGCCCGCGTCGCTTTGCTGGCCTGCGACGCGTAGAGCCATGAACCAAGGATCTTTTCTTTGGAAAAAGGTCTACCGTCTAGTGTCTCTAACGTTTCGCGTAGCAAATTGCGTTCGCTCGCAAAACGTCCATATGAACACAGTAGATGCTCTATTGTCTCGTCCGTGTCGCACGATTCACATCGGGAGCTATCCGCCATTCGTATGCAAAAGTAGTACGCCTTCGTTAAAGCTACTCCTAACCACAGGCGGCACAGTAAACTTGCATCCTGGTGGGAGAGATGCGATAGAACTTGAAGCTTTCTCGATGGGTCCAATTTGTGTAGGCGGCGGTTCCCGACACTGGGGTCACTCAGCCAAGTTTTCGACATAATGTTAGCGAACGAGTGAAGGCCCCTTGCAGCGTCGGTTCTTGACAATGGAATTGAGGTTGTCTGGGCATCCGCGTGGGCGGATCGGGCAGCATTATCAGCAAGGTCGTTACCGACAATACCACAATGTCCCGGTAACCACTGGAACAGCACGTCATGTCCTTTCGATAAAACTTCGTGAAGCATTTATCTTATTTCATCAACTAGTTGTTGATGCACCCTTTCTCGTAAAGCTGATTGCAAGCTCTGAAGGTATGCCTTGGAGTCGCAGAACGCCGCCCATTTTTGAGGTCGGCCTTCCGCGATATAAAGTATAGCAGCACGTAAGTCGGCAAGCTCCACTGCTGTGGATGTTGTCCTATGCGACAGTTTGAACTTTATAGTGACCTGGTACGTCGGGATGACCGCAGCACCTGTGGAGCTGTCAGTCGAGACCGATCCATCGGTGTAAATGTGGGTCCTCTGGCCTTATTTTTCGTTGAGTAGCGACAATGTCACCTGTCGTAGGACCACTGTTGAATGACGGCTCTTGTTCGTTATTCCCGGAATAGTGAGGCCCACCTGTGGTTGTTGTAGGCACCACGGAGGCGACGCTGGTCTTGTTGCTGGAGTGAAGCCAAAAGGAAGGCATTCTCTATGGGCAGAAATAATCTTTGAAAACATCGCTTGAGGTCTTTGAAGTGGCAACACTGCAATATGGTGACCAGGAACTCGGCAGAGGTGTCTTATGTGGGCTCTCAAACTGCCAGTGGTGATGTATGTTTGAATTGGATGCTCTCTTGCGATCAAAATTGCCCCATAGGTTGAAGTGCATCGCGGCAATCCTAATACACGCGTAGTGCTTGTCCTTGCAGACTTTCGAGGGTGCGGATGTTCGTCTTGCACGTGCTTGCCAGCAACGACCAGCTGTAGCGCAAAAATCCCAGAAATAGTGCCCTGTATAGCGCCATCATTGACCTTATCGCTGTGCCCCAGGATTTTCCGCAGAGGAACCACATTATATGGACGACGGAAGTTAGCCTTCTCTTCAGGTAATTGCAGTGGGCACTCCACGAAAGGTCCCTGTCAATAATCACACCCAGGAAGCAATGGTTCTTCTGGTATGGAATATTTTGTCCATTGATGATAACGGGGTATTGTGTCATGGCTCTGCGAGTAAACGCAACCAATGCACATTTCTCCGTTGACACGGAAAGACCTTGCTTGCGGAGATATGAGCATGTCAGGGTGGCAGCCTACTGGACCCTTGCACGTACTTACAGCCGAAGTCCAGAGAGAAATATCGTTAGCATATAAGGATATGAGGATAGTACTTGGCAAAATTTCACGTAGTCCTACCATCACGAGGTTAAATAAAGTGGGACTTAATACGGCGCCCTGAGGGACGCCACGGGAGGTGTAGTAATTGGTGGTAGGTCCATCTGAGGTTTGTACAAAAAAGGACCTTTTTGTCAAATAATCCTGGATCCATTGGAACATCCGATTACCGATTCCGACAGCTTCCAACGAGTCTAGGATGGCTTTATGTGTTACGTTATCATAAGCCCCTTTGATGTCGAGGAATAGTGCCAGTGGTATGCACTTGAGGCTCTTCTGTTGCTGGATAAATGTTGTGAGATCACTCACGTTGTCAAGAGGTGACCTACCTCGCTGAAAACCCATCATGCAGTTTGGGTACACGTTGTAGCACGTTAAAAAACCGCATAAGGACAGTATTAGTTCGCAGTCTTCCACTACGGCGTGCCTAATTATAATATTGTGGTTCGGGCACGGAAAATTCTGGCAGTTATTATTATGGCTATACTACAAAAAAAATTTCAAAGAACGCTCTTCTTACAACAAATTCATATAGCTCATCCTCAGTTTCCACAACTTTGTTAGTAGCTGATGAGCTGCCTGGTACCAGGGTCTTTGATATTAACTTGCTTTGCGGTTCATGTGCTTGAATAGAAGAACTATTCTGGGTGCTCTGAGCATCCAATTTATCTTGCCATGACTTGCACAGAGCGGACGAACACACTTTATAGAGCACTTCGGCAAACAGACGTGTACCGAAGTCCAGAGCACGAAGAGATGCTAGAGCAATTTTTCAAAGCGTACGAGGTATGAGGTGCGATTCCGGCAACTATAACTACATAGCGCCATCTTCGCAGTTTTAGAAGAGTAACATACAATTCTATCTTTCCCTACTGGATTTGTGTAGCTTAATTTTGTATCTTTGGGGTGGCGGCCCAAAGTCTGAAATTCGAAAACCTTTACATCAGAACACATTCAGGTGCTACAGTTTTCTGCTAAATGGGCTCAACCTCTGCAACATGTTTCCTTTTTACACTTCCCCTTTTTCTGTGAAGGGAGAAAAAAATAAAAAGGAGACTTTACAAATTATACTAGAAATAGGCTTTTTTTTTTCTCAAATGCCTCCTCAAGTGCAAAGAGAAAGCCACTTCCGCCTTTCAGTGGCGCTCGACTAAAAGCTCCAACAATTGTCGGAAAGTGCCGCAAAAACTAAACAAAAAAAGAAAGTATAACTCAAGCTACACCGGATAAAGCGCCCGGTACCCAGCACCGTCGTCGCTTCGTCGCTGCGCCGAGAGAGAGAAAACTTCCTTGGATCGCCAAACCACGGAGGTATATAAGCTCGGAGTGAGGGCGGCTGTTTTCTTCGCTTTCGTAGACAAAAGCAGGAACTGCTGACACAGGCAGAAACCAGGCTCACAACAATGACTCCGTCCGGCCGACGATGCCAGGGTGTATACTTCTTTCCTACCTCCCTTTTTTTTTCTCTGGGCGACGGAAATACGCCATGCAAGCAACAAAAAAGGGGTTATCGGACGAAACAAAAAGCGTCGAAACGCTTTCAGTTCTTCCTTCCTCCCGAGTCGGCTTCCGAATTCTGTCAGAACGAAGAACCTTCCGATTGGGGCAGCTGAGATCCGCGTCGCCGCGTACACAACTCGCTACGCCTATAGTGCTCTTTCCTCTTCCATACTATCTCACACACGCGTAGGTTATGAGCAAACGAACAGGCCACTCGCATCGCCCACAATGACATATCTTTCTATTCCCACTGGCTCGCACCCGTCCAATGGTGCACATTCACGAAAGTTCAGCTGACAAGCGAGCACAGGAGGACAGATTCGAAGCTGTAAGGACACTAGCGTATACGTACGCTCACCGTTCTGACATAAGCGCGTGCGATGAAACAAACGGGCTCCGTAGAAAGGAAGAAAATGACGTGAGACAGAAAAAAACAAAAGGTCCGAGGGTCTGCATTGCCGGGGCCTATTGACACACGCACTCGCGTACCGCACTCGAGTCGGCCACAAAAAAAAAACGTTGACGATTGACGGAAGCGCTGCCCTCACTGCGTCCGTCAGAGACAAACAGGAGCGCGGATGGCGGACGGGAGAGTTGCCACCAGCGTACGGCTGGAAAGAGGACGCAAAGAAGCTGCACAAACAAGACGGGGAAGAAAGATGATGCACAAAGGCTTCGAGATCTCCGGGAAGCCTGCAACGGATGGGAGAGCCAGGGAAGAACAAGCACAATGGGGATTGTGTACGAAGTTAAAGAGATGAAACAAGGGCAGTGTAACGTGTGTACACCACCCACTCTGATGCATAGTGTAGAAGCAAAAAAAAAAAGTACTGAGACCAGATTCTGGTGGGAGAGAAACATAAACAGCCACGAGAACAAACGTGGTGGGAAAGGATGTACGGGGCCAAATAGGGATGGAGCACGAGCAACAGGCCGCATGGTCCCGGCGGTTGAGGCGTCATTGTCTACGCACCAAGCGCCGCCGGGCTCGGTGGGACGACGTACGCCCGCTGGATGAGAAGGCGCGTGCTGACGCGTGCCGTCAGCCGCAGGTGACGCTTTCCGGTAAAGGCGACAGAGGGCGCCTTTCTCCTGCAGACAGGAAGCGGATCCACGCGCTCGACAACTTGCTCCAAGCAGCGACAGCGGGAGACGCGCTTACGTACAACTTGCTCAGACGAGGCACACAGGAGCGACCAACAGCGTCGGCTTTGTCTTTAACTTTTTGTCGAATGAATGCGTAGTGTACGGAGTGACAGGTACCTCGATGTTATGCGCAGTAAAATGAAGTTCGCTCAAATTGCTCGGTGATAGAATGCATACATTGCAAGCTTTGAATATAGGTAGGTTTGGAAGGAAAACGCGGGCACACTGGGGCGCCACAACTTAAACACACGAACGAGCAGCACATGCGCTAGATTTAAGTCTGGTGTTTAAATTTTCGGTTCATGCCAGCGCTCACTTTCGAAATCGCAGCAGCTTATAGCCTACAAGCAGCACTTCCCGTTTTAATGCAACAGTTCCAAAGAACCGCGTCGCAAAAAATGTTGTGTGACGTTGTGAGTTAGCGAAAAAATCCCAAGATGGAAATAATGAAAGTTAAAAAGAAAGACTAAGGCATTCTGCGAGGCAGTTAGGCGTTCTACCACATAGCCACGCCAGTGCTTGTGGACGTTCTGGAAAAAGTGATCCTATACAGTTGAGCGACGACTAGCATTAGCAGAAAAAAAAACATTAACTGGCAGAAGCGTAGAATGGCGTGAGGTGTCCCATCATTTGAAGATCGTAACAAGTAGGTGCGTAACAGCGGCCCACACTTTCGGAAAGACTCAGACACAAATAATTGTCATAAATATTCGCCACAGCCTTAGCATCAACCAAGTGCGCAGCTACTACATACGGACACGTACACGATAAAGCGGGGCAAAATGAGACGTGCGACCAAACGCGACATTTCTGCTTTTCCAACCTCTGTATAGGTAATACACGAAGTATACTTTTCTTTCTTTTTTATTCCAGCTTTAGGTGCTTCTACTTGTTCGCCTATTCATGTGTATAAGTTTACGATTTCTCACAGCGTTCACGCAAGAAAAATTACATGGCGGAGGTCAGTGTGTTAGTAAAGGGAGCAAAATTCTGCTTGAACGAATTTTTGGATCCAAACATGAAGCTATATACTCCAGCGTCAGTACTATAACACAAGCATTTATCTTGTTACCTTATACTTCTAGATACTTGACACAAAAAGCTTAGCTCATTTGGTTCCCGGGGTCAAAGCGGAATGTTTTTTGTTTAATAGGCATATCGTACGGGTAGAACGCGACAAAGGGGAATCGAGTTGCCTTACGCCCGTATACTCACAAGCCATCCTCAGCTTTTACCTCGGGTTTTAACAGAATGGTGTAAAGAGCTCGATCCGCGGAAATTCCAGTGTCGGCGTCGTTGGTTGTGAGCGAAAAACCATCATCTTTGCGTGACCGAAAAATCGAGAAAGATGCAAATAAAATCAGTAAAAAAAACTGGGTCTGAGTGGGAATCGATCCCGGGTTGTTTGCGTGTCAAGCGGGTGGTATACGTCTCTGCGTGTGAATGCTGTAAAAATTACTTCCAATTGGATTATCATCCGTGGGATTAGCATAATAACGTCATAGTGTAAAGCCAGGCACCCACTGCAAAAGGCACACAGGCTACTGCACCATTAAGGCCACATAGTTGGTGCTTAGCAAGT
This sequence comes from Rhipicephalus annulatus, assembly GCA_013436015.1. Taxonomy (NCBI): domain Eukaryota; kingdom Metazoa; phylum Arthropoda; class Arachnida; order Ixodida; family Ixodidae; genus Rhipicephalus; species Rhipicephalus annulatus. The sequence continues at coordinate 489,782 of WOVY01003373.1, forward strand.
TCGAAAAGATTTCATACCCGAAGTGTTCGAAGGTCGCACAAGAAACAGACTACGGCTATCGCGCTCAACTTTGAAAGGCGAAGCTCAAAGGTCTCCTCATTTTTAATTGCCTCTTTTCTATATCGAAATTTTAAAAATAATAAATGCAAGAGCATTCAAAATTCATCACCTCACAAAGCCCGGCTCACGAAGTGGAAAGCCACGAAACACCTGCGAGAACTTTTGGAGCAGCGCCGGCGTTTGTCTGGATTCAATGCAAGAGCTGGGCGCATGAAGACATGAGTGAGGGCCCACGGAGTCAATTTCAAATACTTACTGCAACAAGAAAAAAGACGAAGTTTTTTCCCACTGTTTCATTTCGCCCCACAAGTTGGGGCAAAATGAGACATTTGGTGCATTTTAAAATTTCTTTTTATTATAAAAACTTTCTAACTGTAACAGCATAGTCTTGTTCAAGTAGCACATACCTTGTACTTCTTTTTTATTTTCGTTCTGTGCGCATGCAAAAGAAAAAATAAAGAAATCGAAGCTGTAGTAAACATTCAGCATTTTTCTTCTTTAGCATCAAAAGCATAGAAAAGCAATATATACAGGTCGGGTGCTTAAAATCAAAATACGGCAGTAAATTTTACAGCCATTCTCGGATCACGGTATAGCCTTCTCTATCCATCCCTTAAATTAATTTATTCCGAAGTTTCATGCTTGTAACACAGTCAGTGAATGCAGGTAAACGTCGGCATGACATTTGCATTCAATGAATTGCTTCCAAGTATTCTTTTGTTGGCGGTTTCTCACACCTCTTCTATTTCATGATATATTGAATAAATTTATCTCGACATTTATCCCAATAGCTCCTGCACACACTGCAACAAAGTCGCTAGGCTAGATAACATAATATGTCTCCCCATAGGGCACGAACTTATCCAAGGAAGACAAGTGGCTGTCTGCTATCTTGATTTGATTAATATGTGGGGTTCAACATCCCAAAAACCCCCATAAGATTATGAGAGACGCCGTAGTGGAGGTCTCCGGAAGTTTACACCACCTGAAGTACTTTAACGTGCACCGAAATCTGAGTACACGGGCCTACAACATTTCCACCTCCATCGGAAATGCAGCCGCCGCAGCCGGGATTCGACCCCGCGACCTGCGGGTCAGCAGCCGAGTACCTTAGCCACACTAGTGGCTAAGGTACTCGGCGGCGGAACGGCTGTCTGCTATCAAGGCTACTGCTATCAAGAGCCCCGATATCAGGGATCAACTCTGGGCTGTCCAGAATGTTCACGATGCGGTGGTCAGAATTGGCCTGACTGTCCCAACGTGGCCCCGCCGTAGTGGTCTAGTGGCTAAGGTACTCGGCTGCTGACCCGCAGGTCGCGGGTTCAAATCCCGGCTGCGGCGGCTGCATTTCCGATGGAGGCGGAAATGTCCTAGGCCCGTGTGCTCAGATTTGGGTGCACGTTAAAGAACCCCAGGCGGTCGACATTTCCGGAGCACTCCACTACGGCGTCTCTCATAATCATATGGTGGTTTTGGGACGTTAAACCCCACAAATCAATCAATGTCCCAACGTGGAAGCTGCCCGCTGCGCGTTCGGTCGTGCATCTCAGGACTAACAATAAAGTTTCGCATCTATTCATCCATATTCATTTATGAAAACGTTAGTGGGTTCCGTCGTTCTCATGTCAAGGTCTCATGAAATATGCGGCTTTTTAAAGATATCAGAGGAGTATTTTTAGTTGACATAGTTTTCATGAATAATGAAAATATAAAACCGGAAAACCAAACAGGAACAAGTGTCTCTTTCAGCCGCTGCGTTAATATTTTTCCGTATATGGTCCACAAGCGAAGTATATGACGGTCACATATATGCCGCAACCGTCATGAACGCTGCAAGTCGCTTTTACGAGAAAGTTCTGTATATGAAGCGAATCATATCTGAAATATGACATGTAGCCGCACGGAAGAAACAGTGTTTCACGTCGTCGCCGGAGACCTTGGAGCAATTCTCGCCTGCGCTGAATCACTATGGTAAATGAGTCTGCGAACGGCCTACGCTTCCTACGCGTCAGAAGGCCAGAACAACGCTCTAACCCACCCACAGTTGAGGATAGTGAGATAAGAGAGAGAGAGTAGGACGCCGAGAGTAACGGGAAAAGCTCATCTTTCTCCCCACGAGTCCGAAAACAGATGCTTCCTTCCTGACTGGGCCACCAAACCCTTTGCTCCCCTGCCCACCCTTTGACACACAGGGATCTCGTGGCGTGTGACGGCGGGCACCCCACACACATTATAGCCGCCGCTCAATGGCTCACGTAGGGTGCGGCGCTCTGATCTTCGCTTATCGGCCCGCGGCCGCTTCCTATTCTTTGCAGTCACTGAACGCGTCCGGGATCCGACTGCAGCCGCGCAATCAGCCGGACACCGAGGTCCGTTCGTGGCGTCGAGCAGCGACAAACAGCGCGTGTCCCACGCGAGGATAAAAAGAAAACGGGCGGGAGCAAGAGACAAAAAGCGCCGTGGATCCGGATGCGGACTACAAACTCGCCACCATCATTTCCTGTCGGCGCGGTTGCGCCATAATTCACCGGCGCGCGACTCAAGGCTATCGCTTCCGCGACGCGCGCACAGCGAGTCCGTCGAGGCGCCCATTCTGCCGCTGTCTCGGCACATGCCCACTGTAGTTCGGTGTGAGGCTTTTCCCGCCGTCTTTCTTCGGCAGTTTTTTTTTTTTCGCGTCGCTTTCCTTTTTCCTCAGTGCGCGCTTTTCTGCGACGCTGTATGCACGTACGCGCGTATTGCCCATAGCGCTGCCTGCGGGGAGAGAAAAGGAAATAAGGCTGCGGAAACGGAGGTCTGACGACAACACATTGCGCACGTGTAGGGCGAGTTTTTGTCCGCGCATCGCCCGCGGCTTTGGCACCGCCGTTTCATCGGACAGAACGCTTTATTCGTTTGCCCCCCTCCCGACACGTTGTCCAGGGCGGGTGCGGACGACGCCTTTGAATGCGAATGCAATAGTTGTCTTATGGTAAGTTCTAATGGCGGTGTCGGCGGAACTTTTGCAGCAGGGGAAAGGTTTTCGATGGCGCATCGAACACTGTAGGTGAGTGTCAGCGGCATCGGCGTCAATACGAAGTGGCGAAAAAAAAACATAACGTGATGTCATCGTTCCGTGACGGCACCAATGCGTCAGAAATCGCCAACATTGGCGACGCTGATCTGACGTCATCATGACGTCACCTGAAGCAACGTGCATATGGCGACGTCATTACCTGAGATCGTCGCTTGGTGAAAAGTGGACTGACCACAGGGTCCACTGCAATCACATGTGATATGCTGAAATGTTGCAGATGCCTCGATTCTGGAGGTGGTAGGTTCGGGAGTGTGGGTGGAGGGGGGTGGAATCAGTACGATCGATCCATTGAGAAGAAAAAGGAGATAGCTTTCACTTACGAGTCGATTGAGGCAAACGTGGGAGCAGGTAAAGTGTGACTTTTTATTTTCGTCCAAAAGTGTTAGCAATGAGGAAGTGAAGGTGCGAGTTGAATGTTTCAATGAGCGGTCGAGAGAAGACCTCGATGCACAACGTCGAAGTTCTTCTACGAGAAGCTGCAGACCGCGATTCCGCGAGACCTGCTCCCTCTACACGTGCATTTTCTTCAGTTAATGCTGACCGCGCTTGTTTGCGCCGCGTTAGTCGTGGCTATAATGGAAGGGAAATCGCTGTAATGAGAGAAAGATCAGTACTTCGATATTTCAGGCTTGAAACGAGGGTTTGAGGATAAAACAAGTAGTTTTGTGCTGGACACACACAAAAAAAGAGGAGAAAATCTGGGTTGCGCCGTTGGGCTATTCATCCCAAAACACATGATGCAACTCTATGAGGCAGTATATATGTTTCGGTGCAGAGATGTGTTAACTGGCTCGCAGTAAAGAGATATGCAAAATACGTTGGCAGTATAAGCGAGAAACAAGCAAAGAAGCCAAGTATGGAAGATGTTGATGGATGCAGACTTGTTGGAAGAATACAATATAGAAAGAAAGCTTGAAGCAGAAAGAGAAGATTCCAAATGTATCCTCAAGAACACTATAGTTTTTAATATATGTATTAAATCAACATTAGAATCTAGAAAAACAGGCTAGATGACTGTGCTTGTCGTCACACTTCTTGCACAGGTGATGCCAATGCGTACCACCACCACCACCACCACCACCACCACCACCACCACCACCACCACCACCACCACCACCATCATCATCATCATCATCATCATCATCGTTGTCGCCGTCGTCAACGTCGTCATCATCAGCAGAAGCGACGGCGTCATCATTCGTTGAATCTCATGGCGCTCCCCATGCATGGACGACTCGTTGCGGTGGCCGGTATTTTTTTTTTGCTTGATGGCAACGGCTCCTTCTAAGACACGTAATGTTCTCTTGTAAATGTATCGAAGACTGCACAACTGAAGCATATGACCACACTAGGTGTATGATAGGTAACTATTAATGAAGGTATAGCGCCAAATCAATATGTTTTCGCTGTATAGGTTGTGTTGTGATCACAGATTAATATGCATTCTTCGTGGTATTTGGTCGCCTGCTTCAAATATCGGCATTGTAATTTACCGTTGTACTCGTACATATAAAACTTGTGGACAGTGGCTGGGCATGTTTTATAGTAAACTATATATTATATCTCTTCTCTTCTCCTTTAATCCCCTCACCCCTTCCCCAGTGCAGGGTAGCAAACCGGACGTGCGTCTGGTTGACCTCCCCGACTTTCATTTCTTCCCTTCCTCCTCCTCCTATATATTATATCATTCTTTGCTATGTATAATAGCAAACTATGATGACAATGATGACCAGCACGATTGTTGCTACCACTATAAATGTTATTGATGATGATGATAATTATGCATGATAGCATATCGTTATTAAGCGTAACGTCAAGCGGCTCACGACTCCTGGTGGCGCCATCACTGAGTTTTCGCTAGCGAAATTCATTTAATACCAGGACTTGAATCTGGTCGTAACGTTTTCCATGTGACCCGGAAAATATGATTTAACCAGTTTGTCTCCATGCGGTAAAAAGCAAGTACATAGTACACGGTACAAAGAAAAATCCATTCTTTTAACCATACACTTCGTGAAAGACGCCATGCCTAAAGGATGACGAATAAATGCAAAGTTTGTTTGTTTGTAGTTCCATGTTACCATAGGACGGTCGCCTATTACTAAACTTTCTTAGAGACGTAATTTTCTTGGCTGCGAGTATGCATTTCTTTTAGTCATCGGATGACGCATGAATGCGGTTTACACGTCCTCGTAGAAGGTGAAAACCGTTTACATCTTGCCTGATATGTAATGTCCGTGTGGACTAACAAAGTCTATATCGCCTTTCGTTTGCTCGCTAGTCAAACACGCGTACTGTAACCTTGTCGCGCTCTGTTGGCTCTGTGAACAACGCGGGCTGAAAGATTCTGGTAGTCAACTGTGTTATGTACTCGTCCATTCAGCATACGCGTCCCGTCAACTCCCGACAGATGCCCTGTTTCATTTCATTTCGTCTTTTTATTTGTTCCCGCGTAGCATCAGTATAGACATGAACTCCTCCGATTCATCGAGCCACCCACACCTGTACAACACAGCGTTCGCAAGCTGTCGAGGCAGACACACCGATGGTATCAACACTCCGCGAGACAAACGAAACTAGAAAAAAAAATGACGTCAAAGGAAACGTAAATAGCCACGTCGGTGTAGGTCGATGGGGCAATGAAAACAATATTACATGCACAATCGCCTACGCGCGGAGCTTTATACGCTGGCATCAATCACCTATCTAAACAAAAAAAGGCCTCCCCCACCTCCTGGGGTTCACAAGGGCTGGCTGCGGAGCTCGCAAGCACTCGTGTGTGGGAGAGAACACCGAAAAACGGTTCTTCACTCGCTCTACGCACGCAATCGCAGCCGCTCTCGATGTGGGTGACTAAACGCAGGAGGGCCGTACTCCCGTTTGCGTAAGGGAAGCGCCCGCGATAGCAGGGGAGGCGAAGGCCTTGACACCTTCACGAAGCGTGACCGATGGATGACGCATGGCAGAACCAATTAGCCGGGCATCGTATGTCGTGCTTCCCCCTCCGCACGACCAACCCGCCGCCTGGTAGATCCCTCTGGCGGGCATCGCGTGAACTATACGCGGTATAGGAAAGCGCATGTGACGATGTGAGCGAACCGCGTCGCTAGTTCCATGCAATGTTGGAAGATGATTCGGATTAAGCCGGACCCTCGGTTGTGTCGACTTACTGAAGAGGTGAAACAGTAAGGTGGAAGTGGGACCTATATTCATAGTACTGTAGGGTCAGCCATAATAAATTTACTCATCAGAGACGCACGAAATAACTTGCGATTTCGCACCGAACCCCCAAAGTAATTGGCAATTTAGTGCAATAATGAACAGGTGGTGAGTAAAAGTATAGCCCTGCCGCGGTGGTCTAGTGGCTAAGGTACTCGGCTGCTGACCCGCAGGGCGCGGGTTCGAATCCCGGCTGCGGCTGCTGCATTTCCGATGGAGGCGGAAATGTTGTAGGCCCGTGTGCTCAGATTTGGGTGCACGTTAAAGAACCCCAGGTGGTCTAAATTTCCGAAGCCCTCCACTACGGCGTCTCTCATAATCATATAGTGGTTTTGGGACGTTAAACCCCACATATCAATCAATCATGAGTAAAAGTATAACATAAATCAAGAAATTTTAAGAATGGAGCAGTGTGTCCCTGGCAAGAGGACTCGTGTTCGCCAGGATTCTGGCAATTTGAATCGAAACGTATACTTTAGACCAATTGTTGACTAAATCGCATGCCTGCTTCATATTTATTTGAATTCAGCACTTTTTTTTTGTTTTAAACAGAGTCTGTTTTGCACAAATATGTGATTGACTGGGCGCTGATGACTTCTGTTCTTTTTTTTTTTTTTGCTCAAAGCCGGCACACGTTGAGGTGCAGTACGTAAGTATTTGTAAAATGTAAACTCGAAATCGGCCTGGGATGACGGGGACTTAAAGAATGCCAATATTACGTAGTCCAGAGCGTCTCATCCGCCGAATGCATCAGGGCCTGAGCGGATACGGGGAGCCTGAAAATCCCGGGACACAGTTCTCGGTTCGATTTCCCCGCACAACAGAGATAAACTTTGATCCCAGTAAGACGCAGAGGGAACACATTTACACTCGGGCTTAAGTATATATGCTCCGATGTGGTTCTTGATAGAAAGGTTGGAGCCAACGTCACGAAATCGCGCGTGCTATTACGATTCCTTCTACTCTTGCGATGTTCGGAACCACTGCACGGAACTGTTTTATACGACAGCCGTGACGTAGTCGTCTCTTCCTTCTCCCTTTGTGTTCACGCTGTGCACTGTTGGTCGGTTGCGAGACAGCACACCATCACAGAGCGGTAGCAGCCATCCATCTGTCAGAAACAAGCAGCCAGCGGTGCCGGCGTAGCCCGGACACGGTGATCTCTTTGACTTGTTGACGGGACAGGCACTCCGTGACGGCGGGTTCTCAGTCGATCGAGCTGTCATTCAAAAGAACAAAGGAAGGCAACAGATATCGCCGTGCTTCGGCGTGCCCATATGTAGTTATATTTGTATTATTCACTTCGTGACTTCATTGTATTATTACAGAGGAAAACAGCTACCAAAAATAATACCAGAAAAACGACGAAAATGTGCTCAGGGCTTTTTTCTTATGTTTCTTGAGTAATTTCTGGCAGCCAAAAGAAAGGAGGGCGGAAACATTGGTTTGCATTGTTTGAGATTTTGATATCAATGATTGGTTTAAATTAAGTACAGATGCATTCGGAAACTTTCAACGTTGTCGAATTAAAGGATGGGTTACTTTGTCTGGTGCATAAATAATGAATGTGGACTCGTGCGCAATGTTTACATATTGAGCGTAAATCAACTCGGTGACACTTTTCAACATGCTGACGCTCAGTATCATATGACACTTAGCCTTGAAGACGCTTAGCATGTGTGGACTTCGGGGTACGCTTATAGAGTATTACAGGTTAACATACAGCGGGAGACTGAAATCGCGTTGCAGTGTCAGACTTTGTAATCGTTGAAATTATCGTAATGTCATGCGAAATGGAGCAATTACTAAAGTCCCATAATTTTGTTCTGGGAACGCAGCAATTAACGGTCCTGCGCCACATATTTTCCGGCCGATGTGTATATTACGTAATAGCTACACTCACACCTTGAAGGTCTTTGATAATAGTAACGAGGGAATGCAGCACAACAGATGAACAGGCACGTAGTGGTACACAGGCTCTCTCTCTCTCTCTCTCTCACACACACACACACACACAATATATATATATATATATATATATATATATATATATATATATATATATATATATATATATCACATGGATTTAAAGTCGTGCTACTGTCGTGAGGAGATGACCTTTTGTGGCTTTTCATACTCGTTGCGGGCATTTGTAAAACTAATTCACACATTTCATTTGAGGATCTTAGGCTTTCCAATATTCATGTTCGCTTTCGGTCATTGCATGATAACCCGAAAACTAGTATTTCGGCCTGACACAGGTGGAACACAAATTGACTTATATATGTTGTCACCTATCCCTAGAATGTTCAGCACTATACGTGCTACATATTTTAGGCCTACTGTTGACAGCATATATATATATATATATATATATATATATATATATATATATATATATATATATATATATATATATATATATATATATATATATATATATATATATATATATATATATATACATATTTATATATATATATAGTGTGCCATATTCTTCTGTATACTATGCAATACGCAATACTGTACTATGGATGTAATCTATTTCGCGACCAACTATTTTTCTACATACTGTACTTCTGACATGCGTTGTGCAAACTGAGTCGACACACCTCCGTTTGTCGCATTCACGTAAATGCCTTGTACACTCCGTAACAAAATAAGTCGTTGGCCATGGTATTTCGTTCCGCTTGCAGCCAAGATCGAACACTGCGGTCTTTCACTGCATAACAGACCACGCAATGCGGCATGAGAGCCAGGGACTGAAACAATTGCACGGCCTTCTTCGCAAAAGTCACCTTGAATGCACATGTCGCACTGCAACGCGCGAGGAGTCGTAGACGTGATCCATGGGGAACGATCAATCTCGGTACGCCGGTGCGGGGCGGGCTATACAGGCAAACGGCGTCGCGTTTCGTCACAACTCATGTCGGCATTGTTCACGTGATAAGAGACACTTGCCACCGAAGATGTTACAGGGGCGCCGCGAGGCGAACGAAGTCAAAGAGAGGCCATTGTTGTGGAGTCGAGGCGCGCAAGTGTGTTCTGACTGCATTCTCTCTTCGCCCGGACGAATCTCTTGTTTTTTAGGGCGATTGGCGCCACTGTCTGTGAGCGATGAGAAAGCGGAAACAGAAAGCTCGCTTCGTTGTATTTATACCCGAAACTACTTACACAATAGCTGCCATTGTCCCGTCGCCTGGTCATAGAGGCAGCTGGTTTTGTGGGGAAGCCGTCACGAAGGTATCGTGCGTGTTCTCACTTTGCATGTGTACGACGTCCATGGGTGCTTGAAGGAGTTTGAGTAAAAACCGATCGATAATTACCACCGACAGAGAGAAACACCCGCTCATATACGAAACAGTGTTCCGAATGACGCTTCATGCACAGCAAAACTTTTTGCCTATTACACAAGCAGACGCTCCCACGAAAGGAGATTGTGACAAGTCATAACCTATTTCTTGTCGTATAGGGAAGTTCACGGCAGAGTCAAGTTCCGTTTACCATGCATGACAAATTGATTTGATGAAAAGCCATTATTACCACGCTTATCTCGAGGTGTTTTTTCATCTCTGCAGTTTAATCGAGGAACAACGATTGAAATGGTGTACGCGCAGAGTGTAGCTGCAGTTCCTGGCATAAGAACGAATACCAGCCACTGAGGAATGCCTTTGAACGAGTTGGCAGTATTCGTATCGAATACAATCCTGTAATACGCAATGGTGTGAAGATAGTCACTTGTATTCAACCGGATGAAAAAGCTGCTGTATTGCGAATAAAACGTGCGAAATTTTAGCCGGGGTGGGGCAATAATATTGTGTGTAGACCCTCAGTATTTTTAGTCTATAGTCTATTCGCCAAAATATTTTGAAAAATTGAACTGCCTTGATAACTCGAGGCAGATTGAGGTCCGTATATATAGCGACCTTTAAAAGGTTGAAGACAACAGAATACAAAATCAGAAATTTTTCCTTTGTTACCACTCCACTTTAGTTTATCGTTATGTTGCACTTAGCTTCGAAGGACAAGTAAGCCGATTGAGCCTACGACCATCGTAAGTGTTCGTGGCAAACGCAACAACCCGAGCTCTGACAGCCTTATCATCCCAGTGTAGGCGTTTTTTCACGAAAGTGCAGGCTTTTCGCGAAAGTGCAGTAAGAGACTGTTCCAGCGGCTTGATTGATTCATATGTGCGGTTTAACGTCCCAAAACCACCATGTGTTCCAGTGGCTTACCGCAACACATTCATTTCACAGCAAGTGCTTGTTAAGAGGCCCCGTGTAGCTGTTTATACACGCGTACAAATAAACTGAGAAGCTATGAAACGGCGCCCCACTGGCTGTCAATGAGCTCAGTCCACACATGTCAGCCCAGCGGCCAGCTCTCTACAACCATAGACTGCGCGCGCAGCAGGGCAGCTTCTCGAGACCATCATCCGAAACACAAGAGGGGGCGAACGGGGGCAAGTGGACGGCTGAAAAGCCGTGTACAGGGTGCTTGATGAGCTTCGCCGTACGCAGGGCCGGTGCGTGTATACGAGCTCGCTTATTCATCCTCGTGACACGAACGAGGACCGTTCCCGCACTTATCGGCGCAAAATGAGAAGCAGATAACGCGCGCCCTGTATGTATACGACAAGCGGGACCTCTCGAACGAGAGAGGAGGCGCCAAACTTCTCGCGGTGTGTAGCGCCGCCTGGTGAGCGCGGCAAACGACGACTTCGCCACTCCGCGGGAGGGACACGGGGCTGCGGTCTTTATGAACGAGTCGTTAGCGGCGGAACATCGGAAGCGATACGGTCATCGCGGAAGAAGCGGGTGGCCAGAGGCCCTCCCACAGAGCACCCGTGCCTGTTCATCTTTTCTTCATACTCCACGTCTCTCTCTCTGTGTGTACTGTATGTGGGCGAAATGGCTTCATCTGAGGTTTCGTCTTCTTCTGATCCCGTCCGTTACTCTCGCAGAAGGTGGTCTGTCGCTGCGGCGCTGTGCCCCCGCACAAAATGTTCCGGCTCGGTCCATCCGCAGCTAATCGCTCAACGGTCATCAGGTTTCGGTGCTATTAGCCCGCGCGACGGCTGTATCTTGCACACGCTGTGGAGACGGTTCGAGACGCGATTGGCAGCACCCGTCTTTTTTTTTCTTCTTCTTCGTTTAGTTCTTATTCCTCAATGAACTGGATCGAATGGTTGGGTCTGGGCCCTTCCATTCTCTCGCCCTTTGGTGTCGTCGCTGCGGTTGATGAGTGGTGGAGGTCGTGTACGCTGTTCCGGCCGGCCTGCGCTAATCGGCGTCGAGATAGACGGCCGGGTGGCAGAGAGCATTATGTGCGCCCCATCACGCGTGTTACTGCGCCGTCTCTTCGCGCATTAACCTTTGTCGACCGGATGTCTTCCGTTATGTAGACCACTATCACGCCCTATAATAGCCACGAAAGTATCGTGAACGCAAACAGGACCGGAAGTTTGCTGGTTTTGTTTCGTCTTCTTTTAGCGGTCCTATTTCTTGGACCATTTGTGGCAATGAAAATACATCAGGTACATGTTTATGCTGATACCATATACTTACGAGCCGCTAGTATATTGAAGCCATGACACGATATATCTTTGAGCTAAACATTTGGCGAGGTTAGGTGAGGCGACGAGATTAAGGTATTTGCCGGCAGAAAATGCAATCAGCGTGTGCGCATGGCGTGGTGCGTTAGAGATGTTTCAGAGAGCCCTAAGCCCTCAAAAGTGAACATAATTGAGGCTGAAGCGAAGTGTGGGTACGGGCTTGTCGGTGTTCTATTTCAAAAGTGGATTATAGCACAAAAGAAGACACGAAAGAAAGAGACCAACGAAGACGAGCGCTAACTTCCAACTAAAGTTTTACTGTGAAGAACAAGCAGTACGTATCCTTGTGGTTGTTACCTAATCTACGATGTCGACTTTTGCGCAAGCGGAGTAGCTGGCGCCACGCATTGGCACCAACATATTTATTTAATAATAATAAAAAAACAGTTCCCAAAGAACGACTGGAGCGGAAAACAAACAATTAAAATAACAAAAACAGCATGTGATAACACAAATCCATCCGAAACACGGAGCTAACATGAGGTAGGCTGAAGATAGGCTAAAGATGGTGATGACGACCATCTAACATGAAAATTTATTACACATTTCCGGATTCGAAGGACAGGAAAAGAACGGAAAACTGCGTAGCAGAAGTGGGCTTTGTCGACAGTGCCGCTCCGTACGCCGTGGACCAAGTGTGAGGCACACGGGACGGCCCATAGGGCTCTCCCATTTAGAGTACAATGTATTCTAAAATCACTTACCAGTGTTTTTCTGAAGACACAGGAAAAGAACGGAGGACTGCATAGCAGAAGTATACAGACTCAAACACCGTACAAGAAGTAAGTAACACGCGAAATATAAGAAAATCTCTTCAAGTGGCCCAATATTGCGCTTGCCTCTTTCGAGGCCCGTTTACGCAGTGACAGAGCCATTTATACACGCTCTGAACTCTCTCAGGAAACCCATGCTTGCATAACTGCCATGAATTACGGTTTGATTTTACTATGGGCATGGATACGACATACACGAATAATTCGAATATCATGATTGTGTACATGGTGTGGCTGAAAAGGTAAATCAGGATAGCGTTAATGTGTACCAATCTTGAAACGAGTGAGTCATTGTCAACTTATTTCTCTGACACGTGCCTGTCTATACTATAGTCACACTAATCAAAAGAATGGCAAAATAGAAATTTTATATTTATAGCTTCTGAGCTAAGTTGATGTATATAAATAATGACATAGGTGGTAAGGATTTCCCGCCAGCGTTTCGGTGTCTGCTTCAACTCTTGGAAATGAGGGCCGATCTGGCCAGAAAGAAAAATCAAGAAGTGTTGTCACCGCACAAAAGCGTCATAAAAGGTACATGTACCTGAAAGTATAATGCATAAAAGAGGGCATATAAAAAGGAAATTAGGAGCACACACAGGCGCGCACCTATCCCCCCCCCCACACACACAGACTCGTACGCATGCACAAACAGACACGCAAATGCACACGCACGCACACACACATACACACACGCGAGCACACAGCGACAGATAGAATAAGCAGCAGTGATTCCACGCAAGTGTTCATCTGTGTGCAAATCTACGTGTGGCACGCTGCTCGCGTACACATTCCTTGCTTCGCGCTTTACAATCGCCGCCGCCAGATGGCAGGCGCATTCGCAGAGTATGAACTGGTGGCAAAAAAAAACAAAAAAAAAAAACTAGAGGCTCAGAGAAGTAAGAAATAAATAAACAGCAGGAAAAACAAAGGAGGACATTCTGCCGTAAGTAGCACAGAAATGGGCTGTGAATTTCTTTTTGTTTTTCAAGTTCTGTAATAGTATCGACGTAATCGAAGCAGACAAGGCGATATGCCAACATTGAAAAAAAAAATTGCCCGCAGCTTCCCTCGGGGGAACACTGAGGAGGATGCGGAGCATATAATTGGTTAACGGGGTGTTAAAGTGCGACTTACTTGGGTCGATGGCTAAATTGGTTAACGTGGTTGTGAAATGGGGTGTTAAATTGCGACTTACTTGGGTCGATGGCTAAATTGGTTAACGTGGTTGTAGGAGGGGGTGTTAAATGAGTGAAAACGTACACACGTATGCGAAAGGGCGGCGCTGGTCGAAGGGACGTCGATCATTGTGTTTGTGGATTCGTTGGAATTCATTTCACCGCGACCTTGGACGTCGACACGCCGTACAAACCAACCGACGAGCGGCAACTGAGCGAGCGAGCGCCGACCTTGAGTATATATACAGCACGACGGCGCATGCACTGTCAGCTGTTGAATGTTCTCGAAGCGCGACGCCACATGCGCGTCCACTGGAGAATCAGGAGAATTGTAGATGTCGAACGCGGTGTGTAGAGGAGGAAGGGTGCACAGATGGTGGAGGTGTGAAGCGCGCGCGGTGTGTAGAGGAGGAAGGGATGCACAGATGGTGGAAGAGTGGGCGACGGCGCGACGGCGCATGCGCGCGCGTCAGCTATCGAATGTTCGAGAAGCGGTGCGGACGGCGCGGACGGCGCGGACGGCGCACTACAAGGCGCGAGTATAAGATGCTCCGCATCTAAAAGAAAGTTTCTTTTTCGTCGAGCCTGGTGGTTCACATGCCACCACGCCGTTATAAAGGGGATGTTCATAAAGAGCATCCATCCATGCATCCACCCCTCCAGCATTGGCCGATAGACTGGCGAACAGAGCGGACAAGATGATTCAGTGCACATATTCCATGCATGTGATATCCAAACACTCCACGTGCATAGCATCCACACAACACACACACACACACACACACACACACACACACACACACACACACACACACACACACACACACACACACACACACATACACACACACACACACACGCGCGCGCGCGCGCATGCACGCACGCACACATACACACACACGCACACACACTTGGCGACCTGTGGCATGTGCAAACTCGCATGCCGTAATGTAGATTCACTTTTTTGAACGGCTCCATCGACTCTCAGGTGTCCTGAAAGCGCTCGTGGACTTATTGCGTATACAATAACAGCTCGCATGCACCTAAGTCATGCAACTCGTTCTCCAACGTCTTTGACCATTTCTAAATGCTAGAAGAATGGATGCCTGCTCCAATTGTACCATGATAATAATGTTCGGTGTGCTATTGTAAGACGTATGTTCGAACTATGCTCTATCAAGATGAATGTATATTACTTTGAATTTGGCCAGTGGCACGTAACCAAACACGAGTTGTCTGATAACCGTATACTCACTTGTGCCGTAGGGCTGTGTCACACGTATACAGTTCTATCACGCGAAGCATACGCGTACTTCGCAGGCGCAGCTGATATCATCTGTAAGACGCAGATTTATTTTTCGTATATAATACGTATATAGTTTAGCAAGGACGCAAGTAGACGAGACTGATACAAACGCCATCGACTAAAATGACATGCATGACCAAAATAAACAAATAAATGAATAAAGTGGGAGAGGTCCCTCAGGAGCTCACTTCTCGCCGACCAGCAATGGGCCGTCCAGCAGGCCCACGAAGCGGCCGCCAGGTACTCCCTGTCGGTCCCTACGTGGGAGACGCCCGCTACGCGCTAAGCGCGTCCTGCAGGACTGAAATAAAGTTTTTTCATTCCATTCCAATGAATAAATAAATAAATACGTGGCAACGATAATGTGGCTTTTGTACGACAATATAATACCGGCTTTCCTGAAATTGCACAAAGCTCTAACATAGACTGGTATTTACGACCCTTGTGAAACTTTGGGATGTTGAAAAACACTATTTCAAATTGTTACCACAAAAAAAGAAAAATAAACTGCCGGGGTTATTCCAATTTAACCCGCTCTTGTTTTATTCCTTATTGACCTGACAAGTGCGATCGGTTGACAATGACCAGCGGAAGATTAATTCTGTTTCTTTGTATATACGATACTTAAATATGGCATTTATGTCGGCAGTGAAAACTAGACGGTTCAGAATTTTTTCCCTCGTAGAATGTGAGCTACACATGGTCTTCAAACACGCAAATTTTTATATATAGCCAGAAGCTTGGCAACATTCGCTGATACGGTATGGTATATATGACTAACCATACTCGAAACATCCTGAGAAACGCCACTATTTAACGTACACCTCGAATGAATTATATATATATATATATATATATATATATATATATATATATATATATATCTTACTTTCTTTCAGCTAGTCCAGCATGACTTGCCCCATCGTTAACTTTAAAGGGTAACGCTTCCCACCGCTCTCTAAAGAGAGCATGATGATCTCGAAAAGAGAGTTAACGTGTGTCTTTTAAAGAGTGTTATATGTGCGGCAAGTCAGGACATACCAAAAAAGGTAAGATGACTTTGTTTTGTTTGCTTGTTTTCAATGGTAAAATATCTATAACCACTAGTCACGCTTCTCTCAGTGCAGTTGTGTCTTGCGGAGAAGACACACCATTGTTCCACGAAAGCTCATGTTTTCGCGCCTTTTCGTGCTTATATAAGCAACGTCACTAAAAGAAAAACCTTCTTTGGGTGGAGTTGATAGAACTAGCCCGATCCCGTGCCTCCACGCATATAAGGGATTTGTGGCCTTTGTTCTGCAAATAATCTGCAGCTGGTGAAATGACTGGGGCCAGAATACATGGCCGTGAGCCTGTAGTGTTTGAGGACATTTCATATCAAAATTTCAGAGAGGCATTAAAATGAGAGGCAACACTAAACGTTCGCCCATCTCTGCAAACGCTGTCCACCTGTCATCATTTACAGCATGGGCGAAACCAGGTGGAAGGAGAGGGAAAATAATTTTAAGCTCGCCAGAAAACTTTCATTTTTACATCTGTACTGTTGAACATTAAGCGGCTTGTGCGAGAACAAGTGACCGTAAATCTGGGCTCTGCGCGCGCATGAATCATCCGCGTGTTCTTTGAGAGTTTTCTATTTCCTTTTTTCGCCTTTTTATTCGGTTGGACACCACGTGGGAGTACTTCTGTGTCACTCAATTATGGTCATCAGGCACAGAAAATATTTTCAATATTACTCTGACCCATTCAGAAAACACCACCATCACAACCACCTCGATCATCCTCTTTTTGTTCATCGTCATCACTAGTGTTTTTATTCAGCGTCAACATTTTTCGGAAAAAGCTCATAGAGAAAGAAGTACGATCCTTTCTTTGCTTGTCAAAATTTCTTTGCTTGTCAAATATCTTGCTTTGTCAAAATCGGCGATTGTCTATTCAGAAGCGAAGTCCTCGATAAGAGAATCCGCAGGAGCGACACAACAAAATACGCACGCACAAACGAAAGAAACAAAAAGCTTATACGTCGACTCGATACCACATGGGCGTGCAAACATCGGAGGGGCGGCTGCTTGACGATCTACGCATTACGGCCTCACCCCGTCGTCGGACCTCTCCCGTGATCAAACAACGGAAGAAACACGTTTGGTGCCTTCGCACTTTCATGAGTTGTGGGGAGGGTTTTGTATGGGATTGCGCCAAACGAAAAGAAAAAAAAAGAGTACGTACCATCTCGAACGGCCGAGCCATAGAAGTGGAAGAGGGGGGAGATATTTAACATTGCTTGAATACACGCAAGTTCCCACCGCATAGAGAGGTGGTGCGGGTGACTTGTTACAACAGCGTATACGCTATTGTGGAAGTTGCATGCATGGCCGAACGATGGGATCTTTTGTGTATATACAGGCTCAGCCTCCTATGTGTATATGGGGTGGCAGTCTGACAGCGGCGTCACAATATGGGTGCTGAAGCATTGCCTTTCGTTGACAGGCTGTAGATGGCCTGTTAAGACTTTCCAAACGTATACTTAGACTGTCTAATCATAGACACTCTCTCTCTCACTTTCTGTTTTCTTATAGGGGATAAATGGAGATCCCGTGCTGTCTGTTCACCAATTATTTAACTTGAAATTGGTAAGGTTTTTTGCATATAACTCGTCAAGTCGGCTTATCGACCGGTGGCACAGTATTGAAGGCGTCAACCTCATCCACCCCCCTCATTTGACTCGTGGTTGAAGGAAAAAGGTAGGAAAGACTTGATTTGCAAGGGTTTGGGACAGGGGTCGACCTCGATGGGTGGGGCTCGATGTTCAGGGCTTCATTGGCTGCTGCCGCCTGTCCGACATGACCCAGGAGCGCAAGCTCTGGGTCATAGCTGGCGTGCTGGGCGAGCCGTTGCTCGAAAGTCACAGGGAGCTTGTAGTGACCTAAAAAGGTATCTAAATTTAGATTTCGCTTTAGGCATCCCCACGAAATGTGGTATAGAGCGATGACTTGCCGCCACGCCACGGACTGACGTGCCCATACAGCGTTGGAAAAAATTTGTTTAATCTTTCAATGTTGGGAAAGACTCCCGATTGAATCTTGCGAAGGTTAATCGCGTCCTCCCCTTCCGTTCGACCGGTTCGTGAGACAATTAGATTGTTTCCCTTTATACAGCTTTATTCTCTTTCTCCAGTATTGATATCGGGCCTTGATATCGGTCATGTTGATAGTTCGAAGACGCAGGTGCAGTCCATGTCCGAAATACCGAGATTACTAGACCAAGAAAAAAAATATCACATTTTTTAGCGATTTGCAGCTGTGTCCATGCAGTCGAACTCAATAGATACCACATTTTGGCTTGTTTTAGAACAGGCCCAAGCGTAATTTCACAAGTCTGCGCGCCGAAGCAGTGGCATTCATCTTAAAACCTATAGTAAGGACAAGGCACTGAGGTACGAGGCAGACAGGGCGCTATAGCAGTCTTAATCAGGTCTCGCTTAAAGTGCTTGATATAGCCAGGAAACCGGACATTTTTCATTTGGTTCGCTAGACATAGCCGGCACTTTACCGGGACTTGATGAAGAGCGCAGAACAAACCTCACTGCATTGTCCCGACTCCTCAATGTGCGCTTATACATAGGTGTTAAGATGAACTCTACCAGCATGCCCAATTTCACGTTTTTTCAAGGGTATATTGAGCTTTCTCTTGTGTCTCAAGCTCCATAAAATTTTGACGCTGACTGCACATGTATGGCGCCTATATATACAACCTATCACAGTGTCTCAAAGCCTACATTTTTGTCTGCATATCTGTTCCAAATGCGAAAACATCAATTTGGTGGTATTCGCGGTGGTACAAGTTTCCGTAATGCAGCATTCAGTCTCTCTTTTAGAGCATTGCCCATATATAGGTACCAGCTGTGAGCTTTGGTGTAGCCTGGGTAAGGGGGTGGTGGTCAACGTTCTTGCCTTACCAAATTTTATTTTGAATGTGTACATGATAGACACACACATGCCAACACACCACCGAACCTATACCCATATAAAAGTTTTCCCACTCCAAACTCTCCCTCCTCCTAAAAAAAAATAAAAATCTGGCTGCGCCCCTATAGTGCGAACAAGGATGCCCGACAATAACTCCTGCACATACCCGACATGAAGGAGGCATGCAACTGTGCACAGCGAAATGTGCGATGGTCATTTTTTCTCCCATGCACAGCACATCACCGAGGGGAAGGCCGCCTCATATCTGTCAAAGCACCTTGGCCTCACAGTCCAATACAGGTTTGAGTGGTGCGTGATAGGAATTATTGGCTTGGGAAAGTGCATCAGAAAAAGTTTCCTGGTCGTCAATCGCAGCTTGAAGAAAGATCGTAGACAACGTGGGTGCTCAGTGCGTGTCTTAATTTTGAAAAGATCACGCCGAAGTTATACGCCAGCCGAATATCACGGAGAACCGGGCAACCTAGTTGCATCCTAACCTAAGAAATCTAGGCGGTTAGTGGAGGTGGAATTACACCCCACCATTACCACCACCACCGGGACCACCGCCACCACCACCATCATCGTCATGTGTGCGCCCACTGCAGGGCGAAGGCCTCCCACGTTTCGTTAATTAACCCCGTCTTGTGCTTTCTGCTGCTACGTTATACCTAAAGCTTTTCAATCCAATCTGCCCCTCCAACTTTCTGTCTCCCCCGCGTGTGTTTGCCTTCTCTGGGAATGCAGTCAGTTACCCTTAATGACCAGCGGTTATCCTATTTACGCGCTACATGTCCGGCCCATGTCGATGTCCTCATCTTGATTTCAGCTATGATATATCCTTAACCCCGGTTTGTTCCCTGATCCACTCTGCTCTCTGCTTGTCTCTTAAGGTTACACCTATCAGTTGCCTTTCCATCGCTCGCCGCATCGTCCTCAATGTAAGCTGAACCCTCTCTGTAAGACTCCAGGTTTCTGCTCCGACTTTTTACTTAAACTATGACAAAAAATTATTGCTAATAGAATTAAGGAGACAGAGTTAAATCAAACAAAAGAACCAGAAAAACTCGTACAAGCTACTCAGCAATACACCCTATTTATATTGTGAATCAAGTCATAGATAAATGCACGGAATACAACAAACCTTTATAGATTACGAGGCGGCATATGAGTGGACGAAAATATCAGCAATCATGCAATCTCTGCGTAATGAGGGCATCGATGAAGCATATAATATAAACGTACTTGAAGAGATCTTCAGCGGAACCACAGCCGCCATAGCCACACAACCCTCCCCCAAGAAAGCGGCAGAATTCGAGTAAACAGCGGTGTATGGCAGGTTAATACGATTCCTCCCGCTACTCGCCACCTGCTTACAGAAGATTTTTAGGGCTCCAGATTTGGAAGAATTATGTATAAGAGTTATTGGTGAGCACCTTAGTGACCTGCGACTCGCTGATAGCCGGACTGGACAACTCATGATAGCTGGACTGGACACGGCAAGCAGGAGAAAGGTCTGAAAATTAATATACATAAAACAAAAATACCACGTAACACTGGTCTCGGTAGAAAACAGCGCTTCTCTATTGGTACGAGACACTGAAAGTTCTAAAGGATACGTCTGCTCAGAACATAGAGTAACCATGAAGCGGAAGCATGAGAGTGAAATAACTGAATGAATCAGAATTGGTTGGAGCACGTTTGGCAAGCATTCTCAAAGCATAAATGGTAGTCTGCCACTATCCCTAAAAAGGAACATATATAACAGCTGCATCTTGCCGGTACTGACCTACGGAGCAGAAACTTGGAGGCTTATCTTACGAAGAGGGTTTAACTTGAATTGAATTTATACCGCCCGCTCATACTGCCACCTAACAGTGCCTCATGTTTCGATGTGCCAGCTGTCTGAGTGTGTCTATACAAGGAAAAAATCCAACGAAACTTTCGATGCAACAGTTTCACTTGAAGACCGCGCGGCGAGGTAGCGCAGCCAAGTGGCACGCGCGCCTCTTAGCGCCGATCGTTGGCGAACGCCAGAACGCGCGGTGCGTTTTTTTTTTCTTCCTCCTTCATTGCTGGTTCTCCTTCTTATATTTGCTCCCTCTCCTGAAAAACCCAATGGCATTGTGTGGCGGCGCCTTCAATCCCGCCCTTTGAGCCACTCGACATGATTGGCCCCGCCGACCCTGTGACGTCAGACACGACCGGCTCCCGACGGTTGAACAGGCCAATAACAAAGCGACGCTCCAAGAGAATCAATCTGCGCGCGCGGTGCGTGCGGTGAGAGAGAGAGCAACGCGAATCTCGCCGGATTCCGCGTTTGTTTTCGCCGCCGTCGGTGACGCGTGGCTTTTGTATTTCATTTCTTTCCTCCCGCTCTTTTCATTGCTCCTCGTCACACGGGGATCTCTGGCTCGTTTCGTCGGTGGCTGCAGCAGCAGCCGGCGGCGTCGGCGGCGGCTGTGGTAGAAGCGGCACGAGCGCTGCGCGCGTCGCGGGAGTGCCTTCCTCTTCCCCGCGACCCTTTCCTCTTTCTCACCCTGCTGCTTTGGCTTTGGAGTGACGCCGCGATGTCGACTAGTCGCACACGTCGTCCGCTGTCTCCGGTCTGTGGACGTTGCGCCGACGCTAGTCGCGTGCCGGCTTGCTCTTGACTCGTTCACCACTTCTCCTCGAGCCAGCGGCACTCTGATCGTGCTTACGCTCCGCGTGTGCACTGCGGGAGGATCCCTACAACTGCTTCCGCCAACGCGTTTCTGCCCAACCCTGGCATGGACTTCTGCGTCGGTTGTCCACCGGCTAGGTCGACGACAGTGACTCAGCCGTGGTTCAACAGCCCCGCCGCCTGACGTAGCCTCGGAGCCGTTCGTCTAGACAACCCCTGCGTCGCGCGCCCGCGGCCTCGAACCGAGGACTACGAGGCTGGGGCGCTCCTGCTCCGAGACCGCCGTGTTGTGTGTTGGCTAATTTGCTCCTGTGGTGTGCGCGGATCCCGCATTGCGGGAGCCCCCGTGCAAGGCATCAAGATTGCGTCCTATCCTGCCTCCGTCGTGTCAGCCGCGTTTCCGTTCGCGGGATTCGACTATCGTTTCCCGTACGGAGCCCTGCCACCGCCTGCGACGCCTAGAGACTCCGGTGCGCCACACAGCATCCCGTTGTCCCTCTTGGACCGCGGTCACATAGGCGACCTGGGTGCGCGGTCATCTATCCCGCCGACCTCCGGTGGAGGGGGCCCCTCTCCGCTCCGTCCGGCGCCGCTCACGTCGGCACCTTCTTCGTCGTCGTCCTCTTCGTCGTCCGCCGACTCGCACGTCAAGCGTCCTATGAACGCCTTCATGGTGTGGTCGCGTGCCCAGAGACGCAAGATCGCGCTGGAGAATCCCAAGATGCACAACTCGGAGATATCCAAGCGACTGGGCACCGAGTGGAAGCATCTGTCCGAGTCTGACAAGCGGCCCTTCATCGAGGAGGCCAAGCGACTCAGGGCACTGCACATGAAGGAGCACCCGGACTATAAGTACAAGCCGCGTCGGAAGCCCAAGAGCATGCTGAAGAAGGACGCGCACCACCACAGGTTCCCTTTCGCTCTGCCGTACATCCCGGGTCCGGGGGACTACCTGGGCCTCGCGGCAGGCCTGCCCCGATCTCTTTTCTCACCGCATCCTCGGATTGCCATTCCCTTTCCGCAGCACCCAGCCGCTGTCGCCTCGCTGCACCAGCAACAGCCTTCGCCGTCTCCGTCACCGTCGCAAGCGCACTCCATCTCACCGAGGTCGTGCCACGCGGAAGAGAACAACAACCGGCCGTCATCGTGCGATGACGTTGTCATCAGCTCCGGTGGCCGCAAGCTGAGTTCTCCGTCCTCACTGTTGGCGCCCACCTCCTCGTCGTCACCCCCGGCATCATCAGCGTCTACGACACCGACGTCGGAGCCTGCGGCGTCCCCCGCGTTCAAGGCGTTCCTGCCGCCCTCGTACGCGTCGCCGTACGTCCCCACGTCGTCGGCCGCCGCAGCCGCTGCAGCAGCGTCGTTCTACTCGGCAGCTGGACTGTCGTACCTGATGCCGTGCGGCTGCGGCTCGCCGTACGCCGGAGGCGCCGCTGACCCCAACTGCCGGCAGCACCTGGGGCCCGCGCCGCCAGTTCCACCCGTCTCCACGTCATCATCGCTGTTCGCGCTCAATCCGTTCCTCAAGTCGGTCGAGTCCGGTCTGCCTCCGGGCTACGCGGGACACGCGGCCATGGCTGCGGCAGCTGCTGCCGCGGCTGCAGCGGGCTCCCTGCTCGACGATCCGCAGTCCATGTCCACGGTTCCGTCGGCGGCCGCCCATCTGCTCGGGCTCTATTCGTCTCTGGCCAGGCCCAAACCGCACGACGCCCGGCTTGAGGTAGGCGCTTCTTCTTTACAGACCTCGTGAGGTGCGCGAATAGCTTAATCACTTACCCGAAGACGCGGGTTGAAGGAAGGCTTTGGGAACACTTTGATCCCTTTCAGAACAAGTATCGATATTAACTATACGTGAACGAAGCTGCCGCTCTCATTGAGCTATATCATGGACCAAGTGCGTGCGTTTAAGTCATCGATCGCGGAACTCACGCGGACGCATGACTTCACAAACTACCTTGTTTGTTGCATGGAACCCCCCCTCCCCCCCCCTTTTTTTTGTACGAACTGGTAGCTCGAGAAGGACAAGCTGCCCGTTGGATCCACTCAGCCGTGCATACAGATGCCGCCTTGCAAGCTGTCTGTCACCTTATTGGGGGTCCGCGACTTCAGCGGAGCTGTGACGCGCGTAATTTGTACAGATCGAAGTAGATAGTGAACGGGAATCACGGCTGAACTTCGCGGTTTACTATGAGCTGTGATACGTTATGAAGACCTGTGTATACGTATATTTATGCATCTGTTAAGCGTCATATACACGCGTTAAGCGTCTAATTTGTACAGATCGGAGTAGATAGTGAACGGGAATCACGGCTGAACTTCGCAGTTTACTATGAGCTGTGATACGTCATGAAGACCTGTATACGTATATTTATGCATCTGTTAAACGTCATATACACGCGTTAAAATTAACAAGAATAACGAAAAGACGCCTCTGTTGTGGTGGCTTTATTGCAAACCTATATATACTCTATTCGTTTGAAAAATGACGTGTATCGCGAGCGAATCGTATATACACTGTCCGTTATCTTCACGATGTCCATTTTCGAGCATCATTTGGTTTTCGCGAGGTAATCGGGCATTGTGTTTCCTGTAGCTTTATAGTATTCTCCAATTTGAACTATAGGACTACATTTGATGAGACTATTCCTATATAGCTGCCTTAGAGACTCAGGTCGATGGAGCTTTAATGAAAATTATTTGGCATCGACTAGATAATATTCTACTCAGCTTGCAAGTAAAGAGAGTGATTTCTTGGTGATACCAATAATTTGTTGTTTGTGCAAGATTGCGCGGAAAAAGATACGTTGTGCACGTGGTTCGTGTGTGTATGCCTACGCATACGTGTACCTTCTGGTGAGGGGTTATCTCACCTTTCGTTGTAATCTGATCTCGTTATTACTGTCGTCGTAAACCAAACCAAGTCACTTGCTCGTGCCTGTAATATGTAAATCCGTTTTGCGGGATGTCTTCATGTAATTTAGTGCACATGTTGCGTGTATCGGCCGTAAATGGGATTCGTATTTCTGACTGACTAACCTCCCCGTCTCTCCGTTTTCCTTTTCCTCATAGGACCTCCTCTCATTTATCAACATCGTGAAACAAGAGCTTAGTAAATGAAACAATCATACATGGGGTCTTTCTCGGCACATTAAAGAGCTGTATTCTCGACACACTTTGTAGCCAGTTCACTTTCAGTTCACATAGTACAACACATGTCGTCGAATAAGAGAGATAGCTGCTAATGCTATCGGAGGCTGTCAACCCTGGCTGAGTTATTGAGTCTTGGCGAGAAATTGAATTGGGAAGAGACCTTAGAAGTCGATAAAGGTCTTCTAAATCAATACAACCGTTGTAATGTGTTTCACCTGTGTCACAACACAATTTCAAATCTATAAAGCTTATTGTTTAAGACAAATTCAGAGATCAGCTGCAGAGCAGTGATATTTTAAGGACTGAAGTAAGGGACACTGGATTTTAACGTATATTTCGCTTAGTATTGATCGCCTTTAGGTATTACAGTCGACGTCGAACTCCACTAATTGAAGTAGTTCATTAACCGATATGTTATAGTCCTGCCGCTTGCAACAGGAACGAGAGGAAAATGAGGAATTTTACCGCTCTAAAACAACAGACATGCTACCCTGCACAGGGAAGGGATCAAGAAGATTGACAGAAGACTAAATAAAAAGAACACACGGTCACAGTCAGACAGTATTGTGCGGTGTTGGGCATCGTCATGAGTCTATACGGTCACTCGCGCAAATCAGTCGTCTCTGCGCTTGTTTATCGATTACTTCTCGGAACGACATTCGAGGATAGCTTCCAGCGACATCTGTCTGTGGTCATGGCGAGCAAGAGCGCTTGTGAGCCATCGTTCGTGCGAGGACAGTCGCAGAAGATACACTGCAAACTCTCCTCCATATACCACAGACGCCGCAAAGAGTGTTGTCGCTCATCCCTATTCGAAACGAGAATGGCTTTATGTATGCCACATCTAGCGGTCACCATGGAGCATAGCAGAATGGCCACTTTTAGGTGGAATCCAGTTGGTCTTTCACACCGTAACAACGCATTCAAGTGGTGCTGCCCGTAGTTTTGGTTAATTGCTCTATTCAGTTTGGATGACGCAATTTCTTGTGCAACCATTCGAACCTTGGCAGCAGCATCAGATCTTGAAAGCGGTATGGCTTCCCATTCGCCTTGTAAAGCTGACCGAGCAGCATAATCAGCCTGTTAGTTACAGATCATGCCGCAGTTCCACTTGGCAGCTAACGAGACGTCGCGTGGTGTTCTTTCTCAAATTACGTATGAATGAAGTGTCTGACCTCGCATATCGGTCATTAATTAACCAAACGCGATGGTTCTAGAGACACCGTAACTGGCGGTGCGTTACTTTCATTACAAAAAGAATATTATTTGCAATTCACCGTGAACGACTTTCAAGATATCATCTCCTCCCACCTATTTAAAAACTTGCCATTCGTTCATTATTTCCACTTTCCTTCCGAGGCAAGGCATATATATTGCACTTGTCTCTATACTTGTTTGTCACCAGAGGGATGGTACCGAACACACATTGGACGGACATACATTTTTATAATTTGATTTATTTAGCCTAAGTGACCCTAGCTAAACATCGTATTCACTTTGAACCCCTCTCAACACTACATGAACACCTGCATAACGAAAAACGAAAACATCCGGGCAAAAAACCGACTTCATGTGTACAATAATGAATTATATGGCAGCACAATGCATCACCCGTATGTTCGTCCATCCGACCGTCCGTCTATTTGTCCGTGCGTGCGTGTGCCTGTCCGTCCGTGCGTCCATCCGAGCGGCCGTTGGACCGTCTGTCGGTCCGTGCGTCCGTCCACTTGTTCGTCCATCCATTCGTGCGTGCGTATACGTCCGGCCATCTGTCCGTCCTTCATACTAGTCGGCAACTTTCACGTATACATCATGGATCTTAGGACCCAACTTCGCCCACTCGTCATCATTAACTTCTGACATGTAGTTCTGACATGTAGTTGCTACGCTTGATACTGGCTGTTTGCTTTTTATGGTGTTTGTCAGCATATAGTTAGCGCTTGTCAGAGCCAGAACAATGCTTAACCGTAGTGTATTATTATTCGAATTCGTTATCCCTCATCCGCCATTACCACCGAGGTCATTCCGCCTTGAGTGGTGGATATCACAAGAAAGGGGAGTTGTTAAAGCGAAAGTGTTAGATGCCTTAGCAAACGCGAAAATTGGCCGTCCTTGTCCCGCGGCGTCGGTACCCAGCAGCTTCGGCGTCAGCAGGAGTGATGCGAAAAAAATTTAAAAAGTAAGTGTCTCATGATGAGGTAACCACCTGACGTCACCGTGACGTCACGAGGCTGGATATGATGACATCATCGCATGACAGCGCGGCTTGGTCAAACGTTGACCGATCACGGAGGACATGCAATATAATAAGGTGAGGTGCCTCTGATCCTGGAGGCAGTGCGAAACCACGTTATAGGTGCAGACAGCTCACGGACGAGCGCAGGGCAGGATCCATACATTGACTGAGAAGAAAAAAAGCTGACTCGCCTTCCAGCGAATGCATGAGAGACCTTGTGAGTCTTTTGGAGGTAGAGAGAAAAGTTATTTTCTGAAAATTCGCTCAGTTTAATAATTAGATGGCGATATGTACACCGCACATGTCATACGTCATATACAGTCAGGCCCACTGTAAAGGGAACACCTGCCTGTGCAGCATATGTTTGTATTTCACACTCTTGCAACTTGAAGCATACTGACTTAGATTTTATACGAGACTTCTTGCGATTGGCCGTTCTGGCTCCTTTTGGCAGACTAGTGCCGTGTATGCATAAACATCCCTATATTTCCGTATCCACATGCTACTTGAGGGTCGGCAATGTGAACGGTGCTCATTGTGGTGTTCCCTTCAACCGTGGACGGTACTTTTCATGCTACAAAAATGTGATACGATGAAATGAATAACAGGTGATAAAGAAATCTTTACAACTTTTGCAAGCACAAATAGGCCACACATTGACATCAGAATGATGAGCTCACGGGGAAAACGGACATCGTTGTGCAGAGGTAGCTCACACTTCCCTTTCCTTCCCTCCTCCACTTCCCTGCCATCCGCGGCTGCATATACTACAGCAGCCCTATTTTACAGGCTCGTTTTGTTTTGGACCTGTAGTATAACGGTGAAAATATTTCCGCAGGAGCTTCATAGTTTTGATCTCACGTAGTACTGAGTAGTTGATTTTGTGTACATCACTTTTAATGAACACTAGTAACATGATTGGGAAAGGTGCTCTCGCAGGTAGATTCTAAAGGCCCACGTATTGGCCTCCCGAAACGCACCACGAAAGCTTGGACCATTGAAGGTAGGCCCCTTTAGTGCGCCAACAAACGCCGGTTATGGTCCAAATACCGAGTAAGAGCCAAAAGCTGACAACAGAAACAAAATGTTCTTATAGTTGAGGTAGTACAATTCTTGCATACACACGCACATTCGTCTAGTCAGTTCACTATATATAACACTGACGATATCTATAGGACAACGAGAACAGTCAAAGCAATCACGCTACAAACGCGATATCATGCATTACACAATCTTCCGAACACTTAACGGCTTGAAATATTCACCGCTCATGCCCTGTCCACAAGTTCTTGGAATGCGTGTCGAATTTCGCTCGTCGAGGAAAACACCCGTGGATACTCCAGCGGTGACTGTCCTTCCCTCCGTTGCTGGTCGCTTCTTCACCAACTCCTTGGCCGCTTCTTCTTTGGCCGCTTCTTTGGCCGCTTCTTCACCAACTCCTTGACTCTCGGTCGCCGGCCGCTTATATCAGGCCGCGGTCGAGTTCTTAAATATTCCACAGCACTCGCGTGCGTGTAGCACAGCGAAGGCCAGGGAACGGACTTGATTTCTCTACAATGTTCTACTGCGCAGTGTGCCGTGCGCCGGTGGGGGCCGCGTTAGCTTCGCAGATTCTCTCGATGTTTCCCTGTGTTCGCTCTCACGGCGTTCGTCGTTTGTGGTGGAGCTGAAGTGGGGTTCGCTTTGGAGAAGCGACCGTTGTTCGAGCCTCGAATGGCGACGCGAGATCGGCCGGCGCCGTCTGTTATGACGCGCTTCTGACGGTGGTTCCGGCGCTCGTTTGTGACATGCGCAGTTATTCTGTAATGAGGGTTTACCCTCATTCGACTGCCCTTACGCTGTTTGTTTTCGTCTCTGGTGTAAGAGTTGTAAACACCTTGAAAGTGACATTTTTTTTTAATGTCGCGAGTGATTGCGTCCATCACTTAAAATCCAGGTCCATGCGCACAATATTCAAATCGTCTTCTACATGTTCGAACCCCCTTCCCTTTCCTAAAGCTGAGTAGCAGGTCCCAAAATTGACTAAGGGCGATCTTTCAGCTTTGATTGATTTGATTGATATGTGGGGTTTAACGTCCCAAAACCACCATATGATTATGAGAGACGCCGTAGTGGAGGGCTCCGGAAATTTCGACCACCTGAGGTTCTTTAACGTGCACCCAAATCTGAGCACACGGGCCTACAGCATTTCCGCCTCCGTCGGAAATGAAGCCGCCGCTGCCGGGATTCGATTCTGCGACCTGCGGGACAGCAGCCGAGTACCTTAGCCACTAGACCAACGCGGCGGGACGATCTCTCAGCTTTTCTCTCATGATAAACCTCTCTCTCTTGTCAAAAACAGTACATTGATGGAACGAGAAAGCCTGGTAATTTTAAAATAAACGGAAATCTCAGACACGGTGAAGAAAGTACGAAAAGAATGTGGCTCCGTATTTGAATGTGGAAAGCCACCACTTCGATGAGATTGAACTTTAAGTATTTAGATGAAGCTTCTGGTTCTTTAGAGGAAAAAAAATCAAGAGATATATCTTATTGAGCAGCTTAGCACAGTCCAGTCAATACTTATAAATATTTCAAAGGGAGCTCTCGAATGATTTTGATATGGCGGGTACACAGGAGCAACCAGTAAGACTGAAGCAATTGTATCTAAGAATTTTCTAACCGTTCTGATAATCTTGAAATTATTTTTTTCTAACTGCAGCTCGGTTTTGACATGCATGATTACGTGAAACGTCGTACCTCCGCCCCTTTTTTACTCTCTTGGCGCGGAACCCCCCCCCCCCCCCCCACAACACACATGTACAGAGCTTGTTTTAGCTCCCTCTGTTTTCTTTCACTTATTGACGTGTTTCTGTATTCCAGCTTGTGTATGCACCTACGCATGTTTCCTTCTCTCCCCTCCCTCACCCACGTTCCTCGTTATCGTATTTGCTCTTTCATCCTCTACCTTTTTGGCTTAGTGTATATGTATGAAACGTACACATACGCGCGCTATAAGGCTTTAAGAATCGGCTGCCTTGAAAAAAAAACAGCCATTGTTTCGACCACTTGTCAACAATAGCTCCCGGAACACACCCGGTTCAAGGATTTTTCAAACCACAGTCTTCTTTCTCGCATTGCACGTGACGTGTTTAGCGCACGTGCCGTGCACATGCGCGACAAACGAGATAGCTGCTTGTAGCACAGTCGCCAATGCAATGCGGCTTGAGCACTGACTCGCGACAGAACATCACATCACGCCTTTAATCTCATTCTGTGAAATACTCGCTGTGCTTTTAATGTTATAACAACATTATTATCGGGGGTTTTCCGCCCCAAGGCAACCATGTGATTATGAGGGACGCAGTAGTTGAGGGCTCCGGAAATTTCGACCATCTGGTGTCGTTTAACGTGCACTGACATCCATAGGTCGGCTAAACTTGTGGAGCTCACTGAGACTTACCCATAAAACATATTTTCAGCTTTGGACTCGCTCGGACTTAGAGTCACGAATATTTTCCCTAGCCGGACTAACTCGGACTCACACTCACGAAAATGTTCTGCAACAGGACTCAGACTCACGAAAATGTGACTCACTGGGACTCACTCAGACTCATACTCACGGCTCGATCTGAGTCAGAGTGAGTTCGAATGAGTCGACTTATGAGCGAGTTAGCCGACCTGTGCCGACATCGCACATACATGGGCCTGTACCATTTCGTCTCCATCGAAACGTGACCGCCACGACAGGGGTCGAACCCGTGACCTTCGGGCTAGCGGCCGAGCACCCTAGTCACAGTTACACCGAGGTCGACCCACTGTGCTTTTGTCGCTATATGTATACGTCTACTTTATCCTACACATAAAACCAATTCGCTTAGAATGCCTCGAATTCGGAGCTGAAAGTGCGAAACACGAGTGGAGAAGATGCAAAGGGAGTATTAAAAAGAAATGCGAGGCCGAGTGAATGTCTAGGGCCCGAAAAGCATACGACCAAAAAGAAGAACAAATTCCTGGCTGCACTGCGAAACGTATGCGCCGCTCCTTATCGTGCGATGAATTAATTGGTTTGCGCGCGGAGAAAGTCATTCACAGTGGTGTCTTGTAGCGTTGTTTCGCAAGTATACTCGGAAGGTTGAACACGTGTCAAGGGCACTGTTGTACAGAAACCTGAGGCGCACGTCAGAAGACATGACTTCAATGGGGTGCTGTGCATGGACATCATCGCATGATAGCCACGCCAGAAGCTGACAGCGTGAATTTAGGTATAGTCTGGTCAGTTTTAACCTAAAAATAAAAATAAATGGGACAGCCCCTAGAGACGCCACTGCTGATCCGGGGAAAACCTGGGTAGATTCTCCACCTAATCAAATTTGATTATTTCTGTGACGTCAATTTTCTTAGATGTACATCAAGTAGGTGATTTCTGCGTACATGTTCGTGTTGCTCGTTTTTGGTCGAAAAACTTGAACTTCCTGAGAAAATTTAGCAAGCATTCCGACATCATACTCAGGCAAACGTAATAATTTATACTTTAATTAGAGACGATGAAAATTTGTTCACAAATATGCGTAGTATTAGATTAGCAGCGATGCAGTAATGATTGCAACGAAATCACTTGGCACAACATTCTTAAACAGATGAATGTCAGGCGCGCTTAAATTCTGGGGCTGGAACTTGTATTTTTCTTGGGTTGCAACTCGCCATATAACGGTGAATAAAAAAAAATGCCCCAGCCTCCCTGAAGGGAATCGGGAGGAA
This sequence comes from Rhipicephalus annulatus, assembly GCA_013436015.1. Taxonomy (NCBI): domain Eukaryota; kingdom Metazoa; phylum Arthropoda; class Arachnida; order Ixodida; family Ixodidae; genus Rhipicephalus; species Rhipicephalus annulatus. The sequence goes on from WOVY01003373.1 coordinate 521,764, forward strand.
ATGCGAATGCGTTTCTTGCGCCGAGGGAGGGTACTGTTGCCGTCAGACATTGGCCTTCACAGACTTCTGCCATCGCCTTGATAGGCGCACAGCCAGCGAACGGTCGATAGTGAGGAGCGAGCGGACGTTAAAGCGGGGAGCCAGCGTTCTCAGCTCGGCGGTTGGTGTTTCACAGCGGCATCTCGAGCACACATTTCCGGGTGTTCTTGAGAGGCACCCAGCCAGCGAACGTCGAAAGTGAGGCTGGTGAGGCGCGAGCGGATGGGAGAGTGGGGCACAGGGATGAGAGAGACCGAACAGCGAGAGAAGGAGTGGCGAAGCATTTTACCTACCCTCTCTCGCACCACATGCTCCGGTTGCTAAGGGCGAGGATAAACGCTCACGCGCTCAGCTGTTGATATATAGCAAAAGGGGTGAGAGCGGAGATATAACACATGCCGGCGCGTGGACACCGCCGCGGACAACGCCGGATGCCTGACATAGCTGGACTAAGAAATTCATTCGCATTTAAAAATCTAGTGGAAAGAACACGTGAAGAAGTCCTTCACGCTGGCAGGTACTTTCGGGGCGCGTCAGGAAAGTTGCAGATGCCAATGTGTGTGAGGCGGTAAAAGAGGTTAAGACTGTCGCTGATGCATATACATGAGCTGTAGGTTGCGTGTGTAGGACGTTTGAATGCGCGTGTCTATTGTGTCATGCGTTGGATAACTTGTTGACATGGATGAATATACCCAGAAACGTTTTTTCTTATAAAAATGGTTACATTTCCTTTCATGTTAAAAGAGCAACATGTTGAAATACGGAATATTTCGCTACGCGACGAAGCTTGTTGCGTCAGTGCACTTGTTAATTTTCTGGGCCTCTGTGGCTCGTCGATGAATCTCAAGTTACTATTATAGCAACATAATTATAGCCAGTCGCTGCTTACGGAGTCTCCCTGGAAAACAGAACAACAGGCGGCAATAGTTTGTGTCGTGTGCCTGCGATGATTTCCGCTGAAATTAAATCGCACTTTTCTTGTAACAAGGATAACTGAATAAGCACGTATTCAATACGAAATTGACGGAACGAATCGATTAAGGTATACCTTTGTCAGATGACCCGCAGACCTGATCACCAACAGAACTAATCTGCGAGTCTTGCCAGCGAAATCTATTGCTTCGTAATCACAATTATCATTTGATCGCTTAATTCTTTATTATCTATAATTTCATCGAATATAAAGCCAAGGAGAGGAGGATGGGAATCCCTCGAGCGTAAGTCTGCACTTTTGAGACGATCGAAGGTGTCCCATCAGGTCCCAGCCTGCAGAAATTTAGCGCTTTTTGTCAATGAAAAATGTTACGCTCGTTGTGCCGCTGTTAACCGTATAAAAGGTTCATGACCTAGCATTTTACTTTCAGAAAAAAGAAACGCTTCGGCAGAGCAGTCTTGAAATCCGATAAATACGACGATTGTTCGAGTTGAACAAGGCTGCGTGGAATAAAGCAATAGAGTTGCTCACCGGGATTTCTCTCAGCCTGTCTCTCCAAGGTGAAGAGTTCTTTGCAACAGCGGTTCTGTTTGGGTGTGCAGAAGCCCCGTTAGTCACGAAGAAAACAATAGAAAATTATCATCGTCGTGAGTCGGTATGCGCTCTCTTCCTCCTCTTGGTCTTCGCTCCTACAACACGTGCACCGATTTGTCCGGCGTGAGATTTAATAACTCTGATGGGTAAGAGAACGAGCACAGGGAAAGAGAGAGAAAAAATAAGATAGAGTGCAAGAAATGGAAGAAAGATTGTGATGCAATAACTCGGAAGGGCGAGGGAACGAGTACCAGTCGGGGTATACGCCGAAAAAGCCGTACGTTCAGAAACACAATGATGTAGTACATGCGTACGCGTCTGCGGGTATGAGTTTAAAGGCATACGAAGTAGCTATTGCAATGATCGCGTGTCTCACGTTCCAAAGCCATGCGTTGGATTCGAGGCGCACTATTGTGAAGCTCTATCGGTTTGTTCCGTACGAGATTGTCTGAGCTGTGAGCGAGTAAGTTTTCTGAGAAACGGCTAGTATAAGAGAATAGTCGCTTGAATACAAGTGTCTATAAGGTCAATGATGCTCTCGAGCACTACGTTGTTTCTCTCGAGCGTATAGTGCCCCAACGCATGCTCGTAGAGACATTCAAAGAAAAAACAAGGAAAGCTGCTCTTTGGGATCGAACATAAGCACAAAACAATAGGACAAATCGGCTAATAGAAATATTACACGAGACACTCGCGGATTTATACACGTACAATCTTGTGCCCACGATGTGTATACTTGCGGCTGTGTCTAAAAAGCACTGCCTCCGCACAATAGTGCAATACTTCATCACACACATCAAATCTGGGCCCACACGTACAGACACACAAATTTTTACACAGCAAAACGATTCGTGACCGTCTACACAAGGCGATGTGCACATGCGCTTCCACGGTGTAAAAAAAAAAGACAATAAAAGACATTTCTTTTTATATGCCTCTCTCGGCCTTTCTGTCTCGTGGACGTTACGTGCACCGAAAAGTAGGCTTTGTTCACTTGTATTATTGCTCCCTAACGAGCAGGTATACGAACAACGACTGAAGTATGCGTAGCAACATTTGTGCCAACTGTTCGTTCCTACTTTGTATTTGTTTTCTCTCTTTCGTTCTCTCAAACGAAGGCGAGCGTGGATTCGCAGTCTTCTTGAATTGTCGAGCTATCCCTCGGTGCGCGCCGCAAATGTCACGTACCGTCTGGTGTATGCGTCGAACGAATAAGGTCTCGCATTGTTCTTCAGAACCCAGTGATAGTGTGACGTGTTAGACAAAGTGAATGAATGACTCGGCTCAAGTTCCAAATGTTTCAAAAGAATCAAGTGACTTTTCCGTCAGTGATCAGAGAAAGCTGTTTGTGGTTGAAGATGTATGGCTGCTCTCTTTCTCTCCCCCCCCCCTCTCTCTGTCTTTTCTTCTCAGCGCAAAGAAAAAAAAAGGGGGGGGGGGTGAGTTGATGTGACTGAATCCACGCTGTTTGAGAAAAAAAAAGGGCTTGTGCGTGGGTGCTCCATTCAAAGCGCTCCGCTGATAAGTAAAAGCGGCTACGTCTCGATAGGACAGCTAATTTCCGGGCTTGAACGCATATATACTGTCTGCATACGAGAGTTGCGGTGCACCAGATGTGAAAGAGGAACTCTCAAAGGTGCGCTTCATTCACATTTGCCTTGCGTCCATTCGGGATCATTTCTCGCTTTTATACTTCGATACCACAGTAAAAGGATGTCAATTTGAAGCAGCAACCAAAATTGTACGAACAATATCGTCATAAAGAATGGAGGTATGACGTCAAAGAAATTGGGGAAAGACGAGTGCTGCGTGAGTGCTTCAGAGACAGGCATCATTCTAGTCCACGCATGCTTCTTTCGAGGCGAAATCCTTAGATGCCTCATCAAACGTGATAAACGTGAGAACCATCGTCCCACGTAGTCGATGTTGGGACAAGTGATGCAAAAGAAGCACCACTTGATGACGTCATCATGATGACAATGCTTGCAAAATTTGTGACGTCACGTGATGACGTAAGAACATGACATTGCCCCTCGCTGGGCTGATCACTGAGGCACTCCAGAACCAGGTGAAGTGCAGAAAGCCTGAAAAGCCTCTGGTATTTGAGGCAGTGCAAAACTGCGTTAGATTCAGAAGGATTTCGAAGGTGGACGACGGTATACATCAACAGATCGTTTGAAAAGGAGACGGTGGCTTTCCCCTTCGAGTCATCATAGGCGAATGCAGTTACTCTAAGAGGCCCTGTAAGCTTTCTGAATGGCCACATTATGATATTGCGCATTATCCGCACTGTACTCGCCGGCCGGGAAGATTAATTTTGAACACTTCCGCCTTCGACACAAGCGTGTTTTAACTAAAAAACGCTGACTCAACAACGACGCTAATTTAAAATGCCCAGAAGTCTGTCACGAATAGGTGAAACTTCTTAATCTTTGTTCTAGTAAAAACAATTTGAATTATTCCGCATTGCACAACACGCGTGCCCATTGCAATACACGTTTTCTGTGTATATAAAAAATAGGTGAATTTGCATCCCTACTTTAACTTTAAAGGGGAAGCTGGCTTTGTATATGGCTGAACTAGAAAGCTTTATACGCTGATACCATGAGTGCCTTCGCAACGGTTTGCGATGCCCCCCCCCCCCCCAACCCTCAAAAAAAAAAAAAAAACCTGCGTAGGACTGGCTCTGACAATGATGGAACGCGTCACTCTTTCTTTTCAAAGTCGAGAAGGGCGTGGTCCAAAATATGAGAATGTAAACTGTTGCGATAGTAATAGACCTTTGTTAAGCCACAGAGTGACGGGAAGAGTAGCGTAAAACTGTTGTGAAATGGCGACTAATGGTCAGACTTCAATACGTGCAAGAACTAAAGATTTACACACCAATATATCATTGTAGTGAAACCACACGACTGCGCAGCACGCGTGAAAGACCTCCGCATAGGCTGCTTTTCAATAGAAATTCTAAGGAGTGACTGTAAATATAGCAAGTCATACAGCGACACCGCGTCAGCGTTGGGGTTGGTAAGTGAATTCCGTCTCGATACGCTTGAGCCATTCTTGAAATCAGTGTGAGCAGACCAGTATAATAATATAAATAGCAGCTTCTAGAGCCCCTTTGTCGTGCAGGATTCATTCATTGGCGGTTAGTTCCTTTGACGCTGCCCCTTCATTCAGTGATTTTACATGAAACTGCTAAGCACATTCATTGCTTCTATGCACGGGAACTGCTGAACAATGTCGAAGTGCAAGTGAGCCGCCGTATACACTAATCCGTCTCGCTCCGTGAAGTTTGTTACGAAAGCGCATGAAAGCAGCATGCAGAATCCAAGCTTAGCGGTAGCTTGGCATTTGTCATCGGGAGTTCCCCGATCTTAGAAATTGAAAGTGCATGACGTCATGTAGTTGTCGTGTAGATGGTCATTAATTAGCCTTATTTGACGAAGCACCTATAGGCAAAAGTACCAACGTAAACGGCGTTCTCTCTTCGTGGTACCTGTCTCATACAGATGTGGCTGCGTCTTGCAAAGCAAACTACACATGCAAATCGACTGAATAGATGTCTTATGTACACGTTATATCAGCGTAGCGGCTTCGTTCGCACGCGCAGCTAAGTGTTGGAATCTCTGGGAGTATGCCGTGCATGTGACTCACGCGTTAAATTCGACCACTTCGTGAAAGTTCCTTCCGTTAGTGATTCTTTCTTTTTCTACTCCTCACCAGTATCGTCATTGTCGTCACGCAATCAGCGTAGTCTTTTTTTTTTTTGCTTCTGACCTTTAGTTGGGTGAAATAGTGTTAGAAAAGGTATCGATAGTGTGAGACTTGCAAAAAACAAACAAATGTTTTGACGAATGATAAACTGCGATTTCGTTGTATTCCCTCGCATTAGGCTTCACGTGAATGAAAATGTAATGTTGCTTAAGCAGTCGCTGTTACATATACTCCCGTTATTGACGCTTTAAAACAGTCAGGCAGTCACGCACATCACGGAGCTTGGGACGTTCCCTTTCTCCTTGCTATGCACTATATTATACTAGACAAAAAATATACTATACTAACTATACCATATTATATAAGTCTGTGGGATGCTTTCTTATCACCCTCTTATGCTCCTCCGCACCCTGACTTCCTCTTTCCAGCTCTTCCTGACCTCTAGTTTAAAAAGAACCGCTGTTAAAAAGCAAAAAAAAGGGGGGGGGGGCCTTGTTTTCGCCTCTGTTTTTTTTTCTTTCTTGTAACAGCATGACAGACGCACGCCACTAGGCAATAAGACAGATATGTGGATGCATATTCTTTTCTCATTTTTGCACTTCTTACTTAAGTGTTCAAGCTTATGGTTCACGGCCGAGTTTTCTGCTTATTTGTTTGTTTGTTTGTTTGCCGTACACCTCCAGCATCGCACTGTATATAGTTGAAGAGGAACAGAGGATTCTCGAAACAGATAACAGATACTCGTCGTATCTTGAGGCAACGCGCATCGTCTCTTTCGAAGCTATTACGCGCATGAAGAGATGTCATTCAAGAGAAATTATAGGTTGAAGCTCTCCGCATAATATTAAGGAAACATAAAAAAAACAAGTGACCAAAATAAACACGGAGTTACCTACACTGTACCCAGTGTCTCACAACTGAACCGTGGTTTTGGCACGTTTCGTAAAAGAACGCGCGCTAAAACGAATGGGCAAACGGAATCTGCTCGTCAGTAGGGAATACGCTCTCACTAACGAATATTACCGAAAGAAGGTCAGAGGAGGAGTGGGCTGTGGGTGAGGGTTTCATGATATATTGAGCGTTTACACTTGCTCTTAGACCTCGCGGTTGGCCATAAAACTATTCTGCGGCATTAGTTTAACGGGCGCTTCGTGACGTGCTCTGAAATATCGCGCTGACGTGTGGGCGTGCGGGCGGGAAACATGCGTGGGTGGCGTGGAGCACTGAGTGAACGAAACCGCGGTTGGAATATGTTCTTACCATAGACAAAAAAGGAAAGCGGATTCACATTGAAATGCGAGAGAAGTATAAAGACGCGAGTAATGCGAATCGACCGCTCTATAGGCTCAAATGACCATACGCTCAGTCTATATATAGCGCTTGCAAGCCTTCAGTAGTCACCATTACTGGACTACTTGCAGTGCGACGTGGTGCGCCTGAGATCCCGTGTTCAGGACTATTGAACGCAGCAATGCTTTTTGTACAATCCCTTCTTTCTATCTCCCCATCTCTTAATCTCTCAATCCTCTTCTCCCAGTGTAGGATAGCAAACCGGACGCGCGTATGGTTGACCTTCCTGCCTTTCCTTCTTTTTTTTCTCTCTCTCTTGCTTCCTCTACGTCGCCATCTCGGAGATGTTGCTAGCAACTTTGCATTAACGAAGATGGCTCAACTTCCCTTAAACTGCGTGCCCGTGCAGCGTAAGGATGTTTGCAGTGTTTCGTGTACTATTCTCTAGCTTTCTACGTAATAGTACAAAATAAAAAGAAAAAGAAAAGAATGAGGTGCTATTTGACATAACTCCCTTTGTTTTACTGGTTATCATCGAATGGTCTCATTAAATGCGTTCGTTGTCTCACAAGTTGGCTGCCGCGAAAAATTTTTAAATCCACGAAGTACGCACACCGTTAAAGGGGGTGTTGCAGGCTTTGAAGCGGTTTCGCAACACTTTTACAGCATGGCCAAGAAACGCTGCCGATTGTAGTTTAGGCTCCCAAGAACACACGAGTGAAACACTGTAGTTCAGCATGCGACCTAGAATTTTGTAGCACGTGACAATATAAATAATTATCACAGTCAGCTAGAAATCTTGCCATTTTTTCTTTTCACAAATGATGCCATATTCTGAAATGATAGCGCCATGACCTAAATGCATGGCCAATGACGATTCGAACATCGTGAGCTGCAGAATCACTGCAGCCGCCGCGGGAGGCCGCCACGTTTTAGCACACGTGCTCGCAAGGACAACCAGTGGTATACAATGTATATAAATACATCTTCGTTAGCAAGCTGGACAATGTATGCTCTGTGGCCTAGTGTTTTCGCGCCGCGTGCTATGGAACGAGAGGTCGTAGGTTCATAGTCTAGCGACAAAACATTTTCTTCTCGTTTGTTTTTGCAGTCTGTTAGCATATATTTTACAATGCCATATCTGTGACGGAAATGCGTCAGCGAAGCAGTGGCCTAAAACTCTTTCGTGCTATGAAATCGCCACGAAGCTTTAAACACATTCCAACTCACGGAACGAGTGTTCAGGCCATTATAGCTATGTTCGCCCTTCAACAAGGTGTATGCCTGTTGGCTTTGGCTTCTTCACACTTTTGATCTCACAGAGAATACAATAGGAACAAAGAGGCACTGCGCGTCAAACTATTACATTGTCAGGAACACGAAGACAAGGCAGAGTTCCTTTCAATGGGTGCAAGAAAAGCGCTGCCCACGCACGCTCATTTCGTGTCCTTCAAAATGGCAGAGCGGGTTTTTTGCATTAGTCAAGCGGACAGGTTGTATATACTTATGTAGCTTCCTCGATAATACGCCAAGGCACACTGAAACGAAAAGCACGACACTGTAAGGGCCTGCCTGTGTGGTTTATTGATTCATTTCCTGTAGTGCACCTTGGAGACAATGCGGAAGGTTGGGCGGGTAAGTGTGCGTGAGAGGGAGAGAGAGAGACATACATGAAATTCATTTATTTATTTATATACGACGATATACGAAATAGCACTTCGACGTGGCTTAAAATAAATAAATAAATTCGTCACATTTTTCTTTTACAGCTGTCAAGTACATAAACTGTGCACACATATCTTTGCAGGCAAACAAAGAGTGACGCACGAGAGTAAAAAAAAAAAGCATCCGAGAACCTGCGCGATATCGAAGCACGAACGTGTGCACATTTGTGAGCTGCCCTTAGAGCTCTGGCATTTTTCGTTTAGGCTAAGAATGAAATAACGTCATTCACGCCGTTTTCGAGGATATTACCACGCGTGTGCGGTAGATCTCTCGCACTGCATACCTGCAGGTTCCGAATAGGTTGAACAGATGTCACAGTCGGCGCATGCGCGAAAACGAGCGTGGGCGGGAGTTTAGTTTTTTCTCGCCTGAATGACCAGGGCGTCTCTTGTTTTCGTACGAGGGCTTATCTGATGTCCAAATGTCATGCTTTGTGCATTGTGCTCCTACAGCAGAAGTACACCGGGTTTACAGTGTGCCTTAGTGCCTACGATCTTATTCTTGATTTGTTTTATTTGCACTTTGAATGTGAATGCCCACGTGTATTTCTTGTTTTTTTCTTCTAACGTATCACAAACACTCGTTCCTTCAATAGCTTACCGAAACAATGGGGCCATTCAGCCACACTTCAGAGTACACCTGTCGCATCTGGTTTCCATTGACTTTAGCTTGGTATACATCAGCGCGGTGCTTTTCTTTTGTTTTTATAGTGTAGTGGCAAGTGTCGGGACAGTCATAGGGCGTTCACGCTGTCGGCGCTGCTGTACATAACTTTAATCACCACTATCTTTCCACGGTGATTTCAACGACAAAAGCATGGTCTGTGCTTGATTGGTTAGCTCGTCTACGCATATCAGACACAGTGTGCACCAATGTTTGCTGCGAAAATGACAAATCCAAGTGGACATGCTCGAACACTTTTCCCAATCGCCTCTATACAAGCGGACCCACGGCGGAGGATGATAAGCATACACGTCTGGGCCGCCTTCAGAATTGGTGTGCACTACTAATATATCGAATTATTCTGCGCAGCTTCGTGGTGCACATAGAGATCCGAAAAGACGGGCAGTGCATACCAAGCTGCCAGTGCACGTGACGTCTACTTCTTCTCTCTTTCTCTTTGGTCTGCAACGCCCCCTGGTAGTGCTCCTATAATCGCACAAACATAACATATACCTTACGATAGCATTGTGATATGTGTAATAGATAGTAGGGTGCTACCTTTGCGCGCAGTAATTTGCATAAACTTGCGCTTGTGGGGCACCGAATAGCCGGCCCTTAGTGTATTGATGATGTCGCCACAGAATTCACACAACCCTATAGACTTTAATGTTGGTCTCATTGCTACGCCCTGCAGGAAAAACTACAGAATTACTTTTCCCGGCAATTATATAGGCATAATTAAGGCACGTCCACGCCGTTGTCGCCGACGCTGTGCTGCGACACAATACACGTTTTTGTGCGTCCAGCACGCGCAGGGCTAGATCATTCAAAAAGCGTGGTGCATTCACTCGGAGTTCTAAGCGTCAACAGCGAGCAACTGAAGTGTAGTGTCCTCCTGTGTGGATCCGTCAACGCGATGGCAGTCGCGACAGTGACATCCTGGTTATACTTTTATGTGTTGATTATTTTACGCAAGTGTCTTATACCTGCACTCGTGCTCCAATACACGGCAGACTTGTTCGTTAAAAAATTACATCGTATTAATTCATTGGGATTGCTCGCGCTCGCTGGCAGTTAATCAGTGAAGTAATGTATTACTCCCTAACGCTCTTTCTCTTCCAATGTCTTCTTTTCGTAACCAACCTCCACCAAATGTTCTATTGGCTGAACAGAGTATATGTAATATACGATGTCTCTTGCTGAAAATTAACATATGCAGAGATGTATCCGTACAGTTTACGTGCACTTCTAAGAAAGCGTTTACATAGCTTCAGCAATATGTCATCTGTGAGGGCACGGGTCTGAATGTTCTATTCCGCGAAACTTCAATGAGTGAGTATAGATGTTGAAGGCAGAAGAGACAATAAGGCGTCGTTTGCCGAAGAGGAACATTGGCGCAGGCGGTGATCGATGATGCCTTCACACTAGCATTTATCAGTCATTCCAATCAGACAGCTACGTAGGAGTTGGTGAGCAGTTGAACAAAGCCGACGCATGCAGCGTTGCACCGCATCGCATGATATTGTCTGGCAACTGCAGCGCCAATGAAAAATAGGGGCAGCACAACAGAAGGTTGAAGTTCAGAGGAGTATTTAATTATTCAATGTGGCACTGCGTGCGATATGAACAGGTCTCATTTAAGACATCTGATTTTAGTACTCGTGTAAGAAACATCGGCGCCCCATGGAAACATCAGTCAGCGTCAAGGTGAATGTTGTTAACAATGGTACCACAGTCTCGCGTATACAAAATGGCCATTTATAAACAAAGTCTATGGAAGATATATGAATGTCTTTCCTTTAGTGTCCGTCTCTTTATTTCTTTGGTTTTTATTTCACGGTATCTCTGAATTCACCACACAACACCCTTTTAGTAGCAAAGTGAAAATCGAGCTAGTTTAAGAAATCTTCGTGTTGGGCAATATGAGACATTAGGAGAAAACTATTTGTGGCGGTAAATGGCGGTCAAATCAAATTTGTGGTGCATTAGCGTAGTTTTGCTTGCTTTGGAAAAGAACGAGGGTATTGATTCACAGAAATTTAACTCAGTGAGGCGAAAACCCTAGATGCATCACCAAACGGAAATATCTGCCGTCGGCGTCGTCCGTAGGCATTCCGTAGCGTTGGTGTTATACGAATCGTGCAAAAGATTATCACCTGACGACTCCTCCATATGACGTCCTCATGGCGACATCATAGTACGGAAAGTTTGAGACGTCACATTATGTGACGTAATATACTGACGTCATCGGACGGGATCGTCACTTGGTCAAACGTGAGCCAATCATGGAGGCAAAGCAATACCAGGTGAGGTGCAGAAAGCTTGCTATGCGTTTGATTCAGTGGAAAAGCGCGCTAGGTGGTTGGTTAAGGATCAGTATATCGACTGAGAGGAGGAAAAGGAAGAGGATGAGGATGAGAATAAGAATAAGAATAATAATAATAA
>WOVY01003374.1:0-98872 GCA_013436015.1 Rhipicephalus annulatus
TGAATATGTGAAATTGAAAAGGATAAAGGGCTGTTGACCTCTAAGTGATTTTCATGGCAGTTTGACGTTACTGGAAGACAGCAACTAGTCACTTGCAAGCAGCAGAATCCGTATTTTTAAAAAAATAAATGTATATAAGGAGAGGTTGATGCCAATGCGTCGCGCTGGCTACTCCTCTTGCACAAAAGTTGACATCGCACAATTAGTAGCAAACACAAGGCTATACAGATAGCCTTGTGCTAAGGCTATACATATAGCCATAGTACAACTTACACGATGAGTGCACATTTTTCAACACTGAGTGTCCACACCACACAGAAATGTGTCTACACTACATAGAAATGTGTCTGCACCACATTGAGTTTGTACAAACACAAGTAATCCGCCAATTAAGGTGTTCACACAAAAAGTGAAAGTTCAATAAAAATGTCTAACTGTTTCAGCAAGGTTTTTCCAAAAATATTGTAGTAAAAACACAAAATACTGTTTGGAGCATTTCGCGGTGAGCAGTGAAGTACATTTATTTTTTGTTTAGTACTTTTGAGCTATTTCTGATTCCTCCAGAAAGTAAATGACTGCACGCGCTGCAGTGGCTTGTAGCTTTCCTTTTGGCCATCATTTGCTTGTAATGCACATTAGCAACAATAAGACAGAAAATCTTCCCGTGACCTTGACAATGATTTGGGCAATTTAGGTGGCACTCAGAACGTAGAGTTCAGTAACTGCGTTGACTAGTTGACATGATGTTCATTGCAGTGAGGCATGCTAATGCTCTGTGATAGAAACTTTTCAAATCAAGGAAACTATTTTGGATGTGTTCGCTTACTCCAGTGTGTGGAGAGCGTTAAATACACTGCATACTGATGATGAAAGCAAAAAATGTCCTCAAAACATGTTAGTACACTTTTATGCCGCATACCAAGAATCAAAAAATGTCACTTGCAGGACAATCCAAAATTGTGTCACTGCTCCTCTAAGACACCTTGTCAAATGTCAAGGGCAAGAAGTGGTTGGAGCAGAATGAGCCAATAAAAGATGGAAAATTTTGACAGCTTTAAGCCTAGTGAGGAAGTTACATTTCTAGTTGAACGTTTGTCTTTGCAAGGTTGGTAATAACTAGGGGCATGCATCGTGAAATGTAGAATTGAACAAATACACATTGAATAGTGATGATACCTAATTCATGCCTAATTGAATAGAGTACTATTCAAATAGCAGTTGAACAGAAAGGCACCCATTTCGAAGACAATTGTAGAGTGCCACAACACATAATTCCAAGCAAATATCCACACTTTGATGAATTAACATCGTCATAATATTTGACCACTAAAATATACCATTATGTGAACTGAGTGTTTACATACAGCAGTATACAGCCTTTGAAGTATTTTTTTATTTGTATGATGAACATAGAAGTTACATAAATTATAAAGGAGGGTACTTTGCCACCAGCTCTTGAATAACATTCCTTATGATGAATCTTACGGTAATGAATTGAGGTTACACTTTCTTCAGCAACGCTGGAGTTCAAAGCAAAAATTTGTTATTGCGGTGATGACGGAAGTCTTTGTAGTCCCGTAAAAGTGCGAAATTAATGTATCTTCCCAATTCAATCATTTAAATAGGAGTTTTGGTCTTTTGCTTTTCTAAAGCTTTGTTGCTTTGACATTTTGCCATTGGTTATGTGTAATTATTGTAGTTTGAATAAACTCCAAATATTCATTCAATTAAAACACCAAATCAAACAAAACACTGTTTAGTTCTTCATTTAGAATTTAAAATAGCCAAACACCCTTATAATAAAAATTAAGGGCAGACACAAATGGCCAAACGGGTAGATATGTGCCTTCTGAAGTAAAGGTGTCTGTTGGAGCTGGTACATCATAATTTCATGATGAATTGACTTGCCAAAACAGAAGTGTTAAGCATCAAGTGGCTACAATTATATGAAGTAGCATGATTTTGAAATTAACCTACATGAATTTTCTATCATAGAGGTGCATGCTACCTTGCCAGGACATGCCAATGTGTTTGAAGCGAAATGTTTCATTAACAACATAGCATTCCGTAGGGCATTTCAGTTAGTCTGGTACCTTCGCAGGAGAAACTGGAGGAAAGCTCACATACCAGCGTCATGACGACGGCCTGGAAATGGGCCATCCAACTGACAGGTTATGCCGTTTGCGCACATCAATGCCTGAAACTTCAAAGCATGATAGCGTTTGTGCCCAGAAAAATAGTCTTCTTGTCTAGCTGATGGTCGACAAATTCGTCTAGCTGTTCCGTCAATAAATCCCCAGCAATTCTTCAATGGAGCACCTTTCCTGTGCACAGCCTGAAAAATGAAATGGCAGCTGCAGAAAGCAACACATAGCACGAAGTTCCAAGACCAAAATATAGCACGACTTTCCAAGATCTAAATAAGTATAAGCTAAACTTTTCGCAGTAAACGAAACTGCTTAAGGTGTAGTAGCTCTACCTGACAGGACGTGTGTTTGGCACTAACTCGATGTTTAGCATCACTGCAACAGGAATTCAGATCTCTCTCCCACAGAAGAAACATTCAATGACACATACATGAATTTCGCTTATCACATTTTCAATGATAAGTGGTTCATGTGAATCTGTCATAATTATTCATTGATAGTAATTACTAACACCTTTTATGCTAGTAGTTGGCATCAGGTACTGCGTCTGTTGAAGTAATGGAGTAAACTGCATGCAAAAGTAGGTTGCTGACACAGAACAGCCAGTTATATAGAGCAACGGTGCTAACCTTGGAAGGCAGGCTGCTCATCGACACAACACTGATAATTTTTTAGTTTGAATGGAACTCGTTTTTCTGTGAACACTGATTAAACAAAGCTGCAAATAAAATTTGAAATTGTCTCGTTGGGCAGAAAAGTCTGAGAAATATGTCAAATGGCATTGGTACAGCAAGAAAGAAAACTGATCTATAAGGGATTGTTACAGTACAGTTGTTGTGACACTGACTACAACATGAGGTTTTTCTTGGGGCAGTAATGATAATGAGGAGGCAAAATAATGAAGGAGTAGGTGTCTGGTTCACAGAAATAACTGCTTTACAGTGTTGGGAATAAAGGGGATGTCTCCTGTGCTTTTTTTGAAGCACGCTAGAAAATATTAATGGAATCGACAACAAGTTCACGTATTAAATTGATACGGCAAATTATTACTTAGAAGATGATGTTGCTACGACATTGGTGGGGTTGAGGGGCGATTTTATGTGCCTGGTGTGCTATGAATATAGAAAGCCAGAGCCTTATTTTCCCTTCATAATGACGAATTAGATTTGATTGATTTAATGTCCCAAAACCACTCTATGATTATGAGAGACGCCGTAGTGGAGGGCTCCGGAAATTTCGACCACCTGGGGTTCTTTAACGTGCACCCAAATCTGAGCACACGGGCCTACAACATTTCCGCCTCCATCAGAAATGCAGCCGCCGACCCCGGGATTCGATCGCGTGACCTGCGTGCGGGTCAGCAGCTTAGTACCTTAGCCACTAGACCACCACGGCGGGGCACGAATTACATTTAATGACCTCTACCGAAACACAGAGATGTAGTGCAGCGAAGCATAAAAATAGCGCTAAAGGCAGTCATGCAGTGCAACAGCACGCCTTCTTACCTGAGAAAACAGCTCCAGTGATTGCAGATTGAGCCACTTGTGCACTGTAAGGTCCGCAAGGAGGTGCCCGAAGTAGTAATCTATGTGGGCTAACACTTTAGAAACCACACTTGATATTACCGGGCTGTGGCGCCTAAAGAAGAGCTCCAGCTCACAGCGACGATTGGGGTAGGCTAGCCGCCGCAACGTCATGCACAGCGCCTCGCGACCAGACACTCGAACCCGTTGAGCGCTCACGACCTCTTCGGGAATCAGCAAGGCTTCCATCAAATCTTCCAGGTCTCCTTTTTGGAACCTGAACGAGCGGTAAAATGTAGTAAAGTCCATTCCGTCCAAATCAAGAAGTCCGTTTATCTGGAGGTCACGGCGCGGTGCAGTTCGGAGCAAATACATATTTTCGATTTCGTTCCACCGCAAAGTTCGCAGGAGCAGTCGGTCGTGAAATACGCTGTACGGCATCGTTGATGCAGACACGACAACAGCAAATCACCGACACTTCAACGGGATCAATGGATCGCTGCGACCGATGCCACAAAGGAGCACACGAAAAGTAGGCATGAGTCGCATGACGCTTGTGTCCATGACCTACTACACTCCTGACCTGTTCAGATAGCGGGGTTCCTATGGGAGCGCGTGTCCCCGCTCTCGTTCAACCGCTCACCATTGGTGGCGCTACCTATAACCTGTTCGTCTGTTTCTTTACGGTTGTTTTGTAGGCGCTGGTATAAGAATGCCTGCATTCTGTAGTGAACTGGCGGCATATATGTGACTATTTCTTCCCATACATTGCTGGTTAAGCAAGGTGTTCAGAGCGCTTGAGTATTTATAGCACACTGGTTGACAAACGTGGGAACCCGTAGATTTACACGATGTAGGGCAGCCTATGCGTGGTAGCGTGCATTTTATTGCAAAAAAATTCTGAATGTCTTTTAGTATTATTATTTCTGAATAATTCTAAATTTTGGATCATAAATACGCACTACGAGTGCTTTGTTGGTCAAAATTTGACCACAAAGAGTGAAGATGACGTCAGCGAGCAGGTGCTGACTAGCGCCACGCCGCTCGTAGGTGACGGCCCTAGCGGCAGAAGGTATGAACTAGAACGTGGGCGCTGGAAGAGGTGCTCTCTGGGCAGGTCAGGAGTGTAGTAGGTCATGCTTGTGTCAGCAACTCATGATGCCGATTCTGATGCTGATCACCGTGATGCTGATGTTTTCTTCATAGTTAGGTTTAAATCATAGCGCAATTAAAGAAAACAAACATAAAGTCCCGTTTTGTAACGAAAAGTTTATTGGCATTGTCCAATGTTTTTTTTTTTATTTTCAAACTTAGTAATTGCGAAGACTTTCTACTTTGCGCATACGCACATGCGGCGACCACAGCTGCGAAGGCGTCGCGGGCGTTTTTTGGGCGTATTTTTGGGCGGCGCGGGCTAAAAGTGCAAAAGGCTCGTTTCAACGCTATCCGGCTTTACGCCCTCCGGCAACCCGGTATACGCAAAAACGTACCGGAGTGCCGGACAGACTAAAATGCTGCATTATGCCCCTGATCATTTTTCGGCCCACCTGACCGCGCTATCTCCAAGTGCCCCGAACGCCTTCTACTCCCCACTTTGGCACTCGTCCCGCCCTGTCTACTATTTTTGTGGCTATGGCGGCCACATATCTCCTCGTTTCTGACGAAAGCAGCAGCTAAATGAGCGTCGGAACGACATGCACGAACGGGATTTGTACACTGGGGCGTCTTATCAAAGTCGGCGTAATTTCGCCTCTCCCGCACCTGTCTCCATCTCCTCCAGCATCAACTACACCGCGGAACAGCCGCAACACGAGACGCCACTCGCCTTCGCCCTTCCACCGATCCACCTCTGCACTTCTGCTCACCTCATTCTCCTCTGATATTCATTCGGAAAACTAAATCATCATCATCATTTATTGAACCCTTAAAGGCTCCTTACGGGGTATTACATAGGGGGGAGGCAAAAACAATTCAACAGATGCATGATTGTCAATGGTACAAAGTATAATCGAAAGTGAACTACATGATAAAAAAACAATGTATGCAGTTTGTGGAGAAAAAACTGCATTCGAAATTAGAACTGAAATTCCTCCATCAGGCCCGTATAACATGGCTTTTGTGGAAGTGGAAGGAGTGCGACTTGATGCTTTGGTGGACACAGGTGCGACATTGTCTGTGATACGTGCTGATTTGTGTGAACGTTTAAGGAAAGTAATGACGCCTTACGATGGCCGCACTTTAGTTGCTGCCCAGGGGAACGTCATTCGCCCTTCCGCGTTTTTTACTGTGCATGTTTTCATCGACGGCATCCGCCATCATGTCCAGCTTGCTGTCCTGTCCCGCTGCTCTCACCAACTAAGTTTAAGGTGGGATTTTCTGTCATCTGCTTCCGCGGGTGATTTGTTGTGGACAACGCGTCGTTCACCTCACTGACACCGACTACATGCTTGACGACGACAATCAGAAGCCTCTTCGTCTGGTAGCTGTGAATGACATCGAACTGCCACCACTACAAGAGCAAATTGTCAGCAGTATTTTCAATGACATCTATCAGAGTGATGCATTGGTCTCACCGTCACCACTTTGCGTTCGTAAAGGCATACTTCTTCCGTCCGGTGTCGTTCGTTTTTGCAAGGGCTCTTGACTTGTCTTCGCTGTAAACTTTACACCGGAGAAGATCTTACTGCCACAGGGCACTACTGTGGCCCGTGTTGCCGACTTCGAGCCAGTATTTGTCATGCCACTTCAGGCCATCGCATCCAAAGACCGGTCCCTCGGTGAGCATGTTTCTTCCTCCGCCTTTACCGCTGCTCTAGCAACAACTTGACACATTCACAGAGGCGGCAGCTGCTCGCATTGTTGCAGAAACACACAAATTATTTCGATATTTGCTCGTCTAAGCTGGGCTGCACTAATGCTACACTGTAGCACATCGAATTCAAACAGTGGGGACACATATCGTACACCGCCGACCTTACCGCGTGTCTAGCTGAAAGAAAAATTATAGAAGAAAACGTTGCTGACATGCTCAAACGGGAAGTCATCCGTTCCTCATCTAGCCCTTGGTCGTCTGCTATTGTTTTGGTCCGTAAAAAGGGTGGCTCAGTGCGTTTTTTGCGTGGACTACCGGGCGCTCAGTAAGATCACACACAAGGACGTGTACCCTATGCCACGCATTGACGACGCCCTTGATTTCCTACAAGGCGCCGAATTCTTTTCAAGCATTAACTTGCGTTCTGGGTACTGGTAGATTCCTATGCATGAAGACAATAAGGAGAAAACGGTGTTCGAAACCCCCGATGGGCTATATGAATTCAACGTAATGCCTTTCGGACTGTGCAACGCACCCGCGCCTTTTGAGCATGATAGATACCGTGCTGCGCAGCCTGAAATGGAAAAATTGCCCTTGCTACCTAGACAACATTACCTTTTTGTCAACGTTTCCTAAGCGCCTAGAACGATTGGCTCAAGTTCTGACGTGCCTTGCTGGCGCCGAGCTCCATATTGATTGATATGTGGGGTTTAACGTCCCGAAACCACTATATGATTATGAGAGACGGCGTAGTGGAGGGCTCCAGAAATTTAGACCACCTGGGGCCCGAGCTCCATATAAACACTAAGAAATGCTCTTTCGCTAACATATTGCCACGTTCCATTTCCCATGTTTTTGTTATCGTCCCAAAACACCACACCAAACCGCGCCTGCAGTTTTCGAGAAGGTTCCGGGCAGTAGTAGATCATTTCGATAAGATCACGCCCACTGTGCGAAAGGTACAGATTGTTCTGGAACCTACGCCACCTCCAGCGATCATGCTAGAACATTCGACGGCAAGAGTATAAATACCGACGCGCTTCACCGCTTGTCAGTTGTTGATCAAAGGCCGACGCTCCGTTCGCCGCTATCAGCCCGAGACTGCTATCTGTGCAAGACTACTGCTGTAATTGGACTTTCCGTTTACTGGGCACAGGTTCGCCCAAATAAACAGTTAAATCCCAACACGAAGTCTCCCTCTTCGGCCACGTCACGACCCCCGTGACAATATCTATCAAGGTCTTAAGACACGTCGCTAGAAAAGATGGCATCCAGCCCGACCCTGACAAGATTTCTGCGGTCCTTCACTTTCCGCGTCCCTAAAAACCAAAGGAGCTTCGCAGTTTACTTGGCCTCTACTCCTATTTTCGTCGGTTTATCCAGAACTGCGCTTCTATTGTTGCTCTAATACTCCAGGTACTTGCTTCCAACGTCCCCTTTCCGTTGTCTCAAGAATGTCAAACGGCAATCGACCTGTTGAAGCGGGCCCTCACGTCTGAACCTGTACTCTGCCACTTTGACGAAGCCGCACCGACTATCCTCCATACCGATGCTAGCGGCCTTGGTATAGGAGCAGTTCTTCTACAACATGACAAGTCTTTTCTAAAGAAAGTTGTTGTATATGCCAGTCGCGCACTCACCCCTGTCGAAAACAACTACACGATAACTGAGAAAGAGTGTTTGGCTGTGGTTTGGTGGGTGCAGAAGTTCCGTCCCTGTCTCCACGGCCGTCACATCACATTCGTTACAGACCACCATGCCTTATGCTGGCTTTCTACACTGAAGAACTTGTCCGGACGCTTGGGTCGGTGGATACTACGCTTGCAGGGAGTACGACTTTGACATAACTTACAAGTCAGGTAGAAAACATCAATACGCCGACACTTTATCTCGTTGCCCGCTTCCAACTACCCATATCAGCGTTGGTGAGAACTCAACCGCCACAATCTACCAAAGTTCATGCGCTCGCATCAATAACGCAACCCTTTTCGGACCACGAGCCAACATTTATCTCCCGCCAGTGGTCCGATTCATACTGCAGACGCATGATGAACCACCTTTCCGGAGATTTCTCATCCACCAAACGCGCGACTTCGTCGTCAAACTTCTGTACTTTAAGCTGGACAATGGGGTTCTCTACGGCCATATTTACCACCCTGACGGTCAGCGCTGGGTTCCTGTACTGTCATGCTCTCTGCGACTTCCAAGTGCCGGTGATTTCCCGTTTAGGAATTGCAATATATATATATATATATATATATATATATATCGCAACCTTCTGCACCTAATCCGTGAAAAGCGACCCGAAATAAGCCGTTTGTACGCCACGCTTGTCTTGCCAAGGGCCACGAATCAACGTCGCAGAAAAAATAACCATGTATTTGTCCATCGTTTCAACCTCGAAGCAAGCCATTTCAACAGCATACTACGAAGTTTCTGCGAACGCTCTAGATGTGTCTTTTTTGGACCTCATGTTCGAATGGCTGCCACCTGGACGAGTACTGGCAGCCGATGGGCTGCACGTGAGCTTTGAGGGCGTCGCGCTGATGGCAAGTCACATACGCCAGCTTTGCTTCGACTACCCAAGTGAAGCAACCTCAAATAGTTGAAGTGACGCTGTATCTTCGCCCCAGTACCTTCGGGGGCTTACCCCTCAAAGAAGCCACCGGACTACTCCAGAAACCACCGAGACCCGCAAAAGGCAACCTGGTGCTAGCCGGCCCACCAAAAGTACCCCGGGTCATGCCAGTTCTTCTGGCAACGAGCCCACCTTGAAGGAGCCACGCAGCAACGCCATGCTCGCCGACTCAACGTCTACAGCGTCCGCCAACCAGCGGTCATCGGGTCATCCTTGTGTGCCCCGGAACGAGAAAAGCTACTCCTGCTCTGCCCAGAGGAATTCCGCACCAGTAACATTAGCCAGCTCGGCTCCACAAGACCCACGAAAGACGGAAGTTTCCCTTACGGGCTCTAGGTACCCACTTCGACGCAAATATTCAGACGTTTTAAAAATAAAACCAAATAATTGACTGCAGCACTCATTGTCGAATAGTATCGTGAGTTCAAAGTGTTCTAAGCAGTTTCAAATAATTAGGAAGTCTGTCGAGAAACGTGTCCGTTACGAGCTACGTGTGTCTACTCCAGAAGCATATTCAGCGGCTTCCCTTCCACCTAGAGGTTGAAGGCTCTGTCTACAGGCAGCAACATCGATTGATATGTGGGGTTTAACGTCCCAAAACCACCATATGATTATGAGAGACGCCGTAGTGGAAGGCTCCGGAAATTTCGACCACCTGGGGTTCTTTAACGTGCACCCAAATCTGAGTACACGGGCCTACAACATTTCCGCCTCCATCGGAAATGCAGCTGCCGAAGCCGGTATTCGAACCCGCGACGTGCGGGTCAGCAGCCGAGTACCTAAGCCACTAGACCACCTCGGTGGGGCACAGGCAGCACATCAAAGCTATCGAAGTGCAACGCGAGGACGTTGTTTGACACCTTAAAGAACGCCTCACCTGAGCTGGTGCACATTGTATTAAGCCATTATCGATCTTCCCTGAAATCCCTGATAAACAGGGAGCGCCAACTACTCGATCAGTTTAGCCTTTCTTCTGAAGAATCATCGTCCCTAAGAGCATATGAGCAAAAGAAACGTTCCGAGCTTAACGCGCAGAAATGCAAAAAGTTGCTCAGAGATGGGGTAGAACTTCGGAACTCAACGCCTCCATCTTCGGCTAAGGAAAGAACATGTAAACCTGCACCCGACTACATTATTATTATTATTTCAACCGCTCTCTTATCTAAAGAAAAACTCAGCCTTTTATCCCGCGGTTTAAGCTTCTGTCCAGCAAGTGGTAACTATAATGAATTTCAGTTATACAAGGATTTAGACAACGTCGCACGAAATATGAGACTGCACGAATATTTCTTCGATCAGCCGACTCCCGCCAACGATCCAACCGCTTTACCCTCGGCTAAACGTTGGACACCGGGGTCACAAAGTGAAAAACACTTGCAAATGTTTATTAAAGCAGTACAGCGAGATATCATTCAAGCTTTTAATGAACCCCCAGTCTTTTCGTCGAAACCTATCGACCCTAGAAATAAAAGCTATCGCAAACCTTGGTGAACGCACTGACATCACAAAGGAGGTGCCATTGTTGTCATAGACACGAACAAATTTATTGATGAAGCGAACAGTCAGCTTGATGATAGGTCGTTTTACAAACGACTGGAGGCTCATCCGACGGAGGATTACAAAGCGACGTTAGACGGCACAATAAGAAAAATAATAAAGTATAAAAAAACTAAATGATAGGGCAGCTTCTCTGATCCCTCTTAGTCCGGCAGCTGGTAGGTTCTATTTGTTGCCGAAAATACATAATCACAACAATCCTGGTCGCCCAATTGTTCCCGGCATGGGTACCGTGACAGAAAACTTGTCGCGTTACGTAGATAGCCTGATAAACCAGATACCCCCTACATTCCAGTCGTTTCTGCGAGATATACTAACGACTTCCTCTCCGATATCACCAACCTTATTATACCTAACAACACTGTCCTTGTCACTCTCGATGTTGCGTCTCTCTACACAAGCATACCGCACTTGGATGGTATAAGGTCCGTAGTTGAGGCTTACGATCACTCCGCTCTCGACAAGTCCAATGATAGCGCGACTATAGCTCTACTGCTTGAAATGATTCTTCAGTACAAAAACTTTGAATTCAATGGAGTGCAATACGTTCAAGTACGTGGTACGCCTACGGGAACTAAGATCAGGCCAAGCTACGCGAATATATTTATGGGATCCCTTGACAACAAATTCTTGTTGGGTTGCTTGCTAAAACCTTTTTATTATAAAAGATTTATTGATGACATATTTATGATTTGGCCCCATGGAGAGGAGGAACTTTTGTCTTTTATTTCGGACTTTAATAATGCTCACCCTTCCATATCCTTTTCGCACACATATTCACCAGAGACCATTAACTTTCTCGATGTCACAGTATGTCTCGATAACGCAAAATTTAGCACTAAACTGTGCCGCAAGACGACTGACAGACAGAGGTATTTACACTTTCAAAGCAGCCACAAAAGTCACTGCAAATCCAGCATACCTTACAGCCAGGCCTTACGCTTTAAGCGAATTGGCTCTGAGCAATCTGATTTTGATAATAACTGTAACAAGCTTCGCACTGCTCTTCTTAAACAGAAATATCCGCCCAAGTTAGTCGATAACGCAGTGAGGCGTGCCGACGCACAAGACCGTACAGCACTCTGCATCCCCAAGGAAAATCCTAAAAGTCATTCACAGGTTAACCTGGTTTTAACCCATAACGCATCGGCACCTAACGTCTCATCTATTTTCCGTAAACACCACAACATACTTATGCAGAGCGAACGCCTTGCAAAAGCGTTTCCAGAACCACTACGTGTTGTGTACAGACGAGGCAAAAATTTGCGAGATTTATTAACTTCCTCTAAAACCAGACAGAGTAATAACGTACAGAAGCTTGGTTGCCATCCTTGTAAAAAGCCCCGCTGTTAAGTGTGTGCGCAGATGACCACAACAACACTGGCAGCCAGTACTGCGACGAACTTCAAAGTCAAAATTAAGGCCAATTTCACTCCTGACACTGCAAATGTATATTTGCTAGAATGCTCAATCTGTCATGTACAATACATAGGTCAAACTGAAACTCCTTTTCGATACCGTTTCAATAATCATAAAGCTCATGCGCATGCCCTTTCTAACTTACCGATTTCAAGGCATGTCACCGAGGCAGGTCATTCTTTCAGTAACATGATAGCTACAATACTGGAATCGGGTTTTAAATCACATCATGAACGCGAAGTAAAAGAGTCATTTCTAATTCATAAATTCAAAACACTATCTGCCGGCATGAACGAGAGCCCGGGTACGCTTACTTGCATATTGCCTTAGTAAATCGCCGTTTTGTTTTACTGACTAGCGTATATTATTTGCAGGATGTTGGCCTATTGTCAAATATTACCTACATAATGTAGGTGGCCTTTGTCGCTTCACCATTTTACTCGCATTCATTGTGCTCTGCGTGCTTTTTTTATTTTGTTTTTATATCCGTAAACTTCTTTTTCCTTTTTAAAGGCTTGCGAATGTCCTTAGGCTGTGATTATCCCGCAGAACGTATGACCAAGTGAGCGACTGCTTGCTCAGTCTGTTATTTTGCAGACCTTTTTCATTGCACACAAGCTGTAGGGTATCTAATACGTGCCAATTCACTATTGTACAATGATACGTGTTTTCAATTGTATATGAACTATAGCCACGTGCCTTTCGTGATATATAATCCTGTATCTTGAACTACTGATAATGACTTAGCCGCGTCAGAAGCGGCTTATATTTGTGCCCTGTGTGACATCTGTAAACATTCACTCCGATGAAAGCAGGCCCACCTGCCGAAACGTTAGTAAAACTTGTGTTTTCGCACGTTTGTCGACCTCTTCTTCTTCGCATATATATATATATATATATATATATATATATATATATATATATATATATATATATATATATATATATATATATACATATATATATATATAATGAAGAATAAAAGAGCACACTTACGAAAATTTGATAATTGTTTGAGTAAACAATTATCAAATTTTCGTATGTGTGCTCTTTTATTCTTCATTATATATGCACCATACCCACACAATTTCTTTTTGAATCATATATATATATATATATATATGACGTATGAACGTATGTATATATATTTATATATATATGACGTATATATAAATATATATATATATATATATGACGTATGAAGCGATGGTTAGGAGAAGTAGATGAGGAAGAAGTGCAGAATGGAATAAACATAGGGTATGAGCCAGGCCACGTCACCCATCCATCGTAGCGTCACACAAGTCGACAGGATGAAGACCTCGCAACCACTTCATCGCCCGGAAGACCTCATCATCGAAGACCTCAGCGAGACGCAGTGACCGAACGCGGACCACAGAAGAACGCGGACCAACAAGACTACCAAGCATCATCACAGCAGCATCAGATGACCTTCCCATTCCTAAGTACACCGGAGCAGCGGACGATGGACCCGTGCAGGATTGGTTCTACCTGTACAAGCTGCACGCTACCGCTGCATCTTGGTCGGAACGGGAGATGGTTACGAACTTCAGCGACTACGTCACCGGTGAGGCATTCAAATTTTATCTAATTCACATATTCGAGAACGACGAGTCATGGCAAAAAATCAAAGAGGAAATGATTACCCGTTTTAATGACTATGACCAAGACTTACTCATTGCCAACCATCTAGAGACAACTGCACACTATCATCAATTTCCTAAGCAGTCCTCAAGCATTCGAAAGTCCAGCGCGAATCGACAAGTGCCTCAAGACGAAGTGGCACATGCGTTTACTTACAGAAGGCAATGCGTATATTCGGGAAAACCTAACCGTCAAGCGCGCATCCCTTCTGCGCGAAAGTCAGCATTTCCGAAGTCATCGCTTCAACATACGACACGGGACGTCACTCACCCTACTGATGCCTTTCATGCGTCGTCTCGCATACATGGTCCACCACCTGGTTTTCTACGACGCAGCTCTTCAAAGGCTCCTAACGGTCACTATTCGTGTCATAAGGACGCCTTGTTCATGGTAGACCAGCTGACACATGGGGAAAATACCAAACAACACCAAGATGACTCAAAGAGTGAAAATCAGTCTCCACGCATCGGAGCAGCTTACTCCCCGTCTCGCAGACTTGGCCCGCATCCTGGTTTTACATCACTTCGCTCTTTCATCGCTCACAATGCTCACTTCACGCCTCAATCGCCCACTACGGTTGGGATAGAGCTGCGGAACTCCGAATATACTCAGCCAAGCCTAGGGCCAACCGTCCACATTCATGCGTCAGAACAGCTTACCTCCAAAGTTGCGGACACAGAGAAACAGCCCCAAGTAAAATCTGACCAAACCAAGCCTCTCGCAGCGTCACCGTCGAGTTCACAGCAACCCGAGAGCCCAACCAACACAGGAGGCTCGAAAGGATCAACTCCGAAGCTCTGCCCTGTGCCAGGAACGCCCATCAAGAATGGCGTTGCAACAGCCTCAGCAGATTTTTCTGCCAATTCTGGCGCGCTATCTTCATTGCATGACACAAATCGCGACACCCTAACAAGTATCAACTATTTGCTGGCCACGTCAAGCTACACAGAAAAGCGAGCTCGTGGTTCCAAAGGAAGTTCACCTCGCCAGACAGTGCAACATCAGCAATGTCAACAAAAGCAACAAGAGGAACCCCAACAGCTAAAACGCCCACACCAACATCCGCAACGAATAACTAAAACTACATCGCAAGGATACTTGCAGCCTGAAGAGTGTCGTGATAAACATACACTAAAGAAAAGACCGATTCCGCATCTGAGCTATCTTCGCAGAAAGAAAAGCCAAGGAACTTTTCTGCACCAGCGTTCAAGATTGCGATTTCGGTCTGAAAATCTGCGTCATCACCACAGAAAACTACCAAAAAGCCACAAAACAACCGCTTGTGCTCTGCAGGAACACAAGCAGCGCCTAATCAGCCACGATCAACGGGCGCGCAAATTGCGTGCACGACGTTTGTATAAACCACGACAAAAAATGCGACGCCTACGAAACATTCAATCCTGCAAAGCGTTCCAACCTCGTTTGTTCTTTGCAAGAATACCGGCTGTATTTCCATCTGTTTCCATGTCCAAAGCATTTTTGTGTTATCCAGGACGCAACCACCAGCCTCGCCCACCAGAACTCCTGCGTTAACCGGGCTGCTGCACTTTCCCCTGAAGTCTTTGAAAGTTTACGGAACCCCCTGGAGCATAGAACCAATTGTGAATTTCTGACATTTGTAACTTTTTAACCTCTACTTGTCAACTTTTTCATGTTCGTAATCCATGCCTTCTTTCGGGGGGAGGGGGAATCGAATCGTGTGACGTATGAAGCGATGGTTAGGAGAAGTAGATGAGGAAGAAGTGCAGAATGGAATAAACATGGGGTATGAGCCAGGCCACGTCACCCATCCATCGTAGCGTCACACACACACACACACACACACACACACACACACACACACACACACACACACACACACACATATATATATATATATATATATATATATATATATATATATATATATATATATATAATAAGGGAAATAAGTGTATATCTAAGGGCTCGTTTTTCCGTGTTTTGACACAATATTAATGAGATCTAACAGATAGTAATGCCAAGGAATGTACAGAGGAAGTTATTTGAACCAATGGAACGTAAATAAGAAGAAAGAGAAGTGGATGAAAAAATAACCAGCCGTGAGCAGGAATCGAACCTACGACCTTCGAACAACGTGTTCGATGCTCGAAGGTCATAGGTTCGATTCCTGCTCACGGCTGCTTACTTTTTCATCCACTTTTATTTCTTCTTATTTACATTCGATTGGTTCTGATAACTTCCCCTGTACATTCCTTGGTATTACTGTCTCTTAGATCTCATTATTATATATATATATATATATATATATATATATATATATATATTATATATATATTATATATATATATATATATATATATGTATATAGATATATATATATATATATATATATATATATATATATATATATATATATATATATATATATATATATATATATATATATATATATATATATATGCATTGTGATTTGGGTATGAGTCTCTGGTGCAGTCGGTAAGCCGGCGTTTTTTTTTCTTTCAACCATCAGAGGAAAGGTTCGGCAAGCGCCTGTATATTTTTGTCGCTGTTCACGAGCGACATAGCCTGCATGATCAACTTCTATTATGTCGACACCACGTCGCCCGCGAGGTAAGCGTCTTCCGTGATCACCGCCCGGGGTTGTAGAAACACAAACACCATCCTGAGGCGGTGGTAGAGTCGATCTCGAGAAAAGGAACAAAGTACGGCTTCACGTCCATCTTGCGGGTGGCAAATGCGATCGCTTCGGGAACATCCAAATCCAACGGTTCGCGTAAGGCCAGTCCGTAAGGCGAACATTGTCGTCCAGAGCTGCTTGCAATGTCATGGCTGGATTTCTCAGAAGAAAACTCTTATCGCTGCAGCCTTGAAATATTCTCACTACGTTGCGGAGAAGAGGGTCCGTGTTCGTGGCATGGTCCAAAACGTTTTCGTAGATGAACTCCATCGTTTTCTTTTCGGCAATCTGCACAACAAGATCGTCCACAGAGACTTTCTTCCTGTTTGATGGATACGGGTGAGTGCGAACCCAGCCACTGCATGCGAACCTGTAAAAATTTGTGCAAGGTTTCAAAGTCAGGTTAGTGAAGTTGTGCAGTCGCCCACCTTCCTCCATGCAGTCAGCCGTGGGACAACGCACGGCAGACTCCATGGAGTGAGAGAGAGAGAGATAGTGAATATATATAGAGAGAGTGAGTGAATAAAGAAGGATCTTTGTCTCTCGGAAAAAGCCCCTTTTTGTTTGCACATTAGTTAGCTTACAAAGATGACTTATTGTTGCAAAAGATATTGCTTTTCTTTTTATTGTCCCATTCATAGAGGCACCTTCTACGGCTTCCATACTTGGACGATGTTAATTTTTTTACGCGCGAAATGCTCTTTCCGCACAATACCATGCACACATGCTGCAAGCAAAGGTCCCCAGCTGGTCTGTTACAACAATGCGATCATTTCTCTTCATCCAAACAATCGAACAGCACGGGGTCTGAGAAAGATGGTGCAAACCTGCGAAAACGGTGTTTATCGTTACCGAAGTTCACACATGTCACGTCGCGCCCATAAAGAGCAGATAGTACTGCTGTTCGCTGCGGTTGCCTTCGTTATATTTGAAACGACGTCCGCGTGGCGTAAGCAGCCCACATAGTTTAGATACTTACTTAACAGGGCAAGAAGAGCGTGTTTAAAGACGGGCTCACAGTTAAAGGGAACACTTTCGTCCGCAGCGCGTCTGGATTTCACTCTGTAGCAAAAGGATGGGGGCTCAGATTTGCATGACTCGCTGACTGTTGTAAACTGGTGCCGAGCGTGAAAGATTTTCATACTTTTACTAGCAGTCATGAGGCCCACAATATGATAGGTTCTCATCATAATGTTCCGTTAAGACGGGTGGTACTGTACATTGCTTGAACAACCATCTCTGTATTGCCAACATGTGTAATATAAGTTTCAATTCAATAACCAGTGCGCGTCTGTCTCTCATAAACCATGGTTTTGGGACGTAAAACAAGATATAGTATTATTATTATCAATTACGGACGTCTTCAAGAGACCACCATATTGGGAGTTTTGGGACGTAAAACAACATTTAGTGTTACTATCATCAATTACCGACATCTTCAAGGGACCACCATATCATGTTTTTTTCGGGACGTAAAACAACATATGGTAAACAACAGAAAGAAGTATTCGCTCCGTACCGTGGGTCGTTCCCACCATTGTTGTTGTTGTTGTTGTTGTTGTTGTTGTTGTTGTTGTTGTTGTTGTTGTTGTTGTTGTTGTTGTATGTTGGTCAATAAATGAAGTTGTTTGTATATGTCCTTGGGAATAATGTAACTAGATGGCGTTCGTGGTTTTCGAAGCATATCCATGGAGCGAATGATGATGAGTGGGCGAAGCGTCCATCCATCCGTCCGTGCGTCTGTCCGATCGCCCGTCCGTCAATGCGTTCGTCCGTCTGTTTGCTCTTCCGTGAGTCCGTCCGTACGTCTGTCCACCGTCCTTGCTTCCATCCATCCTTCCGTGCTCATGTTTGTCCATCCGTCCATGTTTGCGTCCGTCCGTCTGCCTGTATGTCTGTCCGCGCTTCCGTCCATCCGTCCACGTGTTCGTCCATTCTTCCGTCTACCCGTCCGTCCGTCCATCGGCCTGTTAATGCTTTCTCTCGCCCGTCCGTGCGTTTGTCCGTCCATGCTCCCATCCATTCTATCGTCCGGCTGTGCGTCCGTTCACCCATCCATGCTTTCATCAGACCAATTCTCCACGAGTACGTCCGTCCGTATATCCGTCTACGACGCATGGACGGACGGATGGACAGATGGATGGAAGCATGGACAGACAGACGGACGCTTCACCCCAATCATCATCATTCACTCCATAAATAACCTGTGACTTTTTTGTCTTCCTTATATAATTCGGTTGTTATCGAGATCATCTGCGTCGTAATTGTTCTGATTCTAATAACTTGCTCGTTGTACAATTGTTGCGTCCGTACAATACATCCGTACAGTTGTTGCGAATTAAGGACCACAATGTGGATAGAAAAAGCTTTTAAAAATTTAGAGTACTTGGTACTCTTCTAAGCGAGAGCAAAAAGCCGGCCCGTGGGCCTCACAAATGAACCCCAATAGCACCAAGTGATGCCAAGTCATGTATCACACCGGCACGAAGCCTTTTTCTTTAGAGCAATGCAACAAACAAGTGTCGGCATTAAATAATAATGAAATAAATAAATGAATAATTCATATTGTCTGTATTGGGATGATTATATATCGCGTGTATACCCTCTTTCAACTAGACGCTATCCCAATCTTTCTATTGACACCCATGTTCTTGACTGCAGTTATTTCCCACAAGAGTTATTGAAAGCTGGAACAATTTACGCGGTTCTGTTCATAAATTGGCTCAGCCAGATTTCATATAAGCACTGTTATGCAAATACTACTATTATGGTTGTGTCTTTTACGTTATCGTTGAGAACAATTCGTTTCTTATAACAAGACATATTCTCCATTTCTGCAATAAACCTGCCAAGGGCTGCAGTGTTTGAAAGATATTGATTAGTCCAGGGGTCAGAGCAGGTTATTGTGGTTCTGTGTGGGGCGTCTTGCGCGTTTGTGTTACTTTTAGTTCAGAAATATGTACCAATTGACTTCGCCCAAATGCCCAAATGATCGTCTTGTGATCTGCACCCCCCGGCAGGAGAACGACACTGAGCAGGGGAGACACGTGCTCCAAGTGCCGCCTTTGGCTACACCTCTGCCCCACAATAAATAGCTAGATTTAATTACAGTGACACAGACATACATATACTAAAATAAATTTCCGCCAATAATCACGACTATCATCCTCTCTGAAATTTAACCTCCCGAATCTTTTCGCTCGCGGCCGCATAGCTCCAACCTTCTTACAGCACGTTACCACCGCTAAAGGACGGCGCGACGCTGATGGTGACGTCCATGACGAGGTCGGCGCCATTGCAGAGGCGCTCGGCCGTGCTCATGTCCAACACCAGGCCGTCTCCGCTCCACTCGATGTCGGTCTGCGAGTGCACGTTCCGGGTCCTGGCTGACCACGAGAGCCGGTGTTCGGCGCCGCGCAGTTCGAACTGGTACAGAAAGCGCCGCGCCTTCTCGCTCGACCTGACGAGAAGTATGGCGCCGAAGAAGCGGTTGCTCGAGGCCCTGTTGTTCCTCTTCCTGAGCATCACGACGAAGTCACGGCCCAGGCACGTCTGCAGCGCCACCCAGCAGAAAGCCTCTACGCGCCGGAAGTTCGTCGCCGTCACGACCACGTTCTCGCCTGTACGTTAATTTGCGCAGAAAAGGGGCGCTTAGTTAAAGGGCGTGTCTACACAAAGCACACGTGTTTTACGTGCTTGTATAATTATAAAGTTATGACAATATATAAATACCAACTTAATCTGCATGCCCGACCGTTTAGAAGATCCGATTTTAGTCCGATCGACTTCGAATGGGACTCGTTTTTTTGTTTAGGCTTCTTTTGGCTGGGCGAGGTGTAATCTAGCTGGTTTTATTAGCTGGTAGATTGCTTAGTACACTAGTTAATCGGTTGAGCTATGGTCAGTTGGTTGATCAATTGTCACAAGTAAGCCCGCAACCTTTCCGAGAGAAGGCTGACGTACTGATGTCCCTTAAACAAGTCGGTTGCCTATTGAATGGTCTGTCTGGCAGTTTAACCAGCCGCAGACAAACGGTCAGCCGGCCAACCATTGAGTCGTTTGTTCGTTAGTCCGTCTATCGGTTCGATAGACATTGCGTCCATCCGAAACTGTGTCTGTTGGTTCTCAGCGACTTGGTTCGTCTGTTCGTTGGTCTGACTGACATCACCGACCCCGGACACTGCCCATTCATTGAGTTGGCCGCGACCAACTTTTCCACTACGTGCGCATGAACGGTCTATACACTAGTCATTTGTTAGTTGGGCGGTCCTCGCCGCTTTCCTAGCTCAAATCGTCGATGGTTACATGACGCCCCTGGCTGACCAATCGATCATTAGTCCACGGTCGGTTGGTCATCGGACTACTGGCACGTCTTTCCACCTATCAGATAGATTCACAGATCACCTAATCCTCCGTTGATTAGTTGGTCAGATCGTGTGTGTGCAGTTTACTTTCGGTCGGGTTAACTGAGATTGGGTTGGATAGTTCGTAGGTTTCGTCCGACAACACTGGCCATACAATCAGTTCATCAAGAAACGTTAGATAAAACGCATGGTGCCCAGGGTTAGTTAATGCTATCAAGCCAACGGCTATGCGTATTGAAGGACGGGACTGTACCGTGCAATTTTTTTAACGGGTAGAGAAGAATGGATTATGCAAAAACATCGAATCACCTAATCTTCGCCAGCTTCAGCGAGGCTCACTGCATACTTTCCAAAAATATAGTCGTATAAAAAAGTGAAGCGTGCATGCATTGACATGAGAGTATCCCCCCCCCAAAAAAAACGGCAGCGTCTGTTTCGCTTCCCATGTTTTCCTGTGCTAATCGCCTGGTGCTCCTGCAAAATTCAATCAAATACATCGGATTTCTGCCGTCGTTTCTACTCGTTTACATCATCAAGACGGTATATACTGTAAAGATATCCATGTCCATGTTAACATATGAGAGACACGCTAAATTTCCGATAACTCTACGGATGTAAAAGAAAGTCGTCTCCGAGAACGTCTTGTGAAGTAAATTTTGCACGTGTCTGTATATTCTGGAGTATATCATTCACGCCACCCTGGAATATATAAGAAACAGGCCGAAGAGTGGCCAAATTTGCAGAATATATCCTATCCTACTCCTACTCAGCTACATATGAGGTTTTCGTAACACTACCCAGAATAGTTCGTACAGCGTGGCCCATGCTTTAAAGATGGCTTCTCTTAAAGCCACTGAAACAGCGCTATTGTGAAAACGGCATGGGAGACGCAACGTTTGCAAAGACACATTTATCTTATCAAAACGTCACGCGCCAGGTTTTTTGTTATTTAGACAAACGGGCAAGCCTTTCACGTCATCATCACGTTCAAGCCGAATAAGCGCAACTTGTTTGTAGCGAAAGGCGCCGTGGTGGAGTACGAGTACTTCCAGCTGCTGCATCCATGGCGTCACATGCAAGATACATAAACGTAAAGTATGCTTTGCAAACCGAAGAGGACTCCTCAAGTCGCATACTAAGAGGGTGCCCCAAACAGCTGACCTCACAGAACTTATGCGAAAGCGACGGCGGAAAACTCTGCTGAGCTACGATGTACAGGACCAATCCTGCCCTATCCAGAATGTCTGAGATGCTACTAGATGACAAGGTCTTCCGTCCTCCATCTAAGTGGTCAGACCTAGACTAACAACTAGCCAGATCTCTAAATAAAGTTGTCTCACTCACTCACTTGTTCGTACTACCTGTGCGCATCACTCTGTGTCGTCCTTGTTTTTTATGCCAATGCATTTCTTAGACTATGTCCCACATCCGACGTTGTCCGCGGCAGGGTTCGCGCGCCGGCAGGTGTTGTCTCTCCGCTCTCACTCCCTCTCCTATAGCAACAGCTGCGGGCGGGCGCGCTTATCATCGCCCCTAGCAACCAGAGCATGTGGTGGAAGAGAGTGTAGAAGAAGATTGGTGCAGTGCTTCTGTCGCTATTCGCTCTTTCTCCTCCCTGCGCCCCACTCTTCCGTCCGCTTGCTCCTCACTCTAGATCATTCGCTGGCTCGGTGCCTCTCAAAACGATGGCAGAAGTCGGTGAGGGCGAATGTCTAACGGCAACGGTACAATCTCTCGGCGCAAGAAATGCATTCGCATTAGCTCACAATTCCCTTCGGAGAGGTGGGAGTATTTTTCCTTACCCTGCAGCGCTTCGCAAGCACGGAGACGTGTAAAGCTTGCAAAAGCTGTCCGTCTAGTGAAATGCGGCGCGGTTGGTTTTCATAAATGAATATGAGCCAGGTGCTCTGGCGCTGTAATTGTGCGTACAGTCTATGCGATACTCCACCTTGTAATTTCGGAACAAAGTCGTGCGTGCCGAGAATGTGTCCCACGAGCCTCTGCAGCGGTCCTCGCCACTTGCAAGACTTCCTCCCGAGTACGCAGCAACAGGGCCTGGATTCAAGCGCGCGAAAAGCAGTCACGTAGAGAGCGCGTTACCATGAGCACAGGCATTTCAAGGCTCTGCTGCCAGTCAAATACTGAACGTTTACGCGGAAACGCAAACAAGCGGTTTCAGCGGCACAATACGTGGTACAGCAGTGCGCAAGCGCTATACGAGACTTGTGCATTTGCGTAGCTTCACATGTGACTCGCAGCGATGGCGTAGTGGTTAGAGCATCCGCCTCCATGCAAAAGGTCCGTGGCTCAAATCCCGGTGTCCAGCAGTTCCCAACCGGATAAAAAAAATCCGCGTGGTGATGGATCTGCATTACTGCAATTTTCTTTTTTTCTGTCT
Source organism: Rhipicephalus annulatus (assembly GCA_013436015.1). NCBI lineage: Eukaryota > Metazoa > Arthropoda > Arachnida > Ixodida > Ixodidae > Rhipicephalus > Rhipicephalus annulatus. The sequence goes on from WOVY01003374.1 coordinate 23,201, forward strand.
TTTTCCTCTTTCCTATCCTTCTGATTTGAGATTGTATAAAGCTGAGCACCAACAAACTGTACCTTTATTCCTGATGAAGGCCAGACTCTAGGCCGAAACGTCGAAATAAACCACGTTGTGACCACTCACGGAGGATCTACTGTACTGTATGCAATGCTAGGGCCACTCAACCACCATGCCTGCCTACACAAGACCGGCCAGAGGCGTACCTCCAGTCGAGCAGGTCTCACGGAAGTTCCCTAAACATGCACCAATATCAGCCATCATCGGAAACTCGCAAACAAGTTATTTACATCGGCATTTCAGCCGGCATGAGAAGACGACACCTGCGATCATTTCCATCCGCGGAGCCTCCATATTCGACATCGAGAAAGAGCTTGCCGGCATACCACCACGATCTGTGACCACGCTCGTTTTTCACGTCGGTACGAGCAAGCTGGCGTCGTACGGACTAGAGGAATCGCTACGCCGCCTTCGCAGCCTAGTGAACAATACGCTTCGGACACGCCAGGAACTCGAAAGGCTCGTTGTTTCATGCGTGCTGCCCCGTTACCTCAACCTACACCTGGAACGATCGAACGAACAATTCGTGCACCGCTTCAACCGGGACGGTCGTCAATTCAACGAGACAGTCAAGGCCTACTGCCAAAGGCCCAGCAAGGTGTCATACATCGACTACCAATTCGAGCAGTTGCCACCAAGACGCTTTCTGGCTGGGGATTGGCTTCATCCGAGTTTAATGGGTGTCGCTTTGATTGCCGAAATCCTCAAGAGTGCACTCGGTCGCGGAGACTTCGAAGCTACCACGGGGTGGTCGACTTAACCAGCAGCTCCCGTCAATATCCGTTCAACACAACAAGACACCCACGACAAGAACTCTTCATATCAACATACTCCAGGAGCCCCACACACACCCAACATCACATACGTGTGCCCGACGATCGGCGAAACTGTGACTCCCGCGAGTCACAAGCACCCCCTTACCATTATCAACAGCGCACCACTACTAGGGGGGAAATCTGCTGAACAGCCAACACGCGTCCCTCCTTTGCGAATGTCGAGACCAAAAGCACTACACGACAGCACCACTACACCACTCCTCAAAGGAAAGCCTGCCGAACTACGAAACCTCGTCCCTCTATTGCGGACCCCGGAACTGCCTACGAACACGTTCGCCGGGAGCGCAACGCCGATATCCTCCCTACAACGACGAAGGCCTGCTGGACATAACTACAACCTGCGCACCTCATCAGTGCCATCCCCGCACCCAAAAGAAGATTCACTTCTGAAATGTAAGCCCAGCTAATCGCTTCCCAGTTGCAGTGCCACTTTCCTTAAAGTACGAAAACTTGCTGACAAACGAATTAGACATGAAATGCATAAATCAACATTGCAAAAGTACTTTCGTGCTAGAATAGCCCCCAAGGGTATGACATTCTCCCTCACACCAGTCGCTACAAATCTAGATTAACACGACTAAATAACATGGAAAAGTGTCCTCCTTGAGGCATCTCTTATATTAACAGAACTCGCTCTTAATCACAGTGATAAGCAGGTAAAGAAACTGGTCGCTATGACCAACATCATTCTCCGCTACAACACCTTATCGAACAAAGAAATCACCCGATTAACAGAATTTGAACAGAATAAATACCAAGCCATCATGACCACGAAAATTCATAAACTCAAAAGAGACCATGTGCCCGAACCCGCGTCCCCTGACATGGTTCCTTACCACTACAACACCACGACCCAGGAAACCACTAACGGAACAAACGAGCACCCATCTGGGAACACACCCAGTGACACTGTGGTTGTAAGCCTATCGGACACGAGCTTGTCACCTGACGAAGAAAAATTGCTAACTAAAGGACTAAGCTTCTGCCCGACCACAAAATTTTTCGATGAATTCCACTTGCTCAGAGACGTCGACAGCTTCACTCGAAGCTTAACGTTGCGCGAATATTTCTTGGACAGGCCTTCTAACCAGGAAACAATTTACCATCGTAAATCAAATGATTAGACACCGAACAGTAATCGAGATAAGTGCTTGAACCTTTATATCACTGCAGTACAGAAAGATATAGTACACGAATACCACAGACAGAAAGGAAACCGAGAAAACTTGACACAATCTGAAAAAAAAATAAGTATGAGAAATTTGGCATCTTGGACAGACATAACAATAAAACCCGCTGACAAAGGAGGAGCAATTGTAGTCCTTAATACAACCAACTACTTACAAGAAGCATACCGCCAACTAGACGACTCAAGATTTTACGAACGCCTCCCAGGTGATCTGACAGACGAATACAAACGCATCGTATCAACAGAACTAAAGAAACTGTTGAATGCAGAAAAGATAACCAACCCTGACCACAAACTGATGCGAGCAGCATACCCTCGTCCAGGTCGCTTCTACAACCTCCCAAAAATTCATAAACCCGGTAACCCAGGTCGACCAATCATATCAGGCATCGGTACAATAACTGAACCCCTATCAGGGTACGTGGACAAACTAATAAGCCACATTCCATGCACCCTCGCGCCGTACATAAAAGACAACACACATTTTCTTCGAGAGATTGCTCATCTGTGTGTGCCGGAAACTCGTACTTGGTTACTCTTGATGCCTCTTCATTGTATACAAATATTCCTCATAATGATGGCATAGCTGCACTACAAAACATGTACACAAACCATAGACAATCTAACACCCCAGATTTCTCTGCCATCGCAACATTGACGAGGATGGTCCTCGAATTAAATTCATTCGTGTTTAACCAAGAGTATTTTTGACAACTCAGCGGGACCGCTGTGTGAACCAAAATGGCACCCAATTATGCCAACATATTTATGGGAAAGCTAGAATCGGAATTTCTCGCACAAATTTTCTTAAAACCACTGTTATACAGAAATACATAGACGACATCATTCTTATTTAGACACACAGCGAGGACGATCTTCTCAGCTTTATCGACACATTTAATGCTGTACATGCGAACATACACTTCACACACATACTCGCAAGTAACCGTAAATTTTCTTGATGTCACCATTACGATAGAAGAGGAGAAGCTCTCTACAACTCTATATTATAAACCAACGGATCGACAACAATACCTCCATTACCAAAGCGATCACCTGCGCCACTGTAAAAACAGTATTTCATACAGCCAGGCTCAGCGGTTTAAGCGAATCTGCTCAGGAGACGCTGATTTTGACACGAGCTCACAGAGGCTAAAACTTATGATCGAGAAACAAAAATAACAGCCACATGTAACTGATGACGCTGTTCAAAAAGCGAGAAAACTGAAGCGTGACGACTTACTTAAGAAGCGACCACCGCAAGAAGACCCAGAACGAACAAACCTCTGCTTGACTTACAGCACAATCTTCCCCAATGTAAACAAAATCCTTAAACGACATTACAACATTCTGGAACAAAAAGAACGTCTGAGACGCGCATTCCGATCCGCTCCAGGCATCGTATATCGACGACCACATAACCTCAAAGACACAGTTGTCCACTCTCAAATTAACACATCCCCCCCCCCCATAATTCATGCCGACCTTGTTTAAAGCCACGTTGTCTTGTATGTAAGGCGATGCGAGAAACACACAAAGCAACCAGCACACAATCCAAGTTTTTGAATAACATACGAGGAAACCTAACATGCGATTCCTCTAATGTGGTATACCTACTCTAATGCAACGTGTGTAGTATGCAGTACATCGGACAAACAGAAACACCATTTAGGATTCGCTTCAATAATCACAGAGCCCTTGCGAAATCAGCCCCAAATCTACCCCTATCAAAACATGTTTATCTTCCTGACCATACATTCGACGAACTCCCAGTGACGCTCTTGGAGACGGGATTTAAATCAAACCGAGAACGTGAACAACGAGAGTCATACCTTATCCACCGATTTAACACCCTCGATAGCGGAATAAATGATAATCCTGGTACACTTACAGAATTAAAGCATTACAAAACAATAACGGCAATAATGAAAATAGTAACTGAGTTCACGGCACTGCAGCTGTGAAGGGCACTGGACAACGCAAAACAATTCCAAGTGTAACTACTCTTACTAAGTACAACTGTCGTCTGTTTTCTGTTTTATTTTACTACCTAATCAATTGTGTAATGCATGACATGCCCAACAGCAACCCTGTGCACAGCCGGGAGGCCTGCACGCACGCGCAATCCAGAAGCGAGCAAGGAATTCCTATTGCGCCCGCTCACCAGCCTCTGCCGCAATACGCGGAATACCTCTTTCTACGACGAAATGTTGACGGGGCGTTGAGTAGTAAAAGGCTTAAAACTTCCTAAAAAAGCTCTTTTTTGCCCCACACCGAACGGCCAGAGCCCGGAGGCGCTGTCTTGTCGGGAAGAATGCGAGAGTGAAAGGAAGCATACACAGACCGCTGACATCAGAAAGGTGAAGGGGAGAAAGGGGAGGGAGATGAAGGGCGATGTGGAAGGAAGAGTGGAAGGGGGGCGCCAGGGGGGAGTCCACGTTGTATTCTTTTTCTCTTTTTTTTCTTATTTCCTTTTTTCTCTTCTTTTCCGTTTCTTCTTTTTTCCTCTTTCCCTCTGATTTGAGATTGTATAAAGCTGAGCACCAAAAACTGTACCTTTAATCCTGATGAAGACCAGACTCTAGGCCGAAACGTCGAAATAAACCACGTTGGGACCGCTCACGGAGGATCTACTTGACGAAGCACGAAGAGGGATTAACAATCTTTTAGGAGCACTGGAGAGAATCGCTTTCATCAAACTTCATCTGGAAGATTACTTCTTGCAATCACAGAATCTAATTTCGCAGGGGCAGGGATAAAGGTAAGAAAAGAGTGAAAGATAGGGGGGGGGATGGGGAGGGCCTAGTTTGCACATATCGTCAGCAAATGTTGCCACTGAAAAGTAAGCCTCTCCCATAACTCATCTCACCTATGGCTAATTTTTTTGAAGACTTGTGGGCTAGACTTCCATTTAACGACATGCCCATAATCATTTCAGAAATAAATCTGGACCTCGAATACGTAATACTGTTTTCGCTTCACGGTTACGTTTCAACACGTTGTGACCACGTCGGGTGCCTCCAGAAAACAATGGTTTAGACCAGGCATGCTTGTATAGCCCAATACGAGAACTGTACATATATATATATATATATATATATATATATATATATATATATATATATATACACTCGTTTCCCTTATATATATATATATATATATATATATATATATATATATATATATATATATATATATACACTTGTTTCCCTTATATATATATATATATATATATATATATATATATATATATATATATATAATACGAAGGGTTCCATAATTAACGACCCGAAAATAGAATACAGATTGCATCTCATTCGGGTAAAAGTACGAGCTAGCCTCTAAAGTTGGGGTGGAGTGACATGCCACAGAGGTCATTCCTTAATATTTTTTGGTGAATGTCTGTGTACACCGAGTTACATTGTGCAGTGTACGGACTTGTCTTCATTAGTTGTTAAGCCTTCGTTGTGACCCCAATCCTCCAGTCGTATTGTAGCTTTCACAAATAAGTTACATATATACTTGCGGAGTCTTCAAGGGGTTAGTCAGCTCGTAGAGGCTCAATATATCAGCAAATCCATAATTTGACTATATATCATATACGCTCTATACTCGAACCGGGTCAGCAAATCCATAGTATGAATATATATCATATACGCTCTATACTCGAAACGGGTCCTCAGAATACCACGCACGTAAAACAAACGCCGTTATCTGCACCATCCACATCGTGGTGTTCAGAAAATTCTTCTATACCGCAGGCGGTTTCGCAAAAGTAACGCATACTAACGACCAGCCGAAATGAGGCAACTATATATATACTCGCAGCGGTGATCTTGTGGTTAGTGCTTGACAGATGACCCGAAGTAGCCAAATCCGATCCCTGCCGTACCTAAACGTGCACCTAAATCTAAGCACATAAATCGAAATTTATCGTGCACCTAAATATAAGCCTTTACGGACCTCTAGAATTAGGGTGTGTCTATTCTCCCGGCAACAGGGATGATTGTTCAAAAAAAATTTCTCCTGGTGGTCGCCTCCCATTGCCTTTCATATGTCACGTGACTAACTGCCGGGCGAATTTTTCTTGTATTATTCTCCCGGTCATTAGGAGAACTTGACCTTACCTAACCTAACGCACGCTAAGCCACATCTGTCCAGTCTGTTCCGCAGCAGCCAGTTTTTAGATGCGGAAGCATCTTATACTCGCGCCTTGTAGTGCGCCGTCCGCGCCATCCGCACCGCTTCTCGAACATTCGACAGCTGACGCGCACGCATGCGCCGTCGCGCCGTCACCCACCATCTGTGCCGCGCGCGCTTCTCCTTCGAGAACATTCGACAGCTGACAGCGCATGCGCCGTCGCGCCGTCGCCATCTGCGCCGCGCGCGCGCTTCTCCTTCGAGAACATTCAACAGCTGACAGTGCATGCGCGGTCGCGCTGTATATATACTCAAGGTCGGCGCTCGCTCGCTCAGTTGCCGCTCGTCAGTTGGTTTGTACGGCGCGTCGACGTCCAAGGTCGCGGTGAAATGAATTCCAACGAATGCACAAACACAATGATCGACGTCCCTTCGACCAGCGCCGCCCTTTCGCATACGTGTGTACGTGTTCACTCATTTAACACCCCCTCCTACAACCACGTTAACCAATTTAGCCATCGACCCAAGTAAGTCGCAATTTAACACCCCATTTCACAACCACGTTAACCAATTTAGCCATCGACCCAAGTAAGTCGCACTTTAACACCCCGTTAACCAATTATATGCTCCGCATCCTCCTCAGTGTTCCCCCGAGGGAAGCTGCGGGCAATTTTTTTCTCCCCCTCCCCCCGGCAGTTAGTCACGTCACATATGTAAGCCAATAGGAGGCGACTGCCGGGAGAAATTTATTTGAACAATTACCCCGGTTGCCGAGGTGAATAGACACTGCGCTTGAATTACGCCGGCACCAAAATGTGGCCACTGGAGGTGGCATCGATTCCGCAGCCTTTGCGTCAGCATCCAAACACCTTGACTCCCGGGCCCCCGAGGCTGACCCCACCTCCTTGAGTACGACGCTTTCCACCCGTGCTTGCGTCCCTTAACTAGCCCTAGCAGTAATGTAGTATAAAGCATTACGGCTTTTTTTCTTGTTGGCTCACAGAGTCAAGCAGATTTCGAGACGGAGTCTTCACCTCTGGTCCTCGCAGCGTCGTCCAGGAGACAAAGTTCTTCGAAGCAAGAAGGAGCTCGTCGAAAGCACGGCTGTTTGACACAAGGAGACGCTTCTTCTTCATTGCATTCTTCCTTGCGTTTTCTCGAAGTCTACGTTACCGTGGTTTCGATGATAATAATGATGACAGACGTTAAGATAGAGGCAGGCATTCCTTACAAAAATTCCTATTGAAACCAAACGAAGCGAAGTTATTGAGCAATGACAAGAGACGGCATTGAAAATGCATGACGGTTTAATTTAAATGCCGCTGAGGAAACTGCTGACCAAGATTGAAAATTGGCCGACGACTTTCAATTGAAAAGCCATCGATGAACTCACTATAAATATTATTGAAAAAAATACTTCCTCAATGGTATTTCTATAGAAATTAGCCAATGAGATTTCTATTGCGAATTGCTAAACAGGAATATTGTCGACAAAGTATTGAAGCTAGCAAATGAGTATGACGGAACCATAGTCTGACAGTGAAAAATCAACAATCATTTTTGTAAGGGATATCTGCCGCTTCTATGCGGAGGAAAACAATCATGTACCGGTGATGTCACTGCTGTTTTAAGACGAAAGCCTCAGAGCTCTGTGGTGTACACGTATCCCGAAGGAGTACGGCCACCAGCGTGGGTCCGGTCTTAGCGAGCCGCAGGGCACGCGTTAACCGTCGCCGTGGCGGGAAACACGATACTGCTCAAGTCGCAACACTTTATTGTGGCAACACCAAACGCAGTACAGCCCGTTGCAAAAAGGCGCGGCGGGAAAGCAAGTAGGCTTATCCGCGCCACGGGCACAAAGTACTACACAGGGTGCCACGAGCACGTCTCCGCGGTAAAGGTAATCCACGGAGACACCGGGACAAAGGGGCCCGGTTGCTCGAGCGAGGGCAAAGGCGCTCGCGTTGGCTTCGAAGGGAGACGGGTCGGCGTAGCTAGGCCACGCACTAGGACACCGTACTGCCCTTCCGCCGTGAGTACGCAGTGGGGCAACAAAGAGGTGAGCGTTCGCCTCGGGCGCGAGGCGCCGTCAGCGAAGTCCGACGAGCCCCCGACTGACGGGAGTCGACGGACGGAAAAGATGGCGTGGCTCACCGCTTACCGTGCCGGAGAGTACTCCCCGCTCCCGACGCAGCGCGCGCAAAACCTCTCGGGGGTCCCCGCGCGCGGCGCCACCGTCAACATCCGCTACCGGGTGAGGGAGTTAAACGTCACTCCGCCCTTCCCAGCGCGGCTGAGAGCAAAGGAGGGCAGACATGTCGGGACATGAGAATTGCAGAAAAGGCGGGAAAGCCCGCGCAAAGGCAGCGGGCCAGCCTCAATTCCCACATCCCCCTCTCCTAAATTTGCCCTCTACTGGTCTGCAAAAGGCAGCCGGACGTCACCCATGCAGCTAAAATGACACTGCTATGAGCGACAGGCTAACCTCAGTCCAGCCCTGCTACTGCTGCTAAAAAAATGATTACAAAGGAGAAACAAAAACATAAATAACAAAATAAACACATGACACTATACAAATAACTGCGGAAGGGAGCACAGCAACGTGGCACTAGTGTTCGTGGTGCTGAAGGGGAATAGCGTCCCCTGCGCGGAGGGGCGGAAAAGGGCGTGACAGTGTCCGCTGGGTGCGATGCCCGAGTGCGAGGTCAGAGGTACGGGAGGGGCTCACTGATGGCTCGTTGCTGCTCTTGATAAGCCGCGAGTCCGACGAAAGCTGCTTCGGTTGTTCGGAGGCCCCGCATTTCTGGCTCGATGACGGAGCTGGACGTTGCGGGAAGCCGGGCCTCTCCGGTGGTCAGGGAGGCCGAACCAAAATTGGCTGCGAGGCGCCCTGGCGTTGGCCAATTGCGGCAGCATATAGCTGCTTTCAGCTGGCCTCGCGCAGTAGCCAAGGTGGGAAAAGGCAGCAGGGCTTCTTCGGCGACAGCCGAGAGCAGAACACAGCCAGATGGTCTGACGTCAGTGGGTCAATGCCCCCCAGCACCTCCAGTGCCCGCGTCGATGGGGGGAAGCCATGACGCACTCTTCGCGGGCTCGCACTGAAGCGTCACGCACTTACACACGCACGCACACACACCGCCGACGGCAGCGCGAGCGTAGGCGCAAAGCGTCCTTCGTCTCTCTCCCCCGGCAAGCACCGACACTCAAGGTCACACACGGCTCCCTTCGCGGTAGACGAAACGAACACGGGAAAAAAATAAAGACAGAGCAAAATGACACTCAACATCTGGCAAAAAACAAAACACAAAGAACACCTAATATTAGACAAAAGAAACATAAAATACACATGAACACTTTAAAAAAAAGCACTGGCAGCAGACAGGGCGGGGTCAAATTCTTTACGAGAAAAGGCCGTAAAGAAGCTAACCTAAACTGAGGCTAGACGGTAAACTGAGGGCCTTCGGTTGCGGAGAAGTCCGCCGTCCGGCGCGAAATCACAAAGGTGACCGCTTCCTCAGATTATACCGGTGCGGGGTCCGAATGCGGTCCGCCGCTCCGGGTGTGCCCGTTGCTTGCGCGAAGTGCCGCAGGGCGCTGGCGCGAGCTTGTCAGACCGTGACAAAGGGCTTCAGGTCTGCGATGTGGGCACGGCTGAGTTTTCCCAAAGGGGATCTTTCAGCTAGTACGCGCCACGGACGCTCACTGACAATCGGTTCATAAGACCGGGCGGCTTTCCAACCCTTGGCTGAACCGTTTGTCAGACGTGGCAGGCACGGAATAGCGATAAAAGCCACGCTTCGTGCCGGGCCAGGTCACAACATTGCTCAGTTTGCAAAAACTTTCGAGCCACTCAGGACCGGCCATGGATTCGTCGTGAGAGGATCGCAAGAGTGCGGCTCTCAGACTTTTGGGCATAACCACCTTAAACGGGTCTAAGGACTCGTCGTCAGTGGCTATATACTTCAGCAGGAGCCCGTCATGGTCCAGCAAAATGAATCCGCCGGGGACTCAGCGACACACGCTGTTTCAGCCCCCTAATCGCGCCCGCCGCAGAATAAGCAGCGTAACGGCGCGCCTCTCAAGACGGTTTAACGGCGCCCGCCGCAAAGCAAGCAGCGTATACGGCGCTCCGTGCCTCCGAGACTCGAAACGGATCACTCTGCTGAGCCTTCAGTAGCTCTTCGCTGCCGAAAACCATTCCCATTCTCCCAAATGGGGGAGTCTGGTATCGCGCCCACTCAGGACCGCAGCAACCGCCGCGTGCACGGCGTCACGGATTCGCTCTCGGCACGGTGGCCTTCGTAAAGTTCCCCCGCTCGGCCGCTACGCAGTGCGCCGCTTACCTGGATAGCAGCCAAGGTCGTCCTCATGGGGACTCCCCCTTCTCGCCGAATGGCAGCGAAGCTGCTGTTTCGCCCCCGACGCTTGCATGTGCTAAGGCACCGCGAGCGGCCGTCGCACCGAAATCCAGGTTCTCGGCAGACAACAGGGGGCACGAGATAGCGCGTCAGCTACCACGGAGGAGTGTATTCACCACAAAAAGGGGTGACGACACAGGCGAGCGCCGAAGGGCGCCCGTCGATAGAGGCGGTGGCCTCTTTGTGCAACGCGGCATGCCACGAAGCAGACATGTTGCGACGAGCCCGAATCGCGCAGGCGAACTGACTCGCTAAGAGCAATCAAAAGCTAGAGCTTTTGATACCGCGTTGGGCGCCAGTGTGGTGTACACGTATCCCGAAGGAGTACGGCCACCAGCGTGGGTCCGGTCTTAGCGAGCCGCAGGGAACGCGTTAACCGTCGCCGTGGCGGGAAACACGATACTGCTCAAGTCGCAACACTTTATTGTGGCAACACCAAACGCAGTACAGCCCGTTGCAAAAAGGCGCGGCGGGAAAGCAAGTAGGCTTATCCGCGCCACGGGCACAAAGTACTACACAGGGTGCCACGAGCACGTCTCCGCGGTAAAGGTAATCCACGGAGACACCGGGACAAAGGGGCCCGGTTGCTCGAGCGAGGGCAAAGGCGCTCGCGTTGGCTTCGAAGGGAGACGGGTCGGCGTAGCTAGGCCACGCACTAGGACACCGTACTGCCCTTCCGCCGTGAGTACGCAGTGGGGCATCAAAGAGGTGAGCGTTCGCCTCGGGCGCGAGGCGCCGTCAGCGAAGTCCGACGAGCCCCCGACTGACGGGAGTCGACGGACGGAAAAGATGGCGTGGCTCACCGCTTGCCGTCCCGGAGAGTACTCCCCGCTCCCGACGCAGCGCGCGCAAAACCTCTCGGGGGTCCCCGCGCGCGGCGCCACCGTCAACATCCGCTACCGGGTGAGGGAGTTAAACGTCACTCCGCCCTTCCCAGCGCGGCTGAGAGCAAAGGAGGGCAGACATGTCGGGACATGAGAATTGCAGGAAAGGCGGGAAAGCCCGCGCAAAGGCAGCGGGCCAGCCTCAATTCCCACAGCTCTCATGAAACGCGGAAATTAACCATAGGTGTCGACGCCATCAATACGAGTGATGCAAGAAATCATCATCACACGATGACTTCTCACATCGGCAAATTTTCTGTAGTCAAGAGAGTTTCATTGAACCTGTATGCTGTAGCCTCTTTGATGACATCACAGAACATCATCGCTTCTTTAAAGGTTTCCTGATCACAAAGGCATCGAAAAACCAGGAGAGGTACAGAAAGGTTGTCATTCTTCGAACTACGGTTTCTTACACCATGCTCCGAAACTAGGGGCAGTGCAAAGCCATGGTAGGTGCAGACGACTTTCGGGTGGAGGCGGGAAAGGATAAACCCATTGGGCGGGAGAAGAAAAAGGTGGCCTGCTTTTTCGAGTGAGGCGAACGCATAAAAGACGTCCTGACAGTGATGTTAGAAGCCGCTGCAGTAATAGTGGTAAAGGTAGGTAAAGGGACTGTGCACCGTTTTTCACTGCTTTTTTTTCCTGTCGCAATAAAAGGCGTAACACCTAGACGTCCTAACTTGCAGCGGTTTCTCTGGAAAGTGCACAGAAATTATTAAAACATTTTTTTCTATCTGCGTTTGGTCTCCTTCAATCGGTCGGATGAATGCCCACAACACTGGTCGATGGATGCGATGACAGTTGTGCTGTCGGTAAAAGTCGAAAACTAAAACTGCGTGAGGTTTCCACTGGGCTCATCAAGTTTCGATTAATAATAAAACAAATACCTTGATAATCGTTTAACGCACGCACACACTTTTGTTGTTCTTGTGCACACCGTGCTCGCGGTTCTCTGTCGTTTGCAGGCTGGCATGCAGGCAAGCGAACATACCGCTACAGAGGCTAGAACGTTTCCTCTCTAATACCGCCGGCAGCAGCAGCCTCTGGCGCAACCTAAAACTGCCTCAAGCGCGTATACAATACAACTTAGTTATACATGTTTATCATTAGACAAAATAGTCAACTTACCGCGATTTATTGTTCTACCCGTAGATTGGCCACATCACTATTGAGTGACGCTAGCGGTCATCCTTTGTAGGCTTTAAACATCATGTAAAAAATATATTTACTTTCTTATGGGACAAAAACACGCTCGTTCCTGCCGATGTGATGAACGGTCTGCTAATTTGCGCCACAACCAGAAAAAAAATTATGGATGGTAGACACTCCCTTCAATGTTTTGTGGTTTTACGTGCCAATTAAACTCGCGATTTGGTTATATGTGGCACGCAATAGTGTAGGACTGCGACCACCTCTATTGAAGGGCGCTCAACACGAGCAATATCAATGTCCTCATATTCGGCTCGCTTGGCGAGAAACGTATAGCCACCCAACCAAGAAGGTAAACCGCCATCGCAATAGCTTTAGTATCAGTAGTAGCAGCAGAATGTAGTATTGTGACCACACGCTCACAACTGCTGACAGGCGAAAGTTTGCAGCACAAACACCACAGAACTCTTTTTATGCTTACAATTCGGTCTGCAGTTGACGCCGCGAAACCAAGATATGTTTACGAGGCATGGTCTATCGTACAGGTCTCCAGAATAATCTTGAAGACCTCGGGTTATTTGATCTCCACCTTAAACATAGTGACTGGGTGCTCTATACCCATTCAAATGCGTCCACTCTGGCCTGGAATCCAACTCACGACCACAAGCACAGTAGCACGACTCGTCAGCTGATAAATTACAGCGGTGAGTTGCAATGCGCACTGAACATCTCTAGTCCAATAACGCTTTTACTATACCGTCGAAATTGATAATCACAATGCGATGCTTGTCCCCTCACTGTAAACTTTAGCGGACGACAGAGTCGCAAAAAAATGGTTGGCGTCTCTCTATCTGTCACAGAACGAGCGCTAAAAAAAGAGCGCGCCGCCAAATCCTTGCGACAACGGGCGGCAGAAACGCCGCAAGGTAAAAAGAAAAAAAAAAGAAAGCAAACATCCAAGGCTCCCGGGCGCGCGCTCTCCCCGCAGAAGCATGGCTTCGCAGACGAACCTCCTCACCCCACATCGGCGGCCCAGCAAGGCCGCGATCTTTCTAGAACGAAGGAGGCGGGGTCAGACCGAGTGAATCATTCTCCGGAGAGGGCAGTCGAACCGTCTCGTGCCTCTCCCCAGCCTTCGCTGCGCGTCGCGACGACGAAATGAGGAGAACGTTCTGGAAGGTGGCGCGGAACGTATTTAATCGAGCAGCCGAGACGAGAAAGCAGGAGAAGACGGAAAGTTAGCGCCTGAGCGCGTAGGGATTCCGCCGTGGAGTCGGCGAAGGTTCTGCCCGTAGTGACAGAACAGGAGGAGACGGAAGTGAGCGCCAGAGCGCGTAGGGATTCCGCCGTGTAGTCGGCGAAGTTTTTGGTCCGTAGGGACGGCTCGAGCTACAGGCAAGAGCGTGGGTTTACCGCTATCGAGCGAAGACGCGGGCAACAGCTGCGTGTGTGAAGCCGACGGATATCCGGCGAAGAAGTTTGAAGCTTGGAGAGTGGCCTATTGAAGACGGGAGTTTTCCTGGAAGAGAAACTCCGGCGAGGTTTCCTGGAAGAGAAACTTCAGAGGGCTGCGGAACGACAACGCTGGACTTTGAGTGAGTGATTCTCGGAAGAGTATCATCTAGACTCTGGTTCCAAGAACTTTGGACTGAATAGGTTTTCTATCTCTTTAGTCTTTCAGTGTCTTGGTTGTTCAATGCATGCGACTGCATTGTAGTGCGTATTGTTGTCCGTGTCCGTTGTATTAAGTGTGGCTGATTGTGTTGTGTAGTACGTTTATTGATTGGTTTGATTGGTGTCATATTGTATGCAACTATTGTGGAGTGTGCATTCTTATGTATTGTTTTCGATCTGCCATTATTGAGAATATAATTTGTTTGTTTATCAACTCTCGGCTCTGACTTGTTCTTTGGGCCACGACCGGCGTCCGCTGGCGCACCAAAAAGGACCACTTCAAAATTGTCCACGCTTTCGTGGTGCGGTTCGGGGGGCCGATACTTCGGCTCTTGGAATTAGCCCGGCGATCGCGTCCCTAATTAACGGGACGTGTGTGACACTATCCCAGGATACCATGGACCCGAGGTGACTGCTTGGCCCTCTTCACCAGACGTCGCCTGCCTTCAAGGCGTGAAGTTGTGAGTTCGGCCCACACCCGCTTTCATGGTGTGTAGATGTAGACGCAGATCCTAAACATCTGTTTCGCACCCAGCACAGCGATATGTGGCTTGCTGGTGTACGTCCACACTTCCATACCATATGGTAGAGTGTATCCCTTGCAAATCAGCATGTGTAGTTGATTTGGCAGCGTAAGTGTATGTTAACAAACTCTGCGCGGAGGTGGGCGAAGCCAAAAGCGCAGGTGCACTGGCGTCGCTCGCCTTCGCTTGCTTCGCGCAAACGGAAGCCAGCGGACATAGGTTGTATCAGCGCGGCACATATGAAAAAAAGGAAAAAACACAGACGTCAAAAAAGGTAGGCGCCACATTTAGCGCCTACCTTTCTTGACGTCTGTGTTTTTTCCCTTCATTTTTCATTTGTATCAGCGCAGCACATATGAAAAGAAAAGGTAAAGACGCTACAGTAATAACAATTCCCAGTGCTTCGCCCACTCATCACAATTCACTCGGTGAACATGCGTGCATTTTTTTCGCTTGTTTAAGATAAGGCGATTCGACACGCACATTCAATAAATATACACATAGCGCACTGTATACCGTGCGAACGCTACAGTCGTTTCGCACGATATACGTTGCACGGCGTTATACGCTACACGAAGCTCTTGCATTGGTGCCTTGATCGCATTTTGCTTCTCGGAGGGCACGAAAAGGCGTCGCTGAAGTCTCCCTTGTGTTTAAGGGGCTCGTTGCACAGCGCCGCGCCGTGTTGCGCCCCGCACTGCATGTAGCACAGCATCACGTAGAACAGCTGGCGTCCCGACAGAGGCACGTCAGGCAGCCTCTGTTCGTCGAAGGACGCCTCCGTTCTGAGCACCGCCAGCGCGACGTCTATTGCGGCGCCGGACGCCATGTGGAGGCCCACTCTTCGCTCCCATTCGGCGTCGGTCTCCCTCGGTCGCTGAAACAAAGTGCGACCCATAATGGGATTCGAGACTGATCGTGCCGTAAGCTTATCTTTACAACGGAAGAAAATAGTAGGACGTTTGAAGCTTCGCCTTCAATATTTGATAGAGATGGCGTAATCTGGCCTGTTGCGAATCAGCTTCCGAAGCTTCGGTTTATGCCGCCCCGCTACGGTGGTCTAGTGGCTAAAGTACTCGGCTGCTGACCCGCAGATGCCGGGATCGAATCCCGGCTGCTGCGGCTGCATTTCCGATGAAGGCGGAAATGTCGTAGGCCCGTGTGCTCAGATTTGGGTGCATGGTAAATAACCCCAGGTGGTCGAAATTGCCGGAGCCCTCCACTACGGCGTCTCTCATAATCTTATAGTGGTTTTGGGACGTTAAACCCCCCCCATATCAATATCGGTTCATGCCTGAACCATGCCGTTAGGAAACGAACGACTGTGTGCGTTACACTGGTCATTTCATAGTACCACTGAATGCCTTCTGCAAGCGCACTTAAGTGGCCAATGGGCCACATTTATTCCTGTTCCGAATCAGCGAAACGTCCGATGCGCGTCCGTAGGACAACACGCGAATCTACACAGCTGTTCACAAATGTTTATGGTTCTGCTGCCGGTTACAATTAGGTATGTCTGATCACTTTGTAATCGGTGGGCCATCAAAACACCCAATCGTTGCTCTGTTCACATCTGTCGCCGCCTGGTGCGAAACGCTCGTGCCACGCAATACGCGACGCGTTAAGGAAACTTATGCCACTAAATGACATTCATATAGTGTTCTATTCTCCAACCACTTCGAACAAACAATGTGGCCCTGATGAAACCCCTGCATGCCAACACTGACGCCCTGGGTTCGATTCTCACTCGGACCAAGAAATTTCTATTATTAACTTTCTTTGAATACTTCTCGCTTACAACCAACGACGCCGACACTGAATACCGAAGGTACCCGCTATGCGTCTGTAAGGTATTACGTGCACGTTGCTGATCCTGCATGTGGCTGATGACGATGAAAAATTGTAGCTGAGAACGTTGCAGTACGTGGGAAGCATTAAACCACACACTCGTTGCGTAATCAGCGTCGCGTGATGAGCGGTTGTTATTTCACTCTTCTTCCTCGCTATACACCACAGATTGATCTCATTCCTTGCCCGACGCGACGCCTGTATGGAGTCCTTTTGCCAATGAGATTCAAGCACCAGCATCGGTGTGGGGTCGAAAACTACTAGAATTCAGGTGGCATGGGTTCGAATCCTATTCGATCCTGCGTATATTTTTGTGAGTAATTTTTCATGTCTGTGTCTATCGATTACTTTTTTTATGTCTATCGGTTACGCCACCGACCACGACTGGCGTTTAAGGACTACGCTGAAAAATACCGGGTTACCCAACGAAGGTACCGATATGCTATGCCGCTTCGTGTAACCTCAATTAAAGTCACGTTCATTTTCGTCTAATTTATTTATTCAAAATAAAAACACGTTTTAAACAGCAACTAACTCGTTATAAAGTCACTGTGTACAATGTACACCAGCATACAAGTACCATGACCTAGGTTTCTGTAGCGCATACTCCATACTTACCCGTTTTATCTAGGCCCTGCAGATGTCGCCATTTATCCGAATGAAAAATTACCCCTACCATCGGCGGTATGGCAACCTTCGAATCACGATACCCGATGTTCTGCGAATTGAATTACGTCTGCGGAAGTGGGGGGGGGGAGCACGCTCGCTTGTTTGCTTTGTAGAGCATTTATGTGTGCTTAGGCCTAATCTCCGGTACTGTTATCCAGTGCATGCCTCTCGCTTCCCTGTTTTGAGGCAGTAAAAAAAATTCACGCATCCTGACGAAGTCAATCATGAAAAGTGGGCAACGCTGAGCGTATCGTATCGGTGAGTAACCACACGTTACCCGACCGTTGCCCCACATATTGTAAAGTAAGTGGCATTAGGTGTACATAGAAATCAAAAAAATTATTTTTTCCTTGCTGTCGTCTTAGGCGATTCAAGAAGAATTTTAAAAATTGGCGGGTTGGAGGATATGCCTCTAAAGTGAATCCAAGCACCGACCGCATTATACCGGTGGCGAGACATACCATTTTAATACGGGCAATCTGTTCGGATAGAGTGCTCGAAATGTCCCTTTGTGTTACGCGATTCCCCGAAGGAAAAAAGTGCACATTTAAGGGCTCGTTTTCCTTGTTAGACAAAATATTAATCAGATCTAACAGACATCTAGGCGCATTTAAGTAGCGATCAACTCATGAGTGCCCTTCTCTATGGTTTATTTTCGCCGGAAACAGCAATCTCTTACCTTACGCCCATGTCTAGGTTGAAGCCTATTGTGATACCTTTCTTTGTGTCTCGCATATGTTTCGACTATAGCAACGGTTCTATACAAGGATCATTATGGAAGACAAGGCAAGGTCTTCAGGAGCTTGGAGCCCCTCGCTGTATTCCGTGCCGACCGGTTGTGCCCTCGCGATCTCCGACGTCAGCGTAGTTCTGACCTACTGTGCTGGCCCTACGTCATCTCCTGACGCCGATCTCCGACTACAGCGGAGCTCTGACCTACTGGACTTGCCCTACGCCATCGTCTGACGCCAACACGAGCTCTCGCAAGTGGTGCCCCGTCCTAGGATTCCTGTGACCGTGTTTCCATCTTTCCTATCTCTCCTATCCCCTCGATATGTCCTCGCTCACTGTCCCAGCGCATCTCTCTCTCTCTACACCTTTATTTCTTTCCTTTTAATCCCTTCTCACCCCCATCCCTCTTGAGCTACTGTTGAGGTGTCACATTCTGATGCAGACAGTTACGAGGCTCACTTTTCTTTTCCCTCTTATAGCCACATCTCTCAGGAGCTTAGCGCCTAGAGCTCGCTCGACTTACGTCTTCGTACATGGCCGCGTAGAAGCAGCTTCGGAAGATATCTAGGGAATCGGTGCTGTGGCCCTCCTGACGAAGGTCGACGTAGCTGAAAATGGTGGCCTTGGCCACTTCGACGCCGAACGTGCCCAGGCGCACCGGCGCGGGCGCGGACACGTGGTACACGGGTGGTGCTAGTACGGAAGGCTTGAGGGTGTAGTCTAGCCGGTCGGGATAGGTGAAGAATGCGTACAGCTGGTCCAGCAGCATCCACGTATGAATCTGCGTACCGATGGCGTCCGCGTCTGTCTGACGGAGGGCGTTAGCAGCGTCTCGCACGTTCCTCACGAAGCTAACCTCCATGTCCGGAAAACGGGAGAACCTGTGGCCAGCAATCGAAGCGCCAAAAACTTCAGTAACAGTGTGAAAGGTACGGAATCGCTTCTATTTTCTTGGCACGCTGTTTTCACTACGGTGGTTCGGTGCCTGCAGAACCGAAAGTTTCTCGAAAGGATCCTACAGTGCAGACCGAGTAACATGCTGCCCGTCATGCTTTTGTTCCTCCCCCCCCCCTTCATGTAATACTCTGAAAAAGGCCTTTAAGGGTAATTAAATTATCATCATGATGATAATGACGACGACAGCATTTGAAGACTTCAAGAGCCTTCAATGCTTCAACAAAACGAAAACTGTTCATCGTTGTCTACACGAGGGATACTAAATATCATCACCTCGATGACGCCACCCATTACGATGATCATGACATTACGGAAAACGCAAATTTCGTAGTTCACATAACATCACGTCACGTTATGACGTCGTATCACGTCACATCGCCGCTTTGTGAAAGTTGCGCCTATCATGTGAGCAGTGCAAGACGAGGTGAGGTGCCAATGGTTTGCAACGCCTCCAATACTGAAGGCACCGACACGACGACGTCGTTGCAGGTGATCGCGTGTGATGACATGTGAACTCCATGCGATGGTCCCAGTTTGTGCCAATTCCTGAGTTCACACGAAATCAGGTAAGATGCACATGTAGGTTTTAGTGGCATCGATACTTCGGGCACTGCAATTGCATGTTAGGCGCAGAATGTTTCTTGCGGGAGGCTGGGGAGCTGGGAATAAATCCGCTCCTTAAGCAGACCGCATAGCGCAGACCCAAACGTAGAACCGGAATAGTCCTAACTTACAACACACCTCCATTGTAGATAGTGCTGGTACGTACGCACAGTGTCTACAACTGCAAAAATAAAAAAGAAAAGAGAAGCACTACAGGCTGCTGAAAAAAATTACGAAGTACCACGTGAGACCTACACCGCAATTGTAGGACCTTTGATAATGAAGGCTCCTTGTACATGCCCCATCATTGTCTTGTTCTGTGTAAGGTTCTGCGCTGTGTATTATTCTTAAGCGAGCACCAATGAACATAATCAAACCTTGTTCCTTTTAAGATCTTCCTTTTAAGATCAATACATCCACAGGCGTGCGCACGGGGGAGGGGGGCGCAGAGACAGCTCCAAACATTGACATGATAGAAAGGGGGAACTGCGACGAACTATCTCTACCTCTTCCCTCCTCGTGAAGAAGAACCCCGCTCACGCTTATCAATACATCCACTAAGATGACGAAGACGACGGTTACTGCAATACAGAGGAGCTATGCGAGATCTTTCTAACCTGGCCTCGAGGTCATGCGCACTGGCAATGTTCATGATGCTGAAGACTACGTCCATCTCAAACCAAGGGTAGGTGGCCTTGTCGAGGCTCTGGTACACGGTGCGACGCACGGCCCTGGCGATGCGTGAAGCGTCGGCGCGCACTGGTTCTGTGTATACGCTCGCCACGAACGGCACGAACAAAGCCACTCCCATGGTCGCTAAGGTGAAGGACAGGCACGCGCGCTGGTGTTGCGCCGCGACATCCTCGCCGTAGCCGTGGTAGTTTGCGATCAGCTGTCGGTTGGCGAACCACGAGGTGAACTGGACACACAGCCAGCCGATGACGAGCTCTACGACGGTCTCCTTCTGCGCGATCAGCTGCAGCGCCACCAGGAAATACTCCCGGTGGCTCGTCGAGATCGTGATCTGGATGTGTAGCACACGAAAGAAGACTCTTTTGTGCCTTTAGGTAAGTTGACTGCTGGACAATCCGCATAATGTGTTTAGAATCACTGGTTAACGATTTATAGTACTTGGTACTCTACTATGGGAGAGCACTAGTCTGTCCCGTTGGCCTAGTGCTTATAGCACTAGGCCCGTGAACTGTTAGATAAAGCCTCTCTGGCTGAAGCTGTTGCAGTAATGTGTGTTTAGAAAAAGTTCTTAACGATTTAGAGTAAGAGCTACTCTACTATGAAAGAACATAAAGCCGTGCCGTTGGCCTTGGTTATGTAAAAAACGCCCACGCATATCTATAAAATAAATGCTGATGATGGTACGATGCAGTATGCATCAGAATATGTATTATGGCCTTCTGTGTTGTTCTGGTTAACAGCCTTTTATTTTGATCTGGTTACATTTGTGTTCTGTCATGTGATTTGAGTGATGGGTGTAAATGTCAATGTATTTGCGGTGTTTTATTTTGTATGTTCCGGTTAACAGCCTTTTGATACTTTTTTGTTCTTCACAGATGTTCCGGTTTCTACGTTCGTTGTAGACAGCGGGCGGCGGCTTATGGACGGAGGGACATTGTGTGGAGTTAAGGTACTTCGCTCCTAAAAATTGGTCAGCTTCGCACAGCTGGTGCAAATCCCGAAAAAACAGGGGACCTGGTGGCATCCTTTTCATTCCCTCCTCCTCACCCTAGCTTTCCTATGTGCCTGTCATGCCACCCTTCACTATGCAATGATACGCTGTGTCGCTCACTTTCATCTTCCTCAGCATCACATCAGTCCTCCTCAGGCTCGGTTTTCATTAGCATTCTCGGGCAATACTATAGAAGGCTATGCTGTGATTTCTTTCTATCTCTCTCTTTTTGTTTCTTCCTATACCTTCTGCTGTCACAGCTAGGCTACAATTATTTCGTGTGATACACGCGCAGAAATAAACTGGCTATCAACTCCGGGATAAAATGAGCAGCAGGCTACACTCCGCGAAAGCTGCTGAAAGAAATGTCGCGTTAAAATCTTGAAAGGGGAACGGCTGAGCGTCTACACGAATATTCAAGTATAGCGAATCCTGAAAATAAGTGTCCGTAGCTTCATATCGAAGTCTGCGTTCATCGTTAGCTCAAATACACAACGTATGCTACGCCGGTGATGGGTTATAAAGTATATTGTTTTCAGTTGCTCCTGTCGCGTAGAAGCTACGACATTGTGGGCGGCAACTAGTGGACTGGACCTCCCTATAGGGAGGTCCGCCAAGGGGCTACCGGACATCTAGGAGCACAGATACGTTTGCTTATAGCGTTTCAAATAAGTTGTATTCATTAATCCGTTGGTCTGTGCTCGCCTTAATGCATGCATGTTCGATGTGCACACGATGTTCTCGGAGGGTGTCATTTTGGTGTGCAAAGTAATCATATGCAGACATTACGCGGGATAGCATTTTAATTGCAGCATATCTGAATAGTAAAGCTACAAACGTATCACTACTTCCGGGTAGGTGGTAAGTGTAACTATATAATCGCTATAACGGTAGTAAAGTTTCTATTTTGACAGCTTCTACTTTCGCTTGCTATATAGCTATTGAATACTAGATGAGAAGATGCTCTTTGCCTCACGTGTGTAACGCGGCACGTACGTGCGTCCGTACGAACGTACCGCAACGCGTTCCCCTCACCGCTGAGGTTGTAGCGGTACCAAGTATAGGTCCCGCCACAGCTGCGTGTTACCGTCACGCTCTCCTCGCAGGTGCGCCGTGACGTCACTCTCTCCCTCCCCCGCAGCACGCTCGCCGCAGCACCCGCAGCTGCAGCTAGCCGCCGGCTCTTCCGCCCTACACGCACTCCTATCTCGCTTCACCCTCTCCACCTCTTTCAAAGCTCGACCGAAAGTCGAATAAAAAAAACAATCTTTCGGTTCATTTATCTGCGATGAAACTTACACGAAACCAAACCCACCTCCCGTGTCCTTGAGTTTGGAAGAAACGCTCACCAAGTAAAGGCCAAACCTCGCAAACGCGAAAATTCATGCGACAGCGAGGAATGACCCGACGTAGATTGCCTTCACGCGAACAGTCGCTAGAGCAGGCAAACCTCATTTACGCGACGACTTCGGCGAGCGAACTCCACTGTTGCTTGCATGAGGCCGTCTACTCGTACCAAGAAAACCGTGTAGTGAGTGGTATGCAATTTAAAAATAAGATATATTGTTGTGTGATGGAAGGGAAAGTGTTTATTATTGCCTTGCAGCCCTTTTTTTGTGCACATGCATAAACATTACGTTATTTCTTCGTTGTGCACACGTGACTCGGGCGGAGAGGTGAGTGAGAAGAGGTGGCGATTTTGCGGCACTAGAAGAGAACCAGCAGTACGTTAGTCATGTACATCCTGTTCCGGTGCTTTGAGCACAGCACTTCCAGGCGATGGGCGACGGTTTCCTAATCTGGAGAACCGAGTGAACGCGCGAAAACTACCACGCGACACGTCGCGCGAACGCCCTGTTTCGTCGCTGATAGCATCGCTCGTCGCTGTCGCGTGCATTTTCGCGTTTATGAGGTTTGGCCTTAAACGCTACACCGAGTATCGCTTCAAACCGTTCTTCTAGCACCCGTGTCGACGCCCGTTTCAGCCGGGTGAACGCTGTGCGCACCGCTGCTCCTTCGCATTCAATAGAACCCTTGTAAAAACGACAGCAAACACTGGGCTGCGGCATCCATGGTAAAGGAAGAACCTACCACGAAAGCGTGAATCCACCGGGCTCCATTCTTTTATATTCCGCCTTTGTTATGGCAGCGGCGTCCCACGCAATTCTACGCTGAAGTTGTAGCTGCTGTCGCAGGGACGCTCTGTCCTCGACTTGATTTGTTAATACTCAACTAGCCTGTCTGCATTTAGAGGCAGAAGGCAAAACATATCACTTTCGCACCTGGTCGTGGGGAAAACAGTCGCATGGAACGTCGCTTGCATAACGAAGGCGGAATAAAAAAGAACGTAGCCCAGCGGACGCACGCTTTTCGTGGTCGTTTCTTCCTTTACCATGGACGACACCGCCCAGTGTTGCCGTCGTTTTTGCAAGAGGTCTATCAGGGTTCCCATCGGGGAGTTCGTCCATAGATTTTTTGGGACAAGCGCTCACTGCAGGTTAGTTGTAAGTATCACTATTTCTTTTGAAGGTGCAGCGCGACTCTCAGTGTAAACATGTCCCTGCACCTCTTCGCTTCCGATGAGGTCGTAGTGCCTCGCGATGGTAGTGGTCCACCGTTCCCACGTTCCGGATGTGTCGTAGGGGCTTCTTTCGAACACGTACGCTCGGGCCGGCATGCTGTACATCTGCAGAAGCGGTTCCATGACTTCGGCCTCGAACCCAAGCATATCTTCGAAGGTGACGCCATCTGTTACGCCGGCACCGTAGTGCGTGTACAGCGTCTCGAAGTACTGGCGGTGGGCCGGCGACCCAGGCACGAGCCTTAGAACCGTCATCTTGAAGAGGTCGAGGCCTCGAGTAGGTTTCACAATGATCTGCAAAATTAGAGAGAAAGTGGATGCTTGGTCGACGAGGTACGATGGACGAGAAATAGGAACAGCCCAAAATACAAAGCACTAGTATAGGCACCCGGAAATGCAGTTTACGAGATCTGATTGTAGTGCCAAAACACACAGCCAAGCGAGTAGGCGGAGCAAAAACGAGCCTTTCATTGTGTATAGCCTAGCGAGTAGACGCAGCAAAACCTAACTTGCACGTGCATATCATTTTCTTTTTTAGTTGCGAGCAAGGAGGTCACGGCTGGTTAAGCATCCAGGAAGCGTTCTTTAAAAACGTGCCAAACAGGGCACTGACACTTCAGCGTGTCACTGTGTTCAGTGAGCGTTCTGTTTTCTTAGTATCCCTGGTGGTCGGTACCAACAATGCCGAGGCGGCCCGAAGAGCTTCGTCGCGATCTCTCGTCTACTGTCGGGTGCCTATAGGAAAGCTCACGAAGTCGCTTATGCATTCACATGAAGGGCAGGTTTCACCATATTGATCTGACGGGCGGAGTGCACAAACAGGGCATTCATGACCACGTCTGCAAAATTTTTCAAACCTACGCCCCTGCGTAAATGGATCAAATTTTAAGTTTAACGCTGCTTGGCCTCCTTGCGGACGCACACCCCACATATGAATAGGAGACGTACAGGACGGGATGCAGGTCCGTCCTCTATGTAGATGTATCTGCTCTGACGTCGCCAACCGTAGCCCGTAACACTTCAATGATTATTTGGCACATGCGCAGTTTTTTTTAGTGGCGAAGCTCCTTATAGCGGCACCTGTTTGTCCCTCGTAGTCGTAGTAGTAGTCGTAGAGTGTAACCAGTCTTACATTTTGACCTCCAAGATGGTGCCGCTGAGAGATTTCTTCTGTGCGTTGTTGAACAATAAAAAATTCGCAGCGTGCACGTTAACTAAAAACCAAATTCTCCCGTCTCTCATTCCCCCTTAGTGCCCATTGGCATGTACAATGAGCACTATCTGACAAGAAAAGGTTGCTACGTTATATTCGCTGGGCGTAACCTCCTTGGTTTTAGAAAGGTTGAGCGAGCGTTGGGCCGCAGTTTCATGAATACAGTGAACTAGTATATATCAATGAACTCGAGGTGGTTAAAGGTGGGAAGTAGACACGAAGCGCAAGCCGAAAGAAAGTGTGCGTGTACCTCCTCTCGTTCAGTCCTTGGAATGTCCGCTGGATAGCGGTGCTTCTATATGAGGAATATATGATGAAAAGATGCGAAATGTTAGTACTTGGAGTGTTGAATAGGTGGACGAACGGACACACAGACAAATGCATGGACGAACTCACGGATGGCTGCACCGACGGATGGATGCATGGACGGACGCAGGGGCGGATGCATGGACGAACGCAGGGACGGGCGCACAGATGGACGTGCGGACGCATGAACAGACACACGCACAAACGGGTGCATGGACGCGCGGACGGTCACACAGACGGACGCATGGACGGACGGAAGCAAGAACGAATGGACGAACGGATGCTTCGCCCCACTCTCCATCATTCACTCTGTGGATATGCTGCCATTTTTTTTTAATTTGTTGCTCGGATAAATGACTAAAACTTGAGAGCAATATTAAAGCACACAGACGAAACTTGTGCGTTTTTTTATTTTTACTGCGAATCACAGAGAGCCTATTCTGCCTCCGCTTCGCATGCGTTCATATTCAGGCGCTTTGCGCATCGGGAAGAGGCAACACCTTGCAATGAAACTACGTTTTCTACCGCGTTCCAGCACTCATCAGGCTCATCTGTCCTCCCACGTTTATCTAAATGTTCAAGCATGCAGCCCTGGCTGATAATACCGCTAGTCTCACGTCTATACAAGTGTCACACCTTACATGTTGGGATTGAAAGCCAAGCGATCGGCGAGGACACAGTCGGCTTAACTCGAAAGATGATGCGCGGCGCTGGGAACGCCGCCTCAATAAGCTTCACGCCGCAGCACCACTCGCGTTTTGGGGGTGCGGGCTGGTTCGGGCACAGTATACCTTGTTTGAACATGGCGTGTCCATGCGTATGAGCCATGAGATTCTCCCGCTCAGGTGCCGAAAAGAGCAAGGGAGGGATTTGGCTTGCGAAGACTACACGGGGCGAACCACAATGGCTTCAAGTGTGCCACCTCGCATCATACATGGTTTCGCGGTGCTTCAAAACACTGGATTTCTCAGTTTCTAATGAAAGAGATGGAAAAATTCTTGTGGCAGTCTACCTGGTTTGCCGAACCTTCCGTCTGCCCAGCGATAACCTGGACGGGACGCAGGCGAACTGCAGATGTGCACGTACCCTAAGCTCTCACTGTGTAGCCTACTACCCGAATGCACATCCTACATATATATGGAAGGTCCGGCGTGTTGACGTCGCCACATTAACCCACAAGCTCTGGCAATGTATCAAAAACTCGGAAGGTGCTAACTCCGGAACCCTTCCACAGCAGCGGGCCACTGCCTTGCGCAGCCCCAACGACCAGTCTAGAGCCTTCCAACAGGCACTAAGCAGGTCCTTTAAGTTCGCTCACCACCCTTGACACAGACACCAGAATGTCTGCGAAACGAGCTCTGTAACGCTATCGCGTTAGATATATTACGTGCTACGTGACACCAGCTGCCAATACAAGAATGATCGTCCCTAGACGTCTTAGCGGCGAGCAGCGCCAGCTAATTACCACAGGTGGAAGTGCGCAAATACACACGATGAAATTAACTGAGGACGACCTGTGCCTGCTGGAAGGCAGGGTCTTCCAGCAGGCACTGAACCTTCGCGTGCAAGGCCTAGAAGTCTCCGCGTGGGATATACCTAACTCCCGGTCAGCTAAAGTTCTGCCAGACTGCCACTAAAGCTGTTAGCATCCAGAGCAATTCTCATTATTGAATGGGCAACAACTTCCAGTGCCTGACAAATTAGATATCCATTATTTCACCTGGTGAGGGGACCTTTAAGGCGACTCGCGGTTAAAAGCTGTTTTCCTTTGTCGATGTATCTGCAGTTACTGTATATGGTACCTTTAGATATGATATAGAGGGAGCACATACTTAAGATATGTTGAGTGGACCTGCCACTCTTCGAAAACTTTTGAAGGGGAAGACTCTACGAATCTCCGCAAGGTGCTGATGGGAGTCTTTTGAATGCATCGGGGCTCAGCAACATATATCCTACGTTGTACCGTAACGCTTGCCTGTGGTGCGACGGTTCGTCAACTTTATTTCACATCTCTTTAGACCGAGAGCGATAGAATCTGGACTCTTTTTTTAGACAACACCATTGTAGGAAGATCGAAGCAGTGGGAGGCGCAACCTGCCAGCTCGGACCCAGAGGTGCAATTATAACTTGTGAATGTGAATCACGTTAGGCGAGCGGCGCAAGCCAGCGGAGCCCTGGACTTGGGTCCCCAACCACCATGCATGCTCCTGAATACATTTTGTACCCCTTCCCCTCCAAAAAAGTTTTGTTATTCTTCTTCTCCATTTAACGTAAAACTGCCTCCAAGCATGACCTCCAAGATTGTTCACCTAGCTTTGCATTGGCTCCGTGATTAGACAACTTTTTGAAAGCCACGACGCTGTGTAATGAGTCGAATGACCAACATTATGTCTTGTTGCGTACGTCATAATGACGGCATGACAATATCAGAAATTTTGGCTACTTCTGATTCCGCCGTGGAATCAATGGTAACGTGAAACTTGTGGTGATTTATTCAACAATATTTTGTGACACTCGTTCGCGACATTGCGGGAGGCGAGACACCGATGGTTGAATTTCGCATTTGAGGAGGCATCAAGGCATATCTCCCTAAAAAGAACACAGATAGCATCACTCATGCACTTACAAACGTCAACGGTGTCACACATATTATTCTTGTAGAAGTACTCTGGCTTTTGCGCTGTTTGTGTTTAAAGATAGGGCGAAAGAACCATAACTCGCATGGTCATTCCACAGCTGCTACATAACATCCACCTCGTCCCGATGACTGAGCCACCGGAGCGCAAAGGAAGACACGTTCGTTCAGTTTTGCCAAAACAGCAAGAGCCGCATGGATGAAGCTCGAGGTTGAAAAATAGGAGAACGCTCTTGGCTCTCGACCAGCCTGGACACCATGGTGTCCGAACAAGGAGCCTTAATTCTCCTAGCTCTTCGTATGGTGGCTGTGCACAGCCACCATACCACATCAGAAGTTGTTGCTCTTTTGTCTCTGCCACACATGCATGGCCCCTGCACTTCTCTTGATCTAAGTCATGTCACGCTATCCGCTGCATAGAGTTGTCACAGCTGACTTCGATAGGGGCCTAGCCGCTGCGATAACGGCGTACCGAGGAGTCAAGCCTTCTGCGGTTTCCGTCGTGGAAACCCAGGCCAAAGTGATAAACTGTGCCTCGATTCGGATGACGCATCCCAAGGAGGTCTACCAAGTAGTCTATTAACTCACGACGCAAACGCCACCGTCAGGTTATTTAGGAGAGGCCGAGTAGCCCGGTAGATTGGTGAAATTCATGGAGGTGACAAAAACAGTGACAGCTCCACCACGGCCACTGTTTACTTGTGCTACTTTGCGAAATAAATAATTCGTGGGAAGTCAGCGCTGCGCAAGGGTCACACCATGGTGCCTTGTTTAAGATGGTGCACCACCGTATAGACTTTCACGTTCTTTCAAGATGGTTGGTTATGGATCGCGTCGACATTCAACGGATTGTTGTTTACCAAGCAACGAGAGAGGAAGAGTTGTGCCTAAAGTTTTTTATTGCGTGCCACAGCTCCGAACATTTAATTCTCTTAGCGCAACCTTGGTTCTTCTGAGCGCCGTCTGAAATACCCACAGAATCATACAAACACGCACGCGCACATACACACACACGTAAATGCGCGCGCGCGATTGGGAATTGTGCGATGGAGGTATTGTAACACTGTTGAACTGTCCCAATTAAATAAATTGATAATCCACTTCTTATTATAATTACAACGTCATGGTTTGAACGAGCGGGGACAAGGATACGATTACGATGCATGCCGCAGTATAGAGGGCTCTATTCTTTTGAACCACCTGATATCGAGCGTGCACTGACAGCACACACTCTGTGGGTCTCTAGCATTCCATCTTTATCGAAATACGATCGTATTCGCGGTTGTGATGTAACCCATGACTTTAGTGCCAGAAGCCGAGCATCGCAGCCAATGTAACATTGCACGGAGGCGGACGATTTGATTGTTGGGGTACACAGTACGCAGGACAACGTATCCATCATGTCATTATTCTCGCATTCATGGCAACAGTGTTTTTAACCCACGAAGTGTTGACATTATGTTTCAGCAAGACTCCCTGGCCAAACACATGGGTGCGCTCTACTGTTACATAGGGCACATATCTACCAATCTAAGACCTGTGACCCTGGAGGAGTGCATGGCTGACGGACTTCTTCACCATACATTATGAAGACACTATTCAAACATTCGAAACTTCTAAAGCCTGTCTGATGACTACGTCTTGCTTCTTTCTGAAGACGCGGTCTGGATTTGGTTTATTTCACAGAGAAAGCTGCTGCAGGATGACAACAGCAACCGGTCTAGATGCCTATGTTGTTCCCATGGAACTTTTACGATCGCATGGAAGTTGCACCATAAACCTATTTGTGCCAGTCGAATGTTATACCACAAAGCTACGTCAGTGTTTGAATATCTTTCACAAAAATATTCTATACAGGTGTCACATCGGCCAAGGAATCACGCTAACACGTGTAATTTATCGTGGGAAAAGGGTAAAACAACAAGCAGGCCTCACACAATGCCAAATGCTCAATGAGTGGACCGTCCAATGCTCCCAGCTCATTACGAAGGGCACAGCCATAACTACACAGCCATAGTTACGACGGGCTCTATAGACTATTCTACCGAGGTGTTTTAGTGCGGTCATGCTTTGCTGTTCACCTTTGCGTTTCGCGTCCTCAACAAAGATTGAACCAGTGTTACGGTAGACGCATACACATGAAAGCAGCTTGGTCGGTGCATACGGTGTTTCGTGGCCTCATTTATTCACCCCGCAATACACCAAGCTAGAAGACATCGACTTCACAGATGGCGGCACATGGGTGCCGCCATCTTGGGCTGTGAAGTCGCTGTGAATCTGGGCTGTGAAGCTGCCATCATAGGTCAAATAGCCTGTGGAAGTGCTGCTTCTCCAGCTTTCACTGCGGCTATGTGGCGCGTTTTGTAATAAAGTCATTCCGTTCCACTCTTTCTCGTTGGTAACGGCCTCCACGTACCTCAAACGAATAATCGCCGACTTTCTCGGCTTCAAACTCGAAGAAGCACGGCCAGCCCCACTTGTCGTTCAGCTCAAGCATGGTGCTCACGACGTCCACCGAGGCGGTGTCGCGATTGGCCGGGTGTTGCGGCCAGTGCAGGTTGACCTCGCGCAAGTGGCCGCGGATGCGAGGAACGTAGTCCGTGTCTTGGGTCAAGACGTCGTCGCAGGTCTTGAAGAGACGCGCCGCCTTCTGCGCTACAGTCTGGCTTTCAGCCGGGATCTCCTCGTTCCTGCCGAAAAAAGTATGCCACGGTGAACCACAAAAGTTCCTGAACTACGCGAGCACGTGCCAAACAATGGGGAGCCTTCATGTGCGCACAGCCATGATACTAGATTCAGCGACACCACGGGGTAGACAGCCTTGCTGTAGAAGCACCCATACCTGGCGGTTTCGATGACGGTAGCGAGAAAGCGCTCGTTGATACGATTGCGCACCGACGTCTGGTTGCTCGCTTCCCCGCCGCACACGAAGCGGTAAAAGTCTTGACACGGACCCACCGACCAGTCCATGGATTCGCCAAGCAGCTGCACGCGAACAGAATGTCAGTCCTAAGCGATGCGTACGGGTGGAATGTTCTTGACTCGACTGATTGATATCGCCGCAGTGCACGCGCGTTTCTTGTTTCAATTTCGCACACACCCACAAAAATGTAAGCAATGCTCCGCGCAGACCAAGTTCCAAATGCTTCGCGATTGTAGTAGACCAGTTTGTTGAGCGCAAAACGCGAACAATCTAGCCTATTTCAGCAATTTCGCGACCACCAGCAATGAGGCTGGAAAGTCTAATGCGCCATGTAAAAAAGAAGGCGCGTCTCAGCGATGCTAAGTTTGATCGACGGCCGATGCTCTGATTGCCGATATCAGTGCACAGCGTGGATTTCTTTCTGTAGTTTACCCTTCCGTTTACGGACCCCAAGTACAGCGAAATAAAGCGTTTTGTCACTGCTGCCTTCGTCAAAGCCACGATCCCGTAACAATATGCAGGCACACGTGGTCAACTATGCGTGTACTGAAGGGCACGTGATGAAAAACCTGAGGAGGTCACTGTGAAATACATTGGTTTTTAACGAGACAATTAAAAGCTCAGATAATTACCGAACAAAGGAGACACGTCTGCTCAAACATCTTTGACAGCGCTCAACAATGCACACATCAGCGATCAACGCCAGTGGTTACAAATGGAAAGCGCTGCTAGTTGGGTTGCGAAACATCGCACTAAACTTGGTTCCGAACAAACTATGGATGATTGTCGGGATTTCCGCTGCCAAAGCACGATATGATAAACAGGGATGACGTAGTGTAAAGTTCGCGACATCGTGACCAGTTGGCGCTGTTTAACATGCAGCTGTACCTAAGTACACTGCCCTTTAGCGCTTCGTTTTCATCGAAATGAGGCTCCCGCAGCCGGGATTCGATCCTGCAACCTCCGAGTCAACAGTAGAACGCCCTAAGTCTTTGACCACAGTGACGGATAATAAACAAAATTGGGCGCAACACCAAAAACAAGGGTCGCGTGAGCATGGGCGTAGGCAGAATTTTTCTTAGGGAGGGGGAGGGGGGCACTTCTTTGACCGGAAGTGGGTGCCGGGCAGGCAGATGTGGTCCAGAGTCATATTGTGCCCTGTGTGCCACGGCAAATGTAGTTTTCGGTGAGCAGTGGGCTCTACAGATTTAACGGCTCGACCGCCCACCCTCCATATCACTAACTGCGAGCTATGCATATACACCATTAGCCACTGCCTAACTGTCCGTGGACTTAAAAAGAAACCTTCTTAAACAAAGCATGTACTTTGTTTGGACAAGCCATAAATGCTTTCCCTAGGCATTAACTTGTCCGATGGCTCGATCAATAGAGGGGTGGGTTCACTGAAGCACATACTGCTGGATAACAGGGGCATTCCAAAATGCGCCTGGCTCCACTTTAACTCTGAAGCAGCAGGAAAAATCGCTCGCGTCAAGTCCAGGACCATTCAGGAAGTTGCTGGTCCCGTCGAGCCTGTGAATTCAGTTCCCATCGATATACGCACATTAAATGGACAAACACGACCCACTGACCCGTATGTGTTGTGGTGACTGTGGCGCCGTTAAAACATCACATGGCTTCGTCGTAGCAACAGTCATCGCACCTCACCGGGAACCTTGCGGAATAACGTCATGAACTTCTTGTTGCACAACTTCCATGCGGCGTACCTACAGGATGCGCCAGTGGCATTCAATGGAGACTTCAACGCTAGTGAACTTTGACGTGAAAACCAGTGGCTTGTCACGTTTCTTGGGACCAAACTTGGACTTCGCCTCCTGTCAGACGTGATACAGCCAACTATTCACAACGCGTGTCCATTACTGTCGTTACTGCATTACTGTCAACTCGGGAACAATCGACTATGTTCGCTACATTTCGTGTAGTTCCTGAATGAGTGAGTGAAACAACTTTATTGATGATCCGGCATAGAGGGGGAAGAGGTAGGAGAATTAAAGCAATACTAGATCTAGCGTGTTCGGACGTCCCGAAGCAGCAACCTACTCGCGTCAAACCCGTGGGGGCACCGCTTCAGGTCACAGGCGTTCCAGGATGCCAAGCACGTGCTGGACCACGACTCATTGGTTGCCTGGCTCTTGGCTCATGATTTTGGTGCTGAGCGCACTTCCTAAATCTTCAAGACTTACTACGTATAACAGCCCGATCTGTTGCTATCACACTCGTTGCTTGGGCCTTCGGCCGAGACTGACTTCTTTTCTGTTTTTGCATGACCCACCCCCTTCTGTTACACCTTTATGCACCCTGATGAAGTGAAACCGGCCCAAATACGCCCTCAAGTGGACCGACAGACTGCGTACCGTGGTGTATTTCATGCAGGTCTCGTCGCAGACGGGCTTCATGACGTCTCCGTGCCAGGCCAGGAAAAGCGAGAGCGCACAGGTGCTGAGAATCAGAGCCGCAGCGAGCGCCACGCACATCGTACGACGCCAGGGGATGCCTTGCACCCAACTGCGCTGACCATGGTCCGTGGCAACCCCGGCGCTTGTGCGTTGGCGTATCAGCTGGGGTGGCTGGGGTCTGAGCTGGTTGCCGGGGTGCGCGTGAGGGTTCGGTTGCTCGGCGGCAACTGCAGTGCCAGATGACCTACCCGTGTGTGAGTGGAAATCCAGGGGTTGATGCAGCTTCACCCGCTGCGTCGGTGGAAGTGAATACGACGAGATAAAGGCATCGGATGAGAGACTGTCGTACCATACAGGTGTAGAAGCTTGGGCTATAGTTGGCCTAGGTTTATGATGACAAATTTTAGAGTGCAAGAACATAAGAAAAAAATGGGACAGAATAGAAAAGAGTGCCCTTTTCTATACTCTGTCCCATTTATTTCTTATGTTTAGGTGCTGTAAAATTCATCATGTACTCGTACACCTATAGTATTTTTAATCACGATGTCAATATATATTGCTGCTGTGTTAGAACGATTATTGTTAGCAGAGACCTAATCTAGCCTCCAAGAACATGAACGGCTACCTATCGCAGTATCGTAGCTTGCCTGTTTTGGGTAATTGAGTAAAAAGTGCAAGGGTTGAAGCTTAGAAATCGGTGACACTTTTTTAACGTGAACGGTAAGACGTACGCAGGTTAAACATCTAATGCTGCTCGCCTGCAATTTCTGCGTTAACCTGCCGCGTTTCTTAGCGTGCGTATTTGCAATGACAAAAGGCTGTTCATCCCTTAGGTTAGCAGCTTTTGCTCATGAACTCCACTGTTCACAGCTTTAATTTCGAAGACGAAATTTCTCCTTCCAACGTGCCAGTGTTAGCATGTGAGAGCCCCAAGAAGCTCGTTCTGTACCAATTATCTAGTACAAGAATATCTAGGGTTTTAAGTTCTACAATTCTATGATTATGAGTGACGTTGTAGCGGAGGGCGCCGGAAATCTTGGCCTTAAGTTGTTCTTTGACATGCACAGACATCATACTACACACGGGCTTGCACAATTTCACTTCCATCAAAATGTGACCGTCGTGGCCTCGACCGAAATCTGTACCACGTCTCTGAAAAAATTGAAAGAATAATTCTTTTTACACCAAGGGCAGTAGTATGTCCTTGCATCGAGCCCTGTCCAGGTGCTGTTGCTTATTCCGTACATTATAGCACAAACAACACTGTGTTTGTGGTTATAGATAATTTTTATTATTGTTTCCTGGGGCCGTAAAAAAATGAGTCTGACTATTGACATAGCTTTTCGCGGTACACAGTTGACGTTAGCGCAACACGGCCAAGAAAGGAGTGGCGCGTGAAAAACTACGAAAGCTTCCGATCCTTGAGGACGACAACTGCTGTCATGGTTCTCAGACTCCTTTCATGCGATGAAGGCGAGCTTTTTGGAAGAAAAAGCCAGGTATCAGCTAATACCATCAACGATAGCACTGCCACAGACGATCAAGTATAGCCTTTGTGTTTTGGCATTGTATCGCACTCTCTCGTGCATACCTGTATTATGGCGTGCCACTCATCATAACGGAAGACAATTGGAAGGGTACGTCTTTCGGGCTCTCTCCCACCTTCTAGGCGTACCACACATACGAACTACAGCTTACTACACCCGTTAGAACGGCATGGTAGAACGCTTCCACCATCAACTGGAGGCATCACTGCGCGCTCAAGACTACAATGCCATGGACAGAGCGCCTGCCTTCAGTAGTGGGCTAACATATTGATATTCAAAATGAAAAGTGCGGCAAAAGTGCTCCTATAGCAAGGAAAACTTGGCCACGGCTTCGCGATTACACCATGTCGCTGAAGGGGTTAATACGGGAGTGGAGAGCAGGGCTCCGTACTCACCGCCGGCTTTTCCTTCTTCTTTGTGGTGAGAATCTTTCTCAGGTTTGGCAGGTAGTGCATGACTGCCAAGCGTACCACGGACTCAGGAACAAGAGAGCTCGCAAAATGCGCGACCATACGCGATCGAGAATCTTCTTCTTCTGGCACGTTCACTATTGTTCGAGCTCGAGGAACAGCTCGAGCGGGTTTCTCTGTTTCCTCAGGGGTATGGCACTTGCCCACTATGGCATTTCGGCCATGAATTCGTGCCTTAACAGTTCGATGATAACTACAAAAATTGCCCTGACACCCCTTCCTTCTTAGCTTTCAGTGCTTTCGTCGGGACGAGATAACACACAATGCAATTGCAGCATGCGACAAACCTTTGTAACTACACTCGTACTGGTCGGATTCTTAAAATTTTTGTGGCATTGAATTCATGAAGCAATAAGCTCTTCTAGTGAATTCATTCCATGGTTACTTGAAAAATCGTTTCAGGGCCCCTTTAACGCATTTTGTTTAACAGGTGTCCCGACGAAAACGAGCCCAATCGGCGATAATAGTGCGCGCTCATCCAATATACTCTGTGCGTGTTTGTGTGCGTGCATGTGTACGTAACAAAACACATTATTAAGTATGCACTAAGCGGTTGAAGGGTGCGCTAGGGGCTGGATTTCGCTATCGCGTTCAACTCCTAAAGACGGAGCTTAAGGGACCCCATTTTTTACATGGCGCGGAGATAATACCCTTCACCGCACAGAAAACTAAGCAGACCTCAGGCTCTGACACTCGGGATTCTTCAGGTCGGGGCGTACCCTAATCCCGTGCTATTGAACAAAATTTATCTCGAAATACAGCCAACTAATACATGTTCCTACTGCCACAAAATAGCTACTTTGGAACATGTGCTCTCGCGGTGACCCGCGTTACGCTGTGGGGAAATCATCACGCCGTCCAATTGGGAGGGTGCTATTGCAAGCTCCGGACTTGAACAACAGCTATGGGCAGTCCATCAGGCTCGCGACGCAGCAGAGAGGCTTGGTCTTTCTGTTCCGACGTGGGAGTGGCCCGCAACGTGCTAATGCGCGTTCCAAAGATTAAATTAAAATCCGCCCGCCCACCCGCCCGTCCGTCCATCCATCCGTCCGTTCGTCCGTCCGTCCGTCCGTCCGTCCGTCCGTCCATCCATCCATCAATCAATCAATCAATCAATCAATCAATCCATCCGTTCCAACTGTGATATCATTAACCTCCGTTTGTTCCTTGACACACCCTGCTCTCTTCTTGTATTTTAAGCTTACACCCATCATTTTCCTTTCCATCGCTCGCTGCGTCGTCCTCAATCTAAGCTGAGTGCTCTTTGTAAGTCGCCAGGTTCTGCTTCGTGGTAAGTGTACCGGCAAGATGCAGCTGTTATATTGTTTATCTCTATCCAAATGCGAAAAAATGTCACATTTCGGGTGCTAAAAGCACTTAAAGGTTACAGCTGTTGTTATCAAGGTACCTCCTTATTTACGCAAGAAAAATGACCTCAGTGCTTTCAAGTAACTCTGGAAAAAGGACCACGCCCCTTATCATTGCCGGGGACTTCAACGTCAATTTATCCGACCCCAACGACACCCGGTTTTTCCAGTACGTTCAAGGCGCTTATGACACGGACATGGCAAAACCCCATTTCCGCGTCCAGGACAGGAGACATCATAGAGCATTTATTTGATAAAATACATCCCTGAATTTACACAGCTGCACTATACATAATATTCCACTACACACCGAGCATCGTCTAAGGGATCACGAACAGATTGGATAACAACACCTGACAAGCTGATGGTAGCCCCTGACAATGGTCCTGATAACCTTGTTCAGGAACGGTCAAGAACCCCTTCCACACATGCACAGTGGTTCTTGAAACGTGCGTGCGTTCTCCATAATAACGGACAAGTATATGTACTACACATCATCCGCTTCTGTTGCTGGTAATAGCCTTGTTCATATGGGCATCATTACGCAACATTAAACTTTTTACAGCGAAAGTTGTATATGTTGTCTCTATAACGTCGTTCTCAGCGTCTTACCCAAGCGACAAGAAATCTATGGAGTTACAAACAACTACCTTGAATATCATGACTGTTAACCCGTCTTACATTGCACCGAGCTCCATCAATACTGACGAGAACGGTGCCTGTGTAACATAGGAACATGTATGTTGTGTTTCCGGTAGCGTGGGGCATACGAGACTGGTGTACGGAACGCACTTACCGACAGCTGCGTCTACGTATAGCCCTAGTGGGTTTTCTATAGTAGTGAGGACGGCCTTCTGTGCCATATGTCGGCTGGATTGTTGCAGACGAGTCAGTGTTCCGTTTTCACAGGCCTGTGCCTTGAGCCAGGCTAGATTATCTGGCAAAGGTGCGACAGGCTGTGGCAGCGTTAGATTGTAGTAATGTGCTAGAGCCACCGCCACTGCAACAGCTTGACTCTTTAGGCGCTACTGTAAACAGCTGTTTATTATAACACATATCCGACTCTTCAATATATGTGTGAGTGCATAGCAGTTGTACATATTCTTAGCATCATTACGTAATGTTTCACTCAATAGAAACGTACGCCACCTTCATTTTCCCGCTGCATGCCCTCAATGACATCGATTCCCACGCTACATAAGACCTGCCACATTTTTCTTCTAAAGCAAAACAAAGAAAGAACGGAACAATTAACGCTAATATTGAAATCATTGAGCTTGTTCTTGGTGCGAAAGCATTAATTGATTGATATGTGGGGTTTAACGTCCCAAACCACCATGTCCCGCCATGTGATTGTGAGAGACGCCGTAGTGAAGGGCTCCGGAAATTTTGACCACCTGGGGTTCTTTAACATGCACCGAAATCTGAGCATACGGACCTACAACGTTTCCGCCTTCATTGGAAATGCCGCCGCCGCAGCCATGATTCGATCCCGCGACCTGCGGGTCAGCAGCCGAGTACCTTAGCCACTAGACCACTGCGGCGGGGTTGGTGCGAAAGCAGCCGCTGCAAAAAGTTTCGCTAATTTCCATAGCGTTTCGCATGACGTTTGAAGTGGAGTACAGAGCCGCGGCCACTGATTTCCCTAAAGTCCGCACGCACGTTCATTCACAAAGATAAAGAACATTTCACGAACCCGTAAAATTCATAAAATATTAAGCAAAAAGCGACAGATGTTAGGAAAGAGCACTCACCTTTCCCATCTAGTGCTAGACTACATCGCGCTGACGTTTCATATGTAGAAAGGGCACTGAACCCTTCCATTGTAGTTACGACACTACTTCTGTAGTACAGGACATGTACTTTCTCTAATACGAAACTTAATCGGCACATTATTTAGCACGAAATTGGAAACAAAGAGTGAGACCCCTTGTCACCTTTGAAGTACGTCGCACACGAGTTCATCTGAAGATGTCATGAAACAATGGTTGCAATAACGGCAGTGTTCAGGGATTCCATAAACTCATCAACGCTCGGCCGAAAGATCTATCTCCATGGTCATCGGCAACAAAGGGTAACAAAAGGGGCACTCGCCTTCCACAAGCCACACCATGGCTCCCCACTTCCGCCGTTGTGATCCAGCACGGCTTTGCATTTGCAATAAAAATTGAGGCCAACCTCCATGCCTGTATCCCGAACAAGGAGCACTGTACAGAATACTCCCTTTCACTACGCTTCCGTTGATACCTAACTCGAAGGGCTATCTTTCACAAAATTCATTTTGCGCTTTTTTCCTTCCAATGACCGCAAGTATACGCACTGACAAGGAGGGGGGCACTAAGGCTGCCCAATGTTTAACTGATAGGGGGAGGGGGCTGCAATGAACCTTCGGCCCCTTGAGAGCAGAACGCCGCACGCCTATGACCGCAATGGAAACATCGGCCACCCATTTTCCCTGCGTAGGGTAGCACACCAGTCCTAGACTGGTAACATCTCTGCCCGTTCTTTCCCCCCTGTTCCTTCTTTCTTCACTCGTCTGTGCGCACCGCATGTCAGCGAAAAGAGGTTTGTAAGCTGAGACCAAGCTGGGCGCACCACTGTTTGCCCTCCATATAAGGCCACGTTGCAGACGAAGTGGTGGGCTAGCTGAAGGCTCAAAATAACTTCCGTTTAAACCCTATGAGCCATTGCTGGTGCCACTTTATAGCGCCCTAAAGTAGTTGTGCAGTGTAACATAGGAACATGTATGTTATGTTTCCTTCATGCACAGTAGCTGCATGAAGCTTTCACACAAAAACAACAATAAGCCACTACCCGCAACACTTGCCGTGGTAGCGGCAGGTGTTGCGGCCGGGCGAACGTACGAGGCGGCAGCTGCGGGAGCTGCGGCGAGCGCGCGGCAGGCGAGGAAGAGAGTGACGTCAGCGCGCACTGCAAGGGAAGCGTGACGTCAACGCGCAGCTGCGGCGTCACTTACTACCACTCCAACATCTGTGGCGAGGGGAGCGCGTTGCGGTGCGTTCGTACGGACGCGCGGAAGGACAGCGTTCCACAGGCTAGTCAAAGAGCTGCTTCTCATCAAAGTAGTCTGAATGCACCTCTGCAAAAATACTCGCTACACTCTAGAGTGTTACACCTGATGGATAAAACCGAGTACACGCACCTGCGTTTATGATCGACACTTCGAAGTTGTTTGCGTAAATGGTAAATGTGCTGCATCATTGGGTCCTCCAAACGTTTATGCTATAGCCATGAGGACAAGCAAACATTTTTGGCACTGGAATCACGAGAACAGCCCTCACTGCAAGACGCCTCAAGGAAGCAGTCACAACTATTGTTTTTGATTGGTACCATAGGCGTTTTTCCACTCGGTGTTCTGTAATGTCTGATGCTCATGCAACAGATGATGTTGTAACGGGTCTCTGTCCATTAGACAATATTGAGATCAAGTCGAAAGAAACGTTTCGCCTTGTAGGTTACCAGCACAGAAACCCGTTTTGAGGCACGTGGACCTAATTGTACATCCGGGTTTATTACAACGGCCTCATACCTTGCAAAATTTTATTCTGCGACATTCTTTCCGCGTTAATTGACCTCGACATGAAGTAAACCTGCCATACGATACCGAATTTATTTAAAATGTTATCTTTCAGCTCGGGAGCAGTGGTGACAAGGGAGAACGCTCTTTAAAAAGTTCACGGCAGTGCGAGTTTTCCCTAACTCAAATCGATCAACCGATAAAACGTGTACGGAAGTCTTTTGGAGAGCTCCAAGTTTAGTTCGTGATGTTAAATTTTATGGGTTCCACTCAACAAACCTGCAGCTTTTATGAAATCCGTAACTACGTCTATCACGGTGAGCTTTTGTAGTGAGGGCAGAATATTGAATGAGTGCACAAAGTAAGGCCGTAGTATAACCGACCACATAAGGTGAAAAAGTATACCTATATTCACGAACAATACGTCATGCGCGCCGAAGCCCACGTAAACACGAGAAATCTCCACTGACTGATTTAGGTGGTCTTAATCAATATAGAGTCATCCACTAACACATGTCCCCCTACGATATAGTGCTTTTGTATGCAAAAACAAAATAAAACAATTGTCAGATCACACGAACAGAGGCCATTAATAATATGCGAAGCACGAATCAGGAAGGTTGATATGCCACTTTAAAATCAGCACAATGTTACGAGGCGGACGTAAATTATGCCATGCATCACTTCCATGTCATGATTATTATGTTTCAACGTGTCATTTACCTTCGTCGTCTATTCACGTCCCGTGATACCAAATTTGGTATTTGTGGAGCTAGCGAAACGGCCGCGAGTGCACTATGAGCGTAGCATGTGGTCATGTTTTACATGACACCCATGTCATGATTATCATGTTTGCACCAGTCATACACCATCTTCGTCATTCATTCATTTCAAGTAATACCAAATTTGGTGTGTGTGAAGCTAGCGAAACGACCGCGAGCGCTCCACGAGCGTGGCGTGCAGCCTAACTTACATGACATGCATGTCATGATTTCAACGTTGGGGCCTGTCATTTACGTTCGCCATGCAGTCATGTTATGACGTACCAATTTTAATACAGATCCCATTATTTATCGAAACGACCAGGAGAGCCAAAGTCATAGGCGGCTAGACAGACGGACAGACAGACAGACAGACAGACAGACAGACAGACAGACAGACAGACAGGATAGATAGATAGATAGATAGATGATAGATAGATAGATAGATAGATGATAGATAGATAGATAGATAGATAGATAGATAGATAGATAGATAGATAGATAGATAGATAGATAGATAGATAGATAGATAGATAGATAGATAGATAGATAGATAGATAGATAGATAGATAGATAGATACGGTCAAAGTCGCCGAAGCTCGCTAAGAAATGCTTCGCGTTTAAAATGTCAACTGGGAGTAAAACTGTGAGTTAAAACAGATTTTTATCGGTGCATACATGTCACCGTAGAACACATACAATATAACACCACGAAATAAACTTAGAGCACTCCAAAAGACTTTCACAGACGTTCTATCGGTTAGTCGATTTGAGTTAGTGAAGACTCGCACTGCCGTGAACTTTTTGAAGAGCGTTCTCCATTGACTGTAACCACTGCTCCCGAGCCGGAAAGATAACGTTTGAAATAAATTTGGTATCGTATGGCAGGTTTACTACACGTCGGTGAATTAACTCGGAAACAATGTCGTGGAAAAAAACTTTGCAAGGTATGAGGATAAATATGAACTGCAAATATCTTTCCAGTCCTTGGTAGATTCTAAGAGGGCAAGGAGCGTGTAGGCCAGTATAAAGCTCGAACAGCGAAATCGTTTGGCTACACAAAAAATCCTTCGCGATCTAAGTCATGGACCCTTTACGGATGGCACTTGTCAGCGCTGTGTCCACAGGTGTCTTATCCACAGGTGTAAGTGTCTTATGTGTAAAAATGCCAGCACAATCACAATGAAAGCAAGAGGACCGGCCTGAATACAGCCCCTTGTAAACTCCCTTGGGGCGTCCATCACACGTACAGTTGCAAGGTACCCACTACCACTACGTCATCAATAGTGACAACCGTGGTAGGTAGAATGAGAGTTTTGCGAACTAGGGGAACATGTGCTATATATATATATATATATATATATATATATATATATATATATATATATATATATATATATATATATCTATATATATATATATATATATATATATATATATATATATATATATATATATATATATTGTCACGTGATCACTGAACGACCACAACGTCTGTTCACAGGAGCAGCACTGGACGTCGAGCCGAACCGAACGTTAGAGCACGAGCACACACCAACCGTCCTCTTCTTCTTCCACACCATGGCACATACTCGGATTGACATGGCTAAACCTCGTTCCATGCCTGTGGCATTACCCCCCCCCCCTTCGAAAAAAAAAAGTACCACCCCGATGACCAATGCCGATTAAAAGTTAAAGTAGTCGCGTACACGCACAAAAGACGCGCAAAGAAGCAGTGTCAGGTGGCTCGGGGGTAGTGTGGCTTCATCCGTGACACATGAACAATGTCGGGCTGCTGGGAACATCGAGATCGTTGAGTTGTGTCTTCAAGCAGAATTTCGTAGTTGACATCTGTGAGGCGCCGCAGTACTCTATAGGGACCGAAGTAGCGGTGAAGTAACTTTTCCGAGTGGCCCCTTTTGCGAACGGGGATCCACAGCCAGACCAGATCACCGGGTTGGTAAATGACATGGCGATGACGGGAGTTGTACCTCTGGGAGTCGATTCGTTGTTGTTTTCGGATGCGCTGGAGTGCAAGCTGGCGGGCCGCGTCGGCGAGCCGGAGAAAGTTGTTCGCATCAGTAGTAATATCGGTCGTGTCAGGCAACAGCATGGCATCAAGCATCGTAATTGCTTCTCGGCCGTGAAGCAACCGGAATGGAGTGAAACCCGTCGTCTCTTGAACCGCAGTGTTGTAAGCGAACGTTACGTATGGCAAAATTGCATCCCAGTTCTTGTGAT
The DNA here is from genome assembly GCA_013436015.1 of Rhipicephalus annulatus. Lineage (NCBI taxonomy): Eukaryota > Metazoa > Arthropoda > Arachnida > Ixodida > Ixodidae > Rhipicephalus > Rhipicephalus annulatus. The sequence goes on from WOVY01003374.1 coordinate 66,570, forward strand.
TACGGTCGACGTACATAGATAGCATGTCAGCGAGCGTCTTGTTTAATCTCTCCGTCAGACCGTTGGTTTGTGGATGGTATGCGGTTGTTTTGCGATGAGCTGTTCCACTAAGTCTCGTGACATCTTGCATCAATTGGGCTGTAAAAGCTGTTCCACGGTCAGTGATAAGAACTGTTGGCGCTCCATGGCGGAGGACGATGTTGTTGATAAAAAAATACGCAACCTCATTGGCGGTGCCTCGTTGTAGGGCTTTCGTTTCGCAGTACCTCGTTAAATAGTCAGTAGCGACTACGATCCAGCGGTTGCCATCATGTGACTTCGGGAAGGGCCCAAGCAAGTCCATGCCGATTCGTTCAAACGGTTGTGACGGGGGTGCAACAGGATGTAATAAACCAGCAGGGCGCACAGGTGGGGCTTTACGGCGCTGGCAATGATTGCATGTTTTAACGTAATGCTTGACATCCTGGGTGAGCTTTGGCCAGTAGTAGCGAGTCTGAATCCGGGCAAGGGTGCGTGCGAATCCTAGGTGGCCGGAGGAAGGCTCGTCGTGGCAGGCAGATAAAATGTCAGCACGTAGCCCTGGTGGAACGACGAGGAGGTACTCAGTCGCATAAGGTTCGAAGTTCTTTTTGTAGACGATGTCGTTGCGGAGACAAAATGACCCTGAACGTGCAAATGCCGATGGTGGACTCGAGCTGCGACCTTGAAGGTATTTGATAAGTTGTTGGATCTCTGAATCATTCCACTGTTGTTGGGCCAAGTCGGATTCACTGACTGCACAAAGAAAATGGCCATCGGTATCATCGTCCCTCGATGTCGTCGTGAGGGGTGCGCGCGAAAGGCAATCAGCGTCAGTGTGCCTGCGGCCCGACTTGTAGACGACTGTAACCTCAAATTCTTGAAGGCGTAAGCTCCACCTCGCGAGGCGCCCTGAAGAGTCCTTGAGATTGGCCAGCCAACAGAGGGCATGATGGTCCGTAACTACTCTGAATGGACGGCCATACAGATACGGTCGGAACTTTGTTATCGCCCAAATAACAGCAAGACATTCCTTCTCCGTGGTCGAGTAGTTAGTTTCCGCAGATGACAAAATGCGGCTAGCATAAGCGATGGGACGTTCAGCGCCGTCTTGCCACTGGACGAGTACTGCACCAAGACCGATGTTGCTTGCGTCAGTGTGAAGTTCGGTGGTGGCATCTTCATCAAAGTGCCCTAGTAAGGGTTCACTCTGAAGGCACTGCTGAAGCTGGGAAAAAGCGGCTCTCTGCTCTGGACCCCACACAAAAGGAGTATCCTCCTTCGTTAAACGGGTAAGGGGTTCAGCGATGTTGGCAAAGCTCGGGACAAAGCGCCTGTAGTAGGCGCAGAGACCCAAAAACCGGCGCAAATCCCGTTTGTTCGAAGGTGGAGGAAATGCAGCAACAGCCATGGTCTTTTCTGGATCTGGTCTAATGCCATCGTGACTGATAAGGTGGCCGAGGAACTTTAGTTCTTCGTAGCCGAAATGACACTTCTCCGGTTTTAGAGATAGGCCTGCGGATCGAATAGCGAGGAAGACGGACTGAAGTCGTTGTAAATGCTGCTCAAATGTTTTGGAAAAAACAACGACGTCGTCTAAATACACGAGGCAGGATTCCCACTTCAGACCGGACAGGACGGTGTCCATCATCCTTTGGAACGTTGCCGGTGCAGAGCACAATCCAAATGGTAACACTTTGAATTCGTAGAGGCCATCGGGAGTTATGAATGCTGTTTTTTCCCTGTCACATTCATCGACCTCGATCTGCCAGTAGCCGCTGCGTAAATCCATTGAGGAAAAATATCGGGCATGTCGAAGTCGATCCAGTGAATCATCTATGCGTGGGAGAGGGTAGACGTCTCTCTTCGTCACTTTGTTGAGCTTCCAGTAATCGACGCAAAATCGAAGAGTGCCGTCTTTCTTTTTAACAAGTACGACGGGTGACGCCCATGGACTGTTCGAGGGTTGGATGACGTCGTCGTCGAGCATCTGTTTCACTTGAAAACGTATTGCCTCTTGTTCTTTCTGCGACACGCGGTAGGCGTGCTGTCGTACAGGCCGTTCGGTAGGGTCCGTTATAATGCGGTGCTTCACGGTTGGGGTCTGCTTGATTTTGGAGGTGGACGCAAAGCAATCACTATACGTACGTAAAATCATGCGTATCTGCTGTAGCTGCTGTTGTGAACGACGGGCCGATCCCACCGCTGCCACCACTGTTGCGTAGCGTATGTTTATCAGCTCGCGACTGCTTCTGCGCAGAGCTGATAAGACGAGCGGACGAGACGACGGTGAGTTAAACAAGGTTTATGTACAGCATATATACAGAGGCGTTACAATTTCGGCACTGGGGCCGACAGAGACTCGAAGAGCCGAGCTCTCCTCTCTAACACATAGGTCAGCCCTTCGCCTAAGACCGCTGACTCGCGACGCATGTCGGCTCTCCGACACGGGACCTCCTCTCTCTAGGACCGCCGATCGCGACGCGCCGCAGGGCTTCTTTTATTTACACCGGGTCCAACCAAAAAGTCCAATCAGAAGCGCCGCTGGTCGCCAGGGCAGATTCCTCCAATGGGGGGTCGCCGCGCCATGCGTCAGACCACCAGACACGAGAACGCCGGCTCGCTGTCACGTGCGGAGCTGACTCAATGCACGTGGGCCAGAGAAGCGCCGCGCGTGTTCACGCCGTTCGCGCCAGGCCGACTGCGGGCTGGCCTTGACCCAGATTGCCTTTTTCAGAGGCACGGACGTTTGACGAGGACTCGCTGGCATAACAGCACCCCCGCCGCCAGACAATGCACCGGAAAGACGAGCTGCTTCCACGGGGCTCGGATGTCAGGTGCGCTCGTTCGCCAGGTCCCTCCAGGTTCGCCGCCAGGGCCATGGGGAGAATACAGCTCCAGACTGTTCCGGGAATACAGCCCATTCTTGACGACGGATCCCAGCTCCACTGGCTTGTCGCCACAACTTGTCGACCAGCTTCACTCGTCTCTTCTGACCATCTTCGGCTTCAGCACTTGTCGATGGTTCTGCAACTTGCTAAGAACGGTTCGACAACAGACAACACACGACACAAGCAAGTGCCCTCGGTCACCCGACAGAACACCAGACAAAATATAGTACAACATATACCTATCTACGTGTTTATCGGAATTTTGTTCCCTCTACATCAAGAGGCACATGTGGGACAAAAGACCCTTAAAATGACAACTCAATTTTTTTCCCACGTACAACAACGTAACGAATTAGAATACCACATAAAGTTGGCCCCTTGAGATCACATTGAACGAGAGCGCTCAGCCCAGGTCGTGATGAGGTCAAAATTTTGCCCCGAATCGCCAGCGAGAAACCGAAAGGTTGAGAAGTTACTAGCTGGAACGCACTGCTCAATGCACCTGCATTATAGTTTACCTTTCCTTTATTTTTTTTTTTGATAGCGAACGTCAAAGTTGCGCTGTGGAGCAACATGCTCCATCTCAGTAACCGGCCACTTTTAGGCGACGATACCTATGCGGCACCAAGAGCGGCTCACACTTTCGACGTTGCACAGGGGAACAACGATACGGCTTGCTACGGATTGACTCCTCACCGCTTAGCTCGATATCGTGTTCGATCCCCCTCGTGTTTCCGGGGCGGTCCGAAAACACGTCTTCAAACTCGGAACCAATCTTTCTCAGGTCCTCTTTCTCAGGTCCTCCTTCACTTAAGCTAGGCTCTAGGTTTATCTGCTCCCGGATTACTTTCGATCCCCCTTCAATTACCTCACTAGAACTCAAAATTTCTGCTTCCTCTTCCTCTGAAGCATTCAACAACAGATTTACGACCGCTTGATGTTGAACGTATGGTTTCATCCAGTTGTAAATTTTGTCCGGCCGCCTTCCTAATTTCACTTCATAATTTGTATCGCAAGGCTTCGATAATACTTTGGCGGGCCCTTCCCAATCAACCTCAAGCTTGTTCCTTTTGGACGGCTGCAGCAGCATTACCTGATTATCAACTTTAAAAGCACGCTTCTTCACCGATTTCTCGAAGTGCTCCTTCGACAGCACTTTTGCCGCGTTTTTCTGGCTTTCCACTAGCGCTTCAATTTGGCTTTCCACTAGCGCTTCAATCGAGAGATCCTCACGCTGCTCTCGAATGAGCGTCTCTCGATCAACTCTCGGCAGCTCGCTCCAACTTTCCGCTACAGGCGAGAGCGTTGCAACCCTCTCGCTCTGACTCAATGGCGCCATGTCGTCTCCCCCTACCGCGCCGGCCGCGCCGACCGCTTTCGCGACGGGCCGCTCGCGTGACTGCTCACATGACTCATGCGGAAAATTTCCTTTCTGGGGTTCCGTCGACCCGCCGACAAGGTCACTTGAGAGTTCACTGCATTGAACCAGATCAAGCTGCCGCGATAGCTTCCGCGCTTGCGATCGCGTGAGGGCTATGCACGCAAAGTTGGGGAAGAACGATTTGCCCTGCTCTTTGAGAAGCTGCTCCGAGTTGTTGGAGAAAAGATAAGGAAAACGATCATTTAGCGCGGCAGACACAGCCGCTTCGGTGCGAAGCTGACCGAACGGGCCTTCAATAACAACCGTGGCGATTGGTAAGGAAACACTCTGCTCCTCGGCGACTTGCCTGATCCACGCGCATTCTCCTGTAAAGTCATCCGGAGACACCAATGAAGGATGGACAACATCCATGGTTGCCGCTGAATCTCTAAGTGCTCGGCACGTTTTCTCATTCACCCTAATTTCTTGGAGATACGGCTCCAACAACCGCATGTTTTTTTCTGATTCTCGGATTGTTGCGAAGGCAAACTTTTCCTGACAGTTTCTCGCGATGTGCCCTTCCTTTTTGCAGTTGTAGCAGATTAGCGGCTTCCGTTTGTTTTCCGATTCAAATGCCTGTGTTGTAGAAACCTCACTCGATTTCTCCGCTTCTGTTTGCCCTTCCCCTACACTATCCTTCGTAAGAGACGGTTCCTTCTTGAAATTACGGTGCGGAGCTGGTTTCCGTTGATCAGGTTTCCTTGAAAAGCCCTCTTTCCTTTCATCCTTTTCAACGCGCACTGCCCTGCTATGCAACTTTCGGCGAGCATAATACTCCTCAGCTAACTCAGCTGCCTTATTTAACTGTACTTCCCCAAGTCTGTCCTGCAGCCAAAGTCTGACATTATCCTCGATGCAGCGGTAGAATTGCTCCAATTCAATGCATTCCACCACTTTATCGCGGTCGTCATAAACACCTTCGCCCTTGAGCCATTCAATTAAATCGGCTTTAAGACGAAACGCGAAGTCAACGTGTGACTCATTCCCCTTTTCAGCATACCGGAACCTTTGCCTGAAAGCCTCGGGTGACAACCTGTAACGTCTCAAGAGCACTTCCTTAACCTCGTCATAGCTCTCAAACGCTTCCCTCGATAAGCAAGTTATCGCGTCGGACACTTCGCCGGGAAGAAGAGCTAGCAGGTTCCGCGCCCACAGAGACCGCTCCAAAGCGTTTCGCTCACAGACGTGTTCAAACTTGACGAGATATTTCGCCATGTCCTCGCCTACTACGAACGGTGGCGATTGGTCCCTAATTCTAAAACCGCTGACCTGAACTGTTGGAGAAGCTACGCTAGGCGCCTGTGAACACTGTAGTATTGCCAATTCTATTTGTTTCATCTCGAGGCGTTCCTGTCTCTCGGCCTCCTCGCGACGTTCGCGCCTTTCAGCCTCCTCACGTTCGCGAGTTCCCGCCTTTCAGCCTCCTCACGTTCGCGAGCTTCACGCCTTTCAGCCTCCTCACGGCGTGCTTTAATATCCACCCAGGCCTCATCGACTTCCTCAGCCGACACTCCCTCATCCTTCATGATCTCAAGGATCGCTTGCTTTCGTTTCGCACGGCCTAAAGTAATGCCGAGTTCCTCACAAATTTCGATGAGTTCCTTCACTTTAAGGTTCTCCATCGTTCACACTAGCCTCTTGCTGTTTGCCCCTGTTAACAATTTACTTGCCGTACCCACTATAAGCCTACTAGCAAGACGCGCAAGCAATTTTTCACACTCCCGTGTTTACCCCCTCCGCATTAACTTTGGTTTCAAAGCACTTCGACTTTGCTTGAAACGATCAAAGCTCACAACAATGCTTCACACAGCCCTTCTCTAAACTACTACAACCTGAGCTAGAGTAGTCTGGTGAACTGAGGGGAAAACATCAGGCACTCACCGCATCGATGTCGCTGACGCCGGCCGATCCCACCGCTGCCACCACTGTTGTGAACGACGGGCCGATCCCACCGCTGCCACCACTGTTGCGTAGCGTATGTTTATCAGCTCGCGACTGCTTCTGCGCAGAGCTGATAAGACGAGCGGACGAGACGACGGTGAGTTAAACAAGGTTTATGTACAGCATATATACAGAGGCGTTACAATTTCGGCACTGGGGCCGACAGAGACTCGAAGAGCCGAGCTCTCCTCTCTAACACATAGGTCAGCCCTTCGCCTAAGACCGCTGACTCGCGACGCATGTCGGCTCTCCGACACGGGACCTCCTCTCTCTAGGACCGCCGATCGCGACGCGCCGCAGGGCTTCTTTTATTTACACCGGGTCCAACCAAAAAGTCCAATCAGAAGCGCCGCTGGTCGCCAGGGCAGATTCCTCCAATGGGGGGTCGCCGCGCCATGCGTCAGACCACCAGACACGAGAACGCCGGCTCGCTGTCACGTGCGGAGCTGACTCAATGCACGTGGGCCAGAGAAGCGCCGCGCGTGTTCACGCCGTTCGCGCCAGGCCGACTGCGGGCTGGCCTTGACCCAGATTGCCTTTTTCAGAGGCACGGACGTTTGACGAGGACTCGCTGGCATAACACTGCGCACAGGATAGCCGGCAATTCACGTCAACCGTACTGGCTATATCAGAGTTACCTTCGGCAGCAGTGGCAATCGGAGCGATAGTGGAACATTCTGCGTCATCGATAGCTTCAAAGTTCGCGATTGCTGTTCGTTTTGCTAAGTGTTGGTACTGGCTGCCGAAATTCGTGATCAGAAGCTGAGTCCTCCGATGTTTCAGTTTGACGATAGCACGCGCGACGCAAATCTGCCGAGCCAAGAGCACCGAGAGGTTAGTTTCCGCGATGCCACTACTCTTGTTGTCACAGTCGCTCTCCACCGTTACCAACATACTGGCTCGCGCCGGCAGTGCGATGGTGTCGTCAGCAATTCGAAGTGTTGTGGTCGTGTGATGTGTGGTGCGCGTTTGTGATGTGTGGTGTGATGTGTGGTGCACTGACGCCGTGACTCCGGCGTCAGTGCGTGGGCTGGACGAGGACGAGGGAACGCTGGCTGCTGGCGACACGTCGGAAAGCCCTACCAAATCGTGATGGTTTCGGCTTGAGGAGCGTGTACACGTCGGAGACGGGAGAACGCAGGCTGGTGGCGACGCGTCAGGGAACTAGGGTCGACCTAGTCAAGCAGCTGGGCGCACAGCTCGGGCCCGGAGCCCGACGGCTGTAGCTCGCCTGCCGGAACCAAAGTCCGCAGGCCCTGGAAAGGAGTTCAGGACCGGATGGCCACGGTCCTTTGGAACGGGAACCCGACAGCAGGAGGCCCCGGCCGGTTGAAGTCCTGTAGGCTCGGGTCCGGAACCCAACGGCTCATCTTCAGCGCCCGGTCCGGTGACGACCTTCCGCTTGCACTGCCTGCCTCGAACTCTCCTTGCTCTGGTCTGCTCAGGCTCCTGCTTCAGCTCTGGCCCACTTGTCTCGTTCTCATTGGAGATACTGCTGTTTCGTGGTGTCAAGCCATTGGGCCTTGAAATCTCCGTGTTCGCTGCCCATTGGATGTTTTACCTTTTGTTTACTTCACGTCCTGCCACGCATCCTCGTGCTTGACGCTCTTTAACGTCGTCATTCTTGTTTAAGCAGCACCGCACGTGCACTCTGGTATTTCTCCTTTTTTTTTTCTTTTTTTTTTTTCGTGACGCGCACTTTTCGAAGGCGCGCACTTTAAACGCGCACCACACATCACATACGCCCCCCTTTTATTCAAGTTTTTTTTTTTTTTAGGAAAAAAAAAAAAAACTGTCGATGAGTGCGCGTTCTGCACTACGTCACAATTAAACCACATATTTGCACCACGCAGTTCAACACATCACCGGGCTACAGTTCGCTACATCGTCCAAATGTCCACACGTAAACTTTAGATTCACCCAATTGCATTTAAAAGTTCTGAAACACAGAATAAACCTTTTTACTACAAAATCGACTATGGACAAAGCTACTTGTGTCCGCATCTAAAAGTCGAAGTCCAGAAAGAGCTACCGGTTTTCTCACTCTACACTCAGGTTATTGCGTCCCAAACCAGACGCACTGCCCTTCTCGCACGTTTCGAAAGTAACTGTGGCAAACATGCTTTTATGCACGTTCGCTGAAACGCGTGTCTGCGCCCCCGCCGGCCACATGAACGCTTACCGGTCACAGAGGAACAGGGCGCGGTCTCGAGCCGTCGGCGTCGACACGAAACGCACTGAGACACGAATGTCCAAATGCCACAATCTCTCACACAAATGCTTTCTTTTAGTTCACCATCTAATGAACACAAGCTCGGTGTGCCCTCAGCAAGCCCAAACGCTCCGACAAGCGTGTGAGGTTCCTGGATTCTTGAGAAGGAATGCCCTTGTGCTCGGTCATTATACCGCTCATCTTGAGTGGACTTAATTATAGGTTCAAAACCAATCACGTTCTCAGGTTCAAGACCCTGTCTGGCATTCTCCATACCTACTATCGAGCCCACCTCCGATTCGATACTGTTTATTTTGAAGAGTGCTTCAGCACTCCCATCGTGTTTTCTCGGACAAATAGCAGTTACGCTATCCTGTGAACTAGAATCCCCTCTCTCTCTGAGCGAGATATACGTATGGTCTAGGACCATCGACATGGTGCCTGCTGCTACCTCTGTCGGTACAAAACAATCAGTGGCCACTATATCAGAGCCTTCATGGCATTCGCTGCCATCATCCCAATGACGTTCTAGCGCTCCTTCCATGGAGCTATTGAGAGGTAGCCCTACCTCTTCCTGAAATGTGCTCGGCCTTTGAGACGTTCTGATACACACCTCATTCTGAATGGAACTTCTTTGTTCCCTGCTATCGAAGCTTTGCTCCACAACATTTTTCACAGCTTCTAGGTCGCCCATATCCAGGCGCTCTTCTTCATAGGTGCTTGGCCTCTCAGAGGTCCCCAAGCAGCTAACGGAAGTAATATGTTCCCAGCCAGAGAAGCTTTCCGTCGCTTCAACAAGCTCCTCATGACTCCTGCCTTCTTGGCTGTCCACCTCTCTGCCTTCCTCTATCTGAGCTTCTCGCTCCGAAGTAAGGCTGTCGCGAGGCTCGAGGCCAACCTTGCAGGAATCGACTTCCCTCCAGCAAACGCTGCTATCGGAGCAAACATTCACCGCTTGCTCGACCTTCGGCATCGCCAGCTGCCCCCTTTTCGCCATCGCAAGCTCGAGTCGCCGCTCGAAATCCACCCTCTCTAATTGGAGCTGCTGCTTCAGTATGCGTGTCTGACGCTCTAGCAACACTTTATTTTCACGCGTTACGCGCTCTAGCTCCTCCTTCTTAGCTCTAAGCACCAATTCAAGCTTTTCCTTCGCCGCCTTTCGTTCTGCAGCCCGTTGCTCACGCTCCCTCTCCATCCGCTCCTCGTACCATACTCTAAACTCCGCTCCCGTCAGTCCCATTTTATCCGCCAACTCAATTAACTCCCACGTGTTCGTCATCGTGTTAACCGCGTCAAAAAAAAATCTACTGGAAAAACAAACGACTTTGTCCTGTCGCGGACGCCAGTTTGTGATGCGAGGTTCTTGTTGCTAATTTGTTTTCCTCCTGGGCTGAGCCTCAGAGAGTTTTGTTAATAAGGACAAAGCCGTTCGGTTTCCAAGAAACACACAAAAAGTTTAATTGAAAAGAAAAAAAAGCGAAAATTCCTCACAAAACAAAACACTTAATAAACAGTTGACTGGACATGACGAAACACATCTGTAAACACCCAACAAGAACGTTCAAAGTCAGTAACTAAACCTAACGCTCGAAAGGGGCTGAGTGATGAGAGTAGCGCAAGAGTATCGGTGCAGTCTCACCCACAAGTTGGTTTTCGGCGGTGATGAGAAACCGAACGGCTTTGTCCTTATTAACAAAACTCTCTGAGGCTCAGCCCAGGAGGAAAACAAATTAGCAACAAGAACCTCGCATCACAGGTCGGCGCAACTGCATCCTTTCGTAGGGCTGTATGGTCGTTAGATAACGTTATGAGCAGGTCGCGAAGGTTAATAATGGCTCCATGCTCGCGGAGAAAATCCATTCCGAGAATCAGGTTTTGGGAGCATTCGCGCAATACAACGAAGGAAACAATGTACGTCGACTCACGAATTCGGAGGCGGGCAGTGCACATTCCTAGCGGTGTCAATAGGTGACCTCCCGCAGTCCGGAGGTTGGTTCCATGTCCCCAAGGTGTCGTTACCTTTCTTAGCTGTGCAGCGAGGTCAGCGCTTATAACAGAATAATCGGCACCCGTATCTACCAGAGCGGTCAGCGGGTGGTTGTCGAGAAGAACAGAGATACGAGCAGAGACCTGTTTGTCGTCGATGGCACACGTCGGTGAAAGAACGTCGTCGGATGTCGGCCGGCAAATCGGGGGAGGGTCTTGTAACGGTCGATCAACAGCGGCCTCACCCCCAGAGGTCGCTGTTCTTAGTTTCCCCGGCGCGGGCTTGTGGATCTAGGTGATCTTCCTGCAAGGACGTCCGCAAAGGTTGATTGTTGGCCAGGTGACGTGGAACGCCGTGGAGATGGTGAGCGGGATTGGCGACGCGGAAGGTTTGAGGATCGTTGGCTTGCCAAGTATTCGGCGATAGCACGGGGCCGCTCACCATCTCTGGGTCGACGAGCATCCGGACGAAAGCCAGGAAGACCCATGTGCCTGTAGGCGCACTCACGGTAGATGTGACCTGGTTCACCGCAGTGATAACATAGAGGCCGGTTGTCGGGAGCACGCCATACACTGGATTTCCGTGTAAGGGGTGGGGTGCCGTACTGCGGGGGTCCCGAGTAGAACGACGGTGCCGTCTGCAGGGTGGACGGACGGGCCGGATAGCCGACAGCCGGGGCAGGAGTACGCAGTGCTTCCGCGTACGTTAATAGCGGAGCTTCGGCTGGACGCGGGGCCGTCATGGGTTGGACTTCGGCTGCACGCAGAGTCGTCATGGGGTGCACCAGCTGCCGGACCTCTTCGCGAACGACATCCGTTAAAGCAGCAACATGGGGCGGAGAAGACACCACGTGCAGCTTTTGCAGCTCCTCGCGCACAATACTGCGCACGAGCTCCGTCAGGTCTTTTACAGTCGTGACGTCAGGTGTTTGTAGGGCCGACGACACTGACGAAAGACTGCCAGGACGTTCATACTGGTACGAACGCTGCCTTAGCATTCTTTCCATTGTCGTGGCTTCGCGAAGGAAATCCTCTACAGTGCCGGGAGGGTTCCGCACTAGTCCCGCGAACAGCTGCTCCTTCACTCCCCGCATTAGGAGGCGCACCTTCTTTTCTTCCGTCATTGAAGAGTCGGCTCGCCTGAACAGCCGCGTCATGTCCTCAACGAACATGGCAACACTCTCGTTCGGACGCTGGTTTCGGGAATTAAGGAGCCGTTCCGCTTGCTCCTTTCGGTCAGAGCTTCGGAAAGTATTTCGCAACTGGTTGCAAAACTCTGGCCAGGTTGTCATAGTGGCTTCATGGTTTTCGAACCAAGTGCGCGCAGAGTCCTCGAGATAAAAGTAGACGTACCGAAGCTTTCGCTGCTCGTTCCACTCGTTGACGCTGCCGCAACGGTTGTAGTCGTCGAGCCAGTCGTCGACGTCCTCATAAGGGTCACCGTGGAACGGCTTCGGAGTACGCGGGACGTTGAAGAACCATGGAGGAGGCAGCATTGATGTTTCTTGGGTTTGCGTTCCCGCACTAGCCATAGTACTGCCGAGTCGAGGAAATGGTCCGAATTCAGGAGGTAGGCCTAGTTGTCGCCTGCTACGCCGTAGGTCAGCTGGTTCTTCCAAGTCGCGGCTAGTGTCGGGACCTTGCTGCTGATTGCAGTGCATACAACACTACCCCGCACCTCCACCAGAAAATGTCACGTGATCACTGAACGACCACAACGTCTGTTCACAGGAGCAGCACTGGACGTTGAGCCGAACCGAACGTTAGAGCACGAGCACACACCAACCGTCCTCTTCTTCTTCCACACCATGGCACATACTCGGATTGACATGGCTAAACCTCGTTCCATGCCTGTGGCATTATATATATATATATATATATATATATATATATATATATATATGCCAAAACAAAAGTGATGCTGGGTCCGGGAAAGATTATCCGTACAGGGAAGAAGACGCACGTACGAAGTAATTTTATTGACGTTTCGGCCATGGGCCCGGCCTTCATCAAATATATGTATATATATATATATATATATATCTTGCGATGCAATGGTGAAGGCAACCTTTTTTACTAGGCCCAGAAGACATGATGAAGCGACCACACCCATGGCACAGAACTCCGGCAAGCCAGGTCCCCACAGTAGATGTAGATGACGACCATTCATGATGATGAACATGTGTAAAGATAGTAGATGCGCTTAATGAATGCCTACACTAACTTCGCCCCCACGTGATAGCGGTCATCCTGACCGCAGTTCTTGGTCGCAGTTTAAAGCGAAGAGGAACGCCGTATGAAAGGCTTCATGCGGGATACGTGGACTATTTTTGCTGCCCGGCAGCGGTGGTCCGTTGGAAGAAAAACGGGTGCCACGCGATAATTGACAGGAGAAGTTTGCTCCAAGAGAGTGTAGGGGCCAATGAAACGTAATTGAAACTTCTCGCACAGGCCGGGAGTGTGAATGGGTGTAAGAGGGACTTCGACGCCAGGGCTGAAGGACACGGCACGATGAGAGGCATCATATTGAACCTTGCGATTCTGTTGCTTGGCTTCAGTGTTGACGCGAGCCAGCTGGCGGCAATGAAGTAGACGAGACACGTATTCTTCACTCGAAGTGAACATGGTTTAACAAGGCCAGAGAAGAACGAAACATCGAGGAAAGAAGAGGGGAAGCGACCGTGGACGAGGTAGAACGGCGAGTAACCGGTTGTGCGCTGTACAGAGGTATTATACGCTAAAGGGACAAATGGCAAAATGGTGTCCCAGTTTCTGTGGTCCGGTTCGATATATATCGCTATCATATCTGACAGTGTACGATGAAAGCGCTCAGTCAGGCCGTCCGTCTGAGGATGGTAACTGGAGCTTGTTTTGTGTGTAGTGCCGGATGCCTTGAGCACTTCTTCGACAAGTTCTGAAAGAAATACTCTTCCACGGTCGCTCAGGATTACAGAAGGAGCTCTGTGACAAAGGATTATTGCTCGAAGGATGAAGTCAGTCAATTCCGAAGCTGATGCAGAAGGCACGGGAGCTGTTTCGGCATAGCGGGTCAGGTGGTCGACCGCTGTAACTATCCATCGATTGCCCGTGATAGTCATAGGAAGCGGACCATACAGGTCAACGCCAACTACCTCAAATGGTTGCAGGGGACACGGGAGCGGTTGTAATTGTCCACTTCGAGTTGATGTAGGCAGCTTGCGAGTCGCAACGCTGACAAAGGGCGCATGAGGCAACGTACTTAGCGACACAGGTGGACAAGCCAGGCCAGTAGTAGTGACATCTCACGCGGTCATACGTTTTCTAGAAGCACATGTGTCCAGCAAACATGTCGTCGTGATATGCCTTGAGGACTTGAGCCCGAAGAGAGCGAGGTAGAACGGGTACCCAGCGTTGACCATCAGGGTGGTAGATATGACGGTACAGGACGAGGTTATTGAGCTTGAATTGCGTCAGATGTCGGCGAAGACAGGCGTCAGGGGGCCTGGCAAGTCCCGTCAAGATGGTCCACGATGCGGTGGCCGTAAGGGTCAGCACGTTGGTGAGATACGAACAAGCCACACTCGCTTGGAGAAGTTGGGTACACAGTAGCTAAGGACGAAACATGTAGGGAAGAGACGGCCGAAAGCTCCTCGAGTGCGGCAGTGGCGGGTTTGTTAAGTGGCTCCGAAGAGAGCGGGCAACGCGAAAGTGCGTCGGCGTCTTGATGTTTGTTTCCCGACGTGTATGCAATCGTGAAGTCGGATTCTTGTAAGCGAAGAATCCGGCGACCAAGGCGGCCGGACAAGTTCTTGTTGTCGAGAGCCAGCACAAGGCGTGATGGTCCGTAACCACAGTCAAGTGGCAGTCGTGAAGATAAAGTCGAAACTTTTGTATCGACCATACGACCGCTAGGCACTCCTTAACGGTGATGGTATAATCCTTTCGGCAGGGGTCAGTGCACGGCTCGCGTATGCGACGACCTTCTCACGTGAAGATTTGTCTCGCTGTAGGAGAATTCCACCAATGCCTTGACCACTAGTGTCTGTATGCAGGAGCGTAGGCTCGGTTTCATCGAAATTGCAGAGGACTGGTTCGGATGTGAGTGCACACTTCAGTTGGGCAAACGCCGCTTCCCATTCAGGAGACCACACAAAGGCGACGCCTGATCCGAGCAACTTGTGCAATGGTGAAGCTATATGGCGAAGTCTCGAATGAATCGGCGAAAATAAGAAGCGAGGCCAAGGAAACTGCGCAAATCTTTGGCTTTTTCAGGACGCGGGAAGTGTTGGACAGCAGAAATATTGTCTGCATCGGGAAGAACACCGTCCTTGCTTACGATTTGGCTTAACACTTTAATTGTCTTGCTCGCAAAACAGCACTCTTTGGTGTTCAGCTGAAGGCCTGCGTTCGCAAGGCACGTGAGGACTTCGTCCCGTCGTTGCAAGTGGTGAGAGAAGGTTGACGAGAAAATAACGATATCGTCTAAATAGCACAAGCAAGTCTTCCATTTCAAGCCTCGTAAGACTGTGTCGATCATCTGCTCGAATGTTGTTGGAGCATTGAAGGCCGAATGGCATGACATTGAATTCGTACAGCCCATCTGGTGTTGAAAACGCTGTCTTTTTTGTCACCCTCGTGCATGGGTATTTGCCAGTAACCCGAACGCAGGTCTAGGCTTGAGAACTACTCGGCACCTTGCAGTGAATCCAAAGCATCGTCTATGCGTGGCATGTGGTAAACATCCTTGTGGGTAATCTTATTAGGTGCTCTGTAGTCCACGCAAAATCGCACGGAGCCATCTTTTTTTCCTTACTATAACAGCAGCGGAGGACTCGCGGAGGGACGTATAATGTTCGGTTGCAGCATATCGACTACAGTTTGTTCAGTGACCTCACACTCGGACGAAGAGACGCGATATAGTCCACGGCGTACAATGGAAGTGCCATCGGTCTGGATACGATGCCTAATAATGGACGTCTGTCCGAGAGATGAGGAATGGGCATCAAACCATCTCCTATGCTTTTGTAGCAAGGCAAACAACTCATATGTCTGTGAAAAGGTCAGCTCTGAACTAATAGTGGCAGCAAGAACAGAAAAGCTTGATGAACGTCGAATAGAAGGAAAGTCAGAACACACTGGCATAAGCGGGACAACAAAGACAAATTGGGATTCGGTAACGCCAGCCATTGTGGTGCCTTTAGGAATGAGAATTTTCTCAGACGTCTGGTGTGTAGCGTAGAGAAGTCTGGAGCCATTGAGAAACCGCGCTAGACCTGAAGCAAAGGCTATACCTCTTGCGAGACAGCGTTGGACAAACACGGCACCAAAGTCGATCACATTAGATGTGATGGTAACTATTCGCTGATGCCCAGGTGGTAGCTCGGTATCTTCCACAGCGAGCAAGTGAACGGGCTTGTCATCCGCATATAGGGCATAGTCAGTTTCCATCATATGAACAACATTTTCTCGGCAGCAGATGGAAGCGTTTGCCGTAGACTGAAAATCCCAGCCTAATATAACCTGGTGGGCACACGAATTCAGCACGGCAAATAGCACAAAATGGAGAAGACCAGCTATGAAAACACGAGCGGTGCACATAGCGGCAAGTCTAATGGCATCCCCTTGAGCAGCGAGCAGTGTAGGTTCATCATAAGGGGTGGTGACTTTTCGCAGACGTGAGCACAAGGAACGATCAATCACAGACAAACAAGCACCAGTGTCTATTAAAGCGTCCACGCACACACCTTCTATTAAAACAGATATCGTATTGTAAGGACGCACTGGAGTAATTTCTGTCTTTTCTTTCGATGCAGCTTTTCCTCCAAAAGCTGCAGTGGTTAGTTTTCCTGGCGTTGGTTGGTGAATTGCGAGACAGGTTGCAACGGAGACGTGGAGCGGCGGAGGGGTGATGGTGAGCGGTGTCCAGTACAGCGGTAAGAAGGGGTTGGCTCAGATGTCGCAGTTGGAGACGGTGAGCGACGTAGCGGCGGATCATAAGGACGACGTTGGAAAGCGGACCCGCTTGTTTCATCATCCCGTGCGTAGGGGTTGAATCCACGACGCTCGTCCTGCTGACGCTTCTGAGAGAAGCGTGCAATGTGGCCCCGGAAGCCGCAGTAATGACAGATCGGACGAGATGGCTGCCATGCTGGGTGAAAAGGCTGGCTAGGCACACTCGTAGTTAACGAAACCAGTGGGACAGGCGTAGAGTGTGCGGGCATCGGTTGTACGATGGGTGGTGAGCCAGCGTACGTCGGCTGGAGTCGAGGTACCGGAGAGTTACATACGCTGGCCCGGTCATGGACGCCAACTCCTATTTGATAACGTCGCGCAAAGCAGCGATGGATGGGGGTGGTGGACTTGTTGTCGTTGAGAGGCCAAAAGATTGCAGCTCTTCCCGTATAATCGCCCGGATCACAGCACGCAATGAGGCATCAGTCGTGGTGGTATTTTCAGCGCTGTCCGGCGGTGAGCGTTGGGACTCAAGTTCCTCTAGGCGTTGGCACGTGGGAACAATGTCAGCGACTGTGGTCGGGTTTTGTATGACCAAGTCATTGAACGTGACTGTGCCGATCCCTTTCAATAGATGACGAACTCTACGATTCAGACATGGACGCGCTGAAACGATTGCAGAGAGCAAGCACATCCTCTATGTACGAGGTGTAAGACTCACCGCCTATAATATATATATATATATATATATATATATATATATATATATATATATATATATTGTCACAGGTAATGGGTATGAGCCATCAACTGTAAGTGGAATTCCTGGGAAGTGAAGAAAGAAGAGGGCTTTTGCGTCCTGGTCTGAGGGCAAGTAAGACGTCGTTTCGTCGCTGTCTGTTATTACGTTCGCGGCACTGGTGGAGGTGCTGGGTGAATGCGCCTCGGCTGCAGATTTTCAGCCGACACACCGAGCTACTTGGAGACAGCTACAGCTCCCACGGCAAGAAGCAGTCGCCGCCTGCGAGGACTATCTCCCGAGTACGGTCCCCTCTCTCAAGAAGAGATGGCAACTTCAACTAACAACCACGCGAGTCAAACCAACGACGCCTATTCTTTTCTCCCGCATGTTTTTCATGCGCCGCAAACACCACGCTCATTTCATGGAGACATTTACGAAGATGTTGACGACTGGCTTGACCACTTCAATCGAGTTGCCAACATCAACGAATGGGATGAAGCTCGCAAGCTGCGGAGAGTTTACTTTGCATTAGAAGACTCTGCCAAAACGTGGTACGAAAACCACGAGGGTTCCTTTGCGACGTGGCATGAGTTCAGCCGACAGTTTCGTGACGCGTACCGCAGCACTGAAAGGAAGGAGAGAGCAGAGCAGGCTATCTCGTCTCGTAACCAACGACCCAACGAGAGAGTTTCGATGTTCGTCGAGGACATGCTGCGACTCTTCAAGCGTGCTGACCCTGCAATGTCCGAGGAAAAGAAGATGCGGCATTTAATGCGTGGGGTAAAAGAGCAGCTTTTCGCCGGACTCGTGCGCAATCCACCGACGACTGTGGCAGAGTTCATAAATGAGGCAACCACAATGGAGCGTACTCTCCAGTATAGGTCGTCACAGTATGAACGCCACGACGTGACCCCTGCTGCATGCTTTATCGGGGCTGACAGCGAGAGGCATGCCCTCGCTGAGTTCATAAGAAGCGTCGTGCGGGAAGAGCTGCGCCAACTCCAAGCAGCGGGACCCCAACCACTCGTAAGTGCTCTCACAGACATAATCCGAAATGAGATCCGACAGGTGGTCACCCCACTCGCGCCAACAAGGCCTGAGGCCCCTGTACTGACTTATGCGGTGGCTCTGCGATCTCCTGCACCACATGGCCCTGATCCCACCATGGGGAGAATGGATCAGGCTAGCAATCGATTCCAGGGCACCTCTTCGACTCCGCCACCCACCTCAAGGTTTCCGAGGGCACCGACTTATCGTTCGTCTGGATCGCGGCAAAACGCCACAAAGGCCAGCGTGTGGCGTACGTCCGATAACCGTCCCTTCTGCTACCACTGTGGCGAAGCGGGTCACGTCTACCGCCATTGCCAGTACCGCCAAATTGGTCTCCGTGGCTTTCACCCTGATGCTCGGTGCCCGCGTTACGGTGAGCGTCCCCGCGACATCGAAGCGTACCTTACGGGCCAGCAAGCTCCTCGCCTTGGTCAACGCCCCATTTCAAGATCACCATCACCTCGCCGCCCCACGTCACCTAGCATTCCCTCGTCATCTTTTGCTCCTTTCAGAGGCCGGTCACCGAGTCCCCACAGGGGAAACTAGAAACCGCGGCTCCTGGGGGTGAAGCCGCGTCCCAACGAACTGTCAAAGAGCCTCCTTCGACGCAAAGACCCGACGAAGACCGTTTTGACTTTCCAGTCGTTTCCGAAAGTCATCAGACTGTTTCCGCTGACATCACCGTACACGTCGATAATCACGTCGTCACTGCCCTCGTCGACACTGGCGCCGATTATTCGGTTATGAGCAGCACCCTAGCATCCCAACTGAGGAAGGTAACTACCCCTTGGCAAGGACCGCCGTTGCGCACGGCAGGGGGCCACCTCGTCACGCCGACTGGAATGTGCACAGCCCGTGTTCGAGTCCGTGCTTCGACGTTCACAGGGTCTTTCCTCGTATTACCTGTGTGCTCCCGTCCACTCATTTTGGGGCTGGACTTTCTTCGCGAACACGGCGCAATTATTGACCTAAGAGACTTGCAAGTGTCGTTCGAGGACCCGTTTCATCTTGAACCGGAAAACGCCCACTCATCAAAGGCTGCCCTACGTGTATCTTCCGAATCTGTTACTCTGCCTCCCCGCAGCAGCCTTTTTATCAACGTTGAATGTGACCAAGACGTTCCCGATGCTGTAATTGCAGAAGGAAATTTGTCCCTGCTTTTTGCACAACAAATCTGCGTTGCCCGAGGTATTGTACAGCCCAGTAGAAAGCAGGCTTACCTATTCGTCACGAATTTCAGCGAGGAGTATCGCCATCTTACCAAGCACACTGCGATCGCATACCTTGAGGATATTGCCAACGTCCCTGGTCCCTCAACATTATCTGCTCTTTCGTCGTGCGACGATTCCGCCATGACATTTGCAAGCACTCTCGACGTGAACCAGGGTCTACCGTCTGCACAACGGGGACGTCTTTTGAAGCTACTTGGCTCATTTCGGGACTGCTTCGCTACGACTTCGAAAGTTAACCAAACACCGCTTGCCAAGCATCGTATCATCACCGAGCCTACCGAGAGACCCATTCGACAGCATGCCTACAGAGTCTCGCAAAAAGAACAAGACGTTATACGCCAACAGGTTCAGCAGATGCTCAAGGACGATGTCATCCAGCCATCGACCAGACCCTGGGCGTCCCCTGTTGTGTTAGTAAAGAAAAAAGATGGTACTCTGCGATTTTGCGTCGACTACCGAAAGTTGAATAAGATCACGAAGAAAGACGTATATCCTTTACCACGAATAGACGACTCGCTGGACCACATTCGCAATGCTCGTTACTTTTCTTCCATGGATCTACGCAGCGGCTATTGGCAAATATCTGTTGATGAGCGCAACCGCGAAAAGACCGCCTTCATTACTCCTGACGGACTCTACGAGTTCAAGGTCCTTCCCTTCGGCTTATGCTCGGCACCAGCTACTTTTCAAAGAATGATGGACACGGTTCTTTCTGGGCTAAAATGGCAATCGTGTCTTGTCTACCTTGACGATGTGGTCGTCTTCTCGGACACGTTTGAGCAGCACGTCCAGCGCTTACAGGCAGTTCTTCAGGCGATTCGAACAGCTGGACTTTCTCTCAAACCTGAGAAATGCCACTTTGCATTCGAGGAACTAAAATTTCTTGGTCACGTCGTCAGCCACGCCGGTATACACCCAGACCCTGAGAAAACGAAAGCTGTTGCCGCATTTCCTGTCCCAACGAACAAGCGCGACCTCCGCCGATTTCTGGGACTCTGCGCATATTACAGACGCTTCGTCAAAGGCTTTTCTAAAATCGCTGAACCGCTAAATGAACTTACGAAAGACGGCGTACCGTTTGTTTGGGGTCATGATCAGCATCACGCCTTTGACGCGCTACGAAACCAGCTCCAAGCCCCACCTGTACTCGGTCACTTTGACGATAACGCTGCCACAGAGCTACACACCGACGCCAGCAACGTCGGACTTGGAGCTGTACTGGTTCAATGGCAAAATGGCGTAGAGCGCGTGATTGCCTATGCAAGTCGAACATTATCATCTGCAGAGAAAAACTACTCTGCAACAGAAAAAGAATGCTTAGCCGTTGTTTGGGCTATAACAAAGTTTCACCCTTATTTATACGGTCGACCATTCAGGGTAGTTAGCGACCACCACTCTTTATGCTGGCTCGCCAACCTCAAAGACCCTTCTGGTCGTCTAGCACGCAGGAGCCTTCGGCTGCAAGAATTTGACGTTACAGTCATTCACAAGTCAGGACGCAAACACACTGATGCTGACTGTCTGTCGCGTGCACCAATTCGAAGTACGAACGCGGACGTTGAAGAGGACGATACATTCCTTTCCTCTGTGTCAGCAACCGACTTGGCTCAACAACAACGCGACGACATGGAGCTAAGCCCGCTGATCGACTACCTCGAAGGCCGAAAACGCAGCCTTCCTCGAAACTTTGCACGTTCGCTGGCCTCGTTCTGCATCAGGGATGGAGTCCTCTATAAGAAAAATTTCGACCATACCCAGGCTACTTACCTACTGGTTGCGCCGACCTCTCTTCGGGACGATATTTGACATGCTTGTCACGACGAACCATCATCCGGACACCTTGGCTACACGCGCACATTGAAAAGAATTCGCCACTCATACTACTGGCCCCGCCTCGCGAAGACAGTCAAGCAGTACGTCCGCACATGCCGCGACTGCCAACGCCGTAAGACTCCACCTGTCCGACCAGCAGGACTATTACAGCCAATCGCCACGCCGAAGACACCTTTCCATCAAATTGGCATTGACTTGCTCGGCTCATTTCCCACCTCTTCGTCTGGAAACCGGTGGATTGTGGTTGCCACCGATTATTTAACGCGTTACAGCGAAACAAAAGCCCTGCCCAAAGCTACCGCCGCCGAAATTGCACAGTTTTTTGTCACCAGCATCGTACTTCGTCACGGAGCGCCAGCTGTGATAATCACTGATCGTGGTACAGCTTTCACCGCAGAGATGCTTCAAGAAGTGCTGAGACTAAGTGGTACAGAACATAGGAAAACCACGGGTTATCACCCCCAAACAAATGGACTCACTGAACGGTTGAACAAGACCATTGCAGATATGCTGTCTATGTATGTGGCCGTTGATCACAAGAACTGGGATGATATACTCCCTTAGGTAACTTTTGCTTACAATACAGCAGTCCAAGAGAGTACAGGTTTCACCCCATTTCGCTTAGTTCATGGTCGAGAGGTCACCACAATGCTCGACGCAATGCTCCTTCCCAACAACTTGAGCATGTTCAACACGGACGCTGCATTGTTCGCTCAACGCGCCGAGGAAGCCCGTCAACTCGCCCGATGCCGTATTCAGGCTCGCCAAACTGCCGACGCACAACGCTACAACCTTACACACCGAGAGGTTACCTTCCAACCAGGCGATGAAGTTTGGGTGTGGACTCCCATTCGACAGCGTGGTCACTCTGAGAAGTTGCTTCGGCGCTACTTCGGCCCTTACAAAGTTCTGCGCCGACTCAGTGACGTTACGTATGAAGTTCTCCCTGAGGGCGCCTCAAGACGTTCCCGTCGGTTTCCACAAAGTGATGTGGTGCACGTGTCAAGACTCAAGCCATATTTCTCGCGTCATCCATCGAACGTGGACTAACTTACCATGCGATGACTATTTTTTGTCACTTTGGTTTTTTTATTGTCTTGTGTACTTACTCCTTTCTTTATTTAGTGCTTCTAGGACGCCAGCCCATTTTTTTTTCTCCCTTATGACGGAGTTGTTAGGTTTCATGATAGCATCTTCTTTTATCTCATTTGTTTTCTCAACGCTCATTACCAGCATCGAGCCGGTGCTTTTCGAGGAGAGGGAGTAATGTCACAGGTAATGGGTATGAGCCATCAACTGTAGGTGGAATTCCTGGGAAGTGAAGAAAGAAGAGGGCTTTTGCGTCCTGGTCTGAGGGCAAGTAAGACGTCGTTTCGTCGCTGTCTGTTATTACGTTCGCGGCAATATATATATATATATATATATATATATATATATATATGTGTGTGTGTGTGTGTGTGTGTGTGTGTGTGTATATATAGTGCCCCTTTTTGATGCTGTGGCTGATATAGAGAGATAATGTGATCAATGACGATAAAAAATTATGGCTGAGCTTTTTGAGTGGGATGGCAGGTTCACTCGTTAGCTGAATCGCATTGTGTGAAACCTGGTGTTATTAAACTCTTTTAACGCGCTATACTGCGTCAGTTAACGTGCTACTGTGCCTAACATGAAGCCTATATGGCAATACGCATAACACACGGCGTACTGGGTACATCGCGCCTAGAGTGCACAGAGTGGGTTTTCTTTTTTTTTCTAAGCAGTTTCAAGCGCCAGTATAGCTCCGTAGTAGAATATTGTCACGGTTCAACGTAAGAAGATCACCGAGTCGTTGAGTCCTAGAAGCAACGGCGTGTGTTTTTATGCAGGAGCCAAGAGCAAGAGACCTAAACAAAAGCACGTCGTCTTTTTCAGTGTCCCTTCTCACGAGAATGTTGGCACGCACATCGTCTTCGTTCTCTGTTTCGAACGCGGCAATATTAACGCAACAGCATTAACGAGATCGTTTCACAGCAATTCCGGCGTCGGCGTCGTTGGTTTCGAGCGAAAAACCGTCTTCTCCCTGACTCAAGAAACAAGAATGATGCAAATAAAATAAATAATAAAAAATTCAAGGGTCCGAGTCTGCGTGGTAAACAGTGTTCGACCACAAAGCCGAAATATTTGTTGAAACTTCTTTGGAAAAGCACATATAAATGTCACCGAAGAAAAGGTGTCTTCCCCAGGCATCAAATATTGCGTTGCAGAAGTTTAGATTCACGCCGGATGTCAAAAGCTGTGAATTTAGCAAACATTGGGTGTTTTAGAGACTCACGCATTTTGTATACAAAGCGCTCTAACAGATTTCATCATCAGCAGCACAACCATAAACAAAGACAACAGCTGTGTGAGTGCACGTGTAGTAGGCTCGTTGCTGACTCGCAAAAGAAATACTTACGGCATAGCGGACACATAAAGGCATTGAGTTTCCTAATATACATTAGAGAGAACTCTGGCGGTAGTGTCTATAGGAGCAGCAACGCACGGTGCTTCGGCAAGCATGGGAATGATGGGTAGTACCCACATTTGTCTAATATTCGTACTTCTGGCCTGCTTTTGGCTCCGGTGTGTTCGTCTGGCTTGGTGCTGTTTTCTCACGAAACAAAAATTTCCAATTGTTCAGGTGTTGCGCTTCACCACCTTGCTCTTTAAGGCTCACCTTTAAAAATCGGGTCAGAAGCTCAAAAGGGTTCATTTTTTTTCAAAAAAAAACCAAAACACCGCAATAAACGAAGCCGCAAGTGCGATTCGCCACCCGCAAGTACGAAGACTAGGCAAATGTGTGTACTACCCATCATTCCCACGGTCGCTGAACGATCGCAGCGCCAGAGTCCTCTCTAGTGAATGTTAGGAAACTCTATGCTTAAAGGGACTGCCTGCCACTCGGAAACGTTTTTCCAATTGTGGCGCAAACGAGAAGAACTTTCATCACATCGCCGGCAACGAGCATGCTTTCGAGCAAGCAACTTCTCTTCACGCGGTTACGCGTATGTATTGTCACGCACCAAGGGCCGCGAAGACAAGACAGGAACAGCTGGGCAGAAAGACACGAACGTATATCTTCAAACGAGGCGCTAACCACACTTCTTCGTTCTCTTTTCCCTGTTTGGCTCGATAGGGCTTGCCGGCTCACAACTCTAGGTGGCAATATAAACGAATGCTTCGTCATGGGACATGAACTTGCGCACGTTTTCCCGTCTGATCACCCAGAAGACAGAAGTTCAGTGGCAGGTCTGCTTGAGGCAGCTTCAGAGCCGTCTCATTAAGAAAGTTCCAGAACGCCGCAACCATGTGCACGTGACGGAGCAGGTTAACCTTCCGGGCTACATTCATGGCGCTCTGTTGTTGGGTCTCAAGTTCGCAGTGGAAACCAGGAGAAGACCCGAAGAACGGCTGACTACCGTGAGACACGTGTCAAAGTGTGCGACAGAGGAAGCAGTTCCACGTCTTATTTCTGAGGGTGTTGACGTGGTCGCCCACTCTAAGGGAGCACGTCCGAAACTCTCAGTTAAGCGCGTCGCTGATGGAGAATTCTCTATGTGGGCTACAAGCTGATACGTAAGGTGGTTTCTGTGTGCTTCCTACGGGGGTGTTTCGTGAAAAAGCCAGCAGTGCCGTTGCCAAAGTCTTCAAGCGGTGCGATGGCATGTCACTAAGCAAAGTGCTTAGGTATTAAGCTATGCAAGAACCTCAACGTTGGAAAATCAGAGAACTCATTATGAAATAGCGAAATGAACCACCTATTGGTTCAATTCAGTGCAAAAGCCCATAAAGTTGACGTTCCTCTAAGGGACTCCTGGCAGAAGCCGGCAGCACTGTTGTTACAAGTCAAGCTTAAGTGTTTGTCCATTACAGACCTCTTCCTGATAAGGAACTCGAATGAAATAATCACTTTTTTAGAAACTAACGCTGACAAAGGGTACCAAGCATTTCCCATTGACATTAAACATCTTTTTTTAATCGATTCCTCATAAAGACCTGCTCAAAGTAGTCGAACAGTCCATTGATGAATATGGTGCCATAAGGTTCCTGAATGACGCCCTGATATATAGTAGATATTTTTCAGAGCTTTTACAATTTTATGTCGTGTCAACTTTTATTAAATGGGACAACGCTTTTTATCTACAGAAAACGGGGGTATACATAGGATCGTGCACTGCACCCATACTGAGCGATCTTTTTCTCGTCCGTCTTGATGTTTTGCTGTCTGATAAGCTCGCTCAGACGAAGGTGCGACAGGTTTTCCGGTATGTGGATGATTTCTTGTTCTTTATTGAGTGTACTTATTGAGTGTGCTTTGAGTGCGCAGTACCATTCTGCGCACTTAAAGCTGATACAACGAGGGTTTGCCAGGTTATGTTTTAGAAATGCCCTGATGAAGTCATGCCACTACACTATGGCCAATAGTTTTGCAAGGCAAAGCAAGCAGTTATCCATGGCATCCTACCCAGTGTTGGGGCAGCTGTCGGTAGCTGAGTGCCTGTTTCACAGTATACGTACGCGAAGACGGCCTCAGACGAGTGGTGAGCCCGATGCTGAGAAAACCAGTGTGATTTCGTACGTACATCAAATTTCACACCATTCGAAAAAAGATAGCCCTGAGAGGAAATGTCCGCGTGGTGTTCCCTGCAGTGAACTAAGCCGTCTATGTAAGCTTACCGACCCCAAGAAGGAGGTGCAACCCACCTCTGGAAAGAAGCATGGAACTAAGTTTGTTGAATTCGCCCTATCTTCTACGTACATCTTCGTGCTGTCGTGTGGCGCGGTTTACATTGGGCAGACTAATAGGTGTGTTAATGACCGCTTGCGCGAGCACTCTTGCAACGTAGAAAACAAGATTTCTTCTGGTGGTTTCCTGGATATGCATTGCAAGACGTGCGGAGGCACTCCATTTTTTTACCAGTGTGTCATCTTGGGCCGCAGTCGTAACCAGGTGACACGGGAAATTAATGAGACGAACGCTATCACAAACTGTGCGAAGCTGTGTGTGAGTACGCCGTCTGTGACCTTATCTCAAAAAGACCTCGATTTTCTGGAGCGCGTGCTGCGAAGCATTGATATAGAATTGTTAATTCGAAATCACATCACAACTACGTTTCCTTGATAGTGTGCTGGGCCACACATGTACGGTTTTGTCATGTGTGTGTGGCGTCACGTGGAATGAGCTATTTAATGTGTTGTAAGGGTACGCAATAAACAAAAGTTGGAACTTAGCGCTCCCACTGTCGCATCTCTTTCCCCCTTTCGACTGCATAGCATCTTTTCTTCACGCTCAAACTGAGCTGCGCTAAAGCAATATGAATTTATCATGCGCCAACTTGCCCAGTAAACAGTACTTGTACTTATAATCGCTTTAGTTTGAGAAAAGAAAGGAACTGCGGGCGACAGCTGAAATATGGGGAGGCCGTGAATTATCAATTTTCTCTCGGTCCGCAATATGTAATGTTTGTCTAGCTGCTAAAATTATGTACCTTTTGCAAGCACTCAGCTACACGTGTAGAAGCCTACAGAAAATTCACAGGGTATTTGCTACATTCATTAGGAGCTCTACGTGGGAGTGCACATCAAGAACAAATTTGTTGAGGTGATTCAGGAAAGGAAGTCTTTCTTTGTGTCATCTGTTTCTGAACCAAGTAGTATCTCATTTCACGCTGTAACAGACCAGAGAGATGCGTTTTTATGTTGTTTGTTTCAAACAATGCTACTTCATCACATGCCTGACTTCTTTGTATGATCACAGAGAGGGAACGATGCTCTTTGCCGCCGTTCTTCCGCGGAGTTGTGTTGTCATATCGATTCCTAAGTGCAAGGTATTCTATGGATTACTTATCTACCGTGAAAAGAAAGCGCCTTCCAAAGGATCTAGTTGACAGTTGATTCCCTGTACCCCTTTGTAGATCAATGTTTGAAAAAGCGTTTGGCCAAGATGTTCTAAAACGAGTTGAAAACATGTCGATACCGCTTAACGTAAAGACCATCTTTCTGAAACTACGCACAGGAACCTTGCCTGTGAAAACATGTCGCAAAGCAGAGGGATTTATGTAGTATGAGGAAATGTGTGCTGCCAGTGTAATCAGTCAGAAACCATTGAACATGTATTCATTGATTGTAAGAATGCCATATTCTTCTAGGACATATAATGCAGAAGACTTTAAAGATAGACCGATTTCTTAATCCGCACGACATACGCTCTCTGCCCTTTGGAAATTTTGCTCAGCACTTGGATGTTTTCTTTTACTTGGTCTACATTATGTGTGGCGCAGCTTGCTAGCTTAAAGACGCTGTGACGAAAGAGTACCATCTGGTCTTGAGTGTTTCGTAGCAATTGTAGTCTGAGTGCGTGATATGCATAACACGAATGACTGTGATGAAGATGTCATATATTTTATGTATAAACGTGTATGAAACGGGTATGATGTATGATTGTTCGACTATCTTAATCTGAAGTCAAGAAGGCAATAAAGCAAAAAAATGTGACCATGGCGCACTGAATAGCATGCTCGGCATCTGTTGCCGCGGACCCACAGGTCACTGGTTGGACTCCCGATGACGGACAATTTTTTTCCTCTTCTGATCGTACGTATTTTTTGACGCCACTTCCGTGACGGAAATATGTCATTGAAGTCCTGGTGAGCCCCAGCATAAAACACTTTCGTGTTAAAAAATTACACCATATCTCGCCAAAAGGAACCATGTGTGGATGCGAAGCAGCGGGGATATGTTTCACTTGAACAGGAGATAATGTACTTTATTAGAAGCTTGTGCAGGCGATATAGTGCTTGGAATGCCCTAGGCACTATACAGGAGCTAACGCTGACAATGGCGGTGGCGTTGACGCGAAACTAAACCGCGGTGCCACAGCGGAGTATGCAGCTGTCACACCAACTGTCGTGCGCGCCGCTCCGTAGAGTCGAGGATTCCTAGAGGAGTTACAAGGGGGAGTGTAGCAGAGGAGTGAGAGGGGCATGTGCTATGTTGGCGTGGGCGTCAGGAGAATAGAGAGCGTAGAAAAGGAGTGAACGCGCGTGCACAGGGGGGAGGGGGGTGGACACCGCAGGAGTGAGAGAAGGAGGGACACAGCCCCTGACATAAGATGCGTCGCATATAAAAATGAATTGCTCATGGAGGCGAAACTGGTATGGGTTGCATTTGTTCTGGCCACTCGGGGAAACCTGGAGATGTTTTTCTGGAACTCTTGGGTTCAGCGCAATTCCATTTGAGAACCTGTGCGTCGGCGCTGATTTATTAGCTTTGAAATCGGTACCATTCCTCACGTAAGAGAATAAATACAAGTGATAAAGTTAAATAAAACCGGTTACTATGCATTCAACTGTTTTGTCACGCAGTCTGTAACACTTGTGAAGCGAGAAAAGACTTTATTAAGATGAATTATGGAGCGTAATTGCATGAAAACTTTTTCTTTAGCGTTGAAGGCAAAGCACTACTGCTTCAGTGAAATTTGTTTTTTTAGGATCCTAATAGATACCGTTTTTGTGTTAATTGAATATTTGAAGATTTTCCCAGCCCTAAATATTCTAACAGCACCATCATGTTGCAGGAAAGCTGCGCTACAGAAGCTTTCTGTTTGTAATCTTGTCACTTGCGTTGACGACATAAAATCGCAATATTTCCTTGTTTTCTACCGTTACAGTCATTATCGCCACAGGACCTCTAACTACAACATACCAGTGTGGACCCTTTTGTCCTCCAGAGGTAAGTGTTGTGGCTTCCAAAAACATTTCAGAGCGTCCTGGCTGCCTAATGACGCTGGTGTATCATATCACGTTCCTACTGAATCGTTCCGTATGCGATGCCCAATAATTCCATTTGTTTCCATACAGAATTCATATGTTTTCCGTATGCAAACATATGAAATTATTGGACTCGCATACGGACTTCGGCATACGGACCTAGGCATAAAACCTCGGCATGTACATCTTCCGGCGTGAAGGAAACACACCCTCACATTTACAGTAAACTGGATAAATTTAGGAAGCAATGAAGTAGTGATTAGGTACATAGGACAACTCGCTTACAGTGAAATCCGGGTTCGTTTAACGTCATATGGTTATTTGAGGGACCGGTGAACAACCCTCGTGGTCTAAAATGTGTGATGAACCATTAACATAACATTTTTACGGAGTGAACATCGTGCAGCAAGAATTTTACAAATAACTGCGATAACAAGGAGGTTACAAGCTAGAAAAACAACTCTTTTCGGCTGCTTTTGGTCTCTCGTTCAGCCTGGCCACCTTTTTCGGCAGGCGAGAAATGTAGCGCAGCCCGCTATCGTGACTGCACCCATATTTTCTATCAACATCATAGAGGGAACTCTGGCGCTAGTGTCATTGGTAGCTGCAACGCACGGCGCTTCAGCGAGCAAGGGAATGATGGGTAGTACACGGATTACTTTCGGCTTCGATCATTTGGCTTAGCATGGCTTGGAGCTGCTTTGTCACGAAAGGACAATGAGCACATGTTCAGCAGTTGCCCTTCATCTACTTTCCTTTTAGGCTTAGTAATTCTAATCGGGTCACGAAGGTCATATTAATCCGTTTATTTATTCGAAACAAAACAAAAACAGAGCAATAAACGAAGCCACAAATGCAATCGAAGCCTGCAAGCACGAAGACTAGGCAAATCAGTGTACTATACCCATCAAGTTCAATGGTGGATGAACGATCGAAGTGCCAGAGTACCCTTCAGTTATTTTTAAGTAACTCTATGACTACACCCACTTCGGCAACCTAACTCGACGTCAGCGAATACGCCGTCGAAACGAAGCAAACGATCGAGCAAGACTTGCTCCAAGTGTCGCTCGTGTCAAAGCTACACAAAGCCCCTCCATCATTGAACAGCAGCGAAAGCACTCCCTCCTAAGTTTTTTTTTTCTTCATGGCTAAAGTGGATTCTCTCCCTACCATTTGCGTTGTCAGTTGTGAAAACGTCACAATGGCGTTGCAGAAAAAGAACCGAAAGCAGAAAGTGCGCTGCTTGCCAAGTTGCCGCCAATTATTGGCGGCTGAAATGAACACTTTATTACACGGACCCATCGATAAGAGCTCCCCCCGGGAAAGCTTCGTATTTTATGCCCAGATAGCCTGTTCGAGAAAAAAAAAACAATCACGGCCTATGCACGAAGCGAATAATGATGAGTAGACGACGCGCAGTGGGATCGTTCGGTGTTACCGTAAATCATCCGCGACATTGACCATTCACGCATGTAAATGAGTGCCGAGCGGTGTGCTCTTATATACAATGTTTATTGGTCATAACTGTAATGTAGTGTCAAGTTGTCAACTTCGTTTTGCCTGTATTATTACTGCTTTGCCATATCTGATCTACCCTGAAGTTGGCAAGAGACGAAGTCTGGGCATATCCCCGAGGTGGCTTTTGGTTGTTTCCAGTCATACGAAATGTATCGTACAGAATATAGAGACTTCATCTACTGCACAAGCAAGTCATTGTCCATGATCCTCATATTCATCGTGATCAGCGTCTTCGTCATGATATACAGTGGGTATTTTATGACGAAGACGCTATGGCAAGTGGGGCACCTGATGGCAGAAAGAGAATTTGTTGTCTGGAACGCGCTTGTTCTTCATCGTCATCGGCATCATCGTCCGCGGGACGCCGCAATTGCGTGCGGCGGTGGCGGCACGATCTCTATGGGGACTTCGGCGGCGGTGCGGCTGGCGTGAGTGAAACACTGCAGGCCAGTGGCGCGGCGCGCAGGTGTAGTTGCAACATAAAGTAAAGGCCTGTAATAGCTTTTTCTTTCTTTTCAGAATGTCACGATGCACTCCTGCGTCACGCTATGTTCTGAAAAAGAAATAGAAGAAGGAGGAAACGAAGAGACCGATACTTTCCGTATTACGGTTCTCGCTGAGGCTCATCAGGGAAGATTCAGAGACGGGACACCGTGCTTGGTATCCTTTCATTAACACACCGCTTTATTTTCTTCTAAGCTTTTTATTCTCTTCAGATACCTAACACCTTTTGAAGTCGCACACAAGAAAAATACCTTGCCAGATTTGGTATTTTTGTAAGCCTTTTTTTAATTCAACGAGCTGCAGGGGGCCGGATACTCGCACTTGTCGCGGCAGAGAATCTGAGAATCCAGCATGGACAAGTTTAATGACCTTAGTGTTGCCATGTGTACAGCCTGCTTCCCAATTGTAAAATACAATAACGAGTGAGAAGACACAAGGTGGCGCGTATGATTGAAATGAATATACTGTTAACGAATTCACTCGAACAACTCGAAGAAACAAATGAAAACGCACGGGTTGCAGTAATATAATTTCCGTGCCGAGAATGAATGTTTTTCTATGAGGTACCTCACTATCATTTGAGTAGACTAAGGCTTTTGTAAGCAATTTAGCACGCACCTCGTTTTATATACATTTTGGGCAAGACACTCTGGACTGCGTTTCTTTCGGTCCTATTCACCGCTGATTTTTTTTATATTTTACATTCTGTTCTCCTGATGTACTTGCATTCGATGCGTTGGAGGATGGCGAATAAAATTGCCTATCGTCAGAAAATATGGCTAGATGGCATTATGTCTATTACTCCAAAGAGGCAAAGAATTAAGGGTCGAAATTCCGAAACCATTTTCATTACACTAGGACAGCTCGATGGAACGTTTATTCTAGATAATCGGTTCGAATGCCATTGGGCTTCTAGACATCAGACAGGCATTGAAGTTCTGGGAAGCCTAGAAAACGGTTAACTAGAGATAAAATTCAAAAGCAAACGTCTAGCGGCGGAGGTAAAATGTTATGAAACCGGGTGTCCATATGACAGTGATTATAACTATGACACAACGCCGTTCAAGCTTCAGCTGAAAACTGGTAGACGCTTGACATGGTTCCACTCTACAAAACAATAAATGAACACGTGAAGAAGTGACAGAAGAGATTTCAGACATCATGCCTAGTGAAAATGTATCAATTTTGCCGAGCCAGTGAGTGTTTTGGAAGAATTTACTTTTAAGAAGCTCAAA